>KK121797.1:393079-423977 GCA_000611955.2 Stegodyphus mimosarum
TTAGGACGCAACATGTACTAACGCGGCTCTGTCGCAGTCAGGATTTTAGTTAGGACTTCTCTCTACATTGCAGGACTTTGGTTTATTGCAACCTTGCGATGCAAACGGCATCTCTTTCATACCGCATATTTGGTTTTATTTTATTTAAGGAAATTGCACGTCAGGGGCTCTATGCAATTCCTCAGTGAGCTGGATAAGTTTCTCATAATTGGCAATATCCCAGCAATAGTTGTCCAGACTAGACTAGACTCATCTCAGTTGCAGTTGTTGTTGTTGCTGTTATACTTGTAGCTGTAAAAAGCGAACTGCTGTTTGTTTACTTAATGCTGTATTGATTGTAGCGATTTCGCTGTGAGATAGAATTATTTTATCTGCTTTGAACTGAGTTTTTGCTAAACGTTTGAGATATTGTGATATTGTGCGAAGATCTGTGAAGAAATATTTCAGCATTTTAATTTATTTCTTGTGAAAAGAATAAATTTTTGTTAACTTTTTAACGACTTGTGCATTCAATATATAACGAACCCGAACGCACGTAACAATATTGTATTTTTTAAGTACTTTTGCAACCATTTTTTAACATAAATACCAGTATATGTTTATCTTTTAATTCTGTCATTCCCAAAGTATTCAAAGCTATTTTTCCGCAAATTATCAACTGAGAGTTGATTCCCAAGATCGATCTGTTTAATCTAGTTGCTATGTCAATTTTCAAAGAAATTACTTTTTGTTTTCAAGCTCTTTACTTATTTCAAAAACTTTCAAAAACATCCCATCAATTGTCTCTTTTATTAATAGTTTTATATTTTCTGAATTAATGATAAAGTTTTTACCTTTTCCATTAGCAATCGAGTTTAAAATCTTTTTAAATCCTGAATATTCTAACATTTCGAATGAACAGCCATTAATTCAGCTGTTAAAGTAGTTAGTTAACAGTTAACATTCTATACATGCTTTAGTAACATTTTCCTTGTTTGGTTTTACTTTCAGAAATTCTGATTTGACATATTTATCTAGTGTTTGTTGTAGCCCGATAGATCCGTTAGTATTCAGTGCAGCTTTATCTCTTAGGCTCATATAATATTTCTTTTTTTAACTGTACTTTTTTACATTCATTAAAATGTCTTTTTAGATGACGCTCTAAATTGAAGCCTGATTTTCAATCATAACTGTGTCGCATATGTTACAGATGCTCTTATTCTCTGTTTTAAAGTATGTAAAAAACTCATTACTTGTATTTGTCTCATTTCTTCCTACTCTAAAATATTTAAAATGGGGCATAAAATTTTTTAAAAAAATTGAAAGAACATAGCCCCGGACCAATTAGACTACAAAAACATACCCAAGTTCTTTTTTTTTTAATTTGAACTCCTTGTTTTAAAAATACCGCGCAGAACTTAAAAAAGTGTCAATTTATGATAAGCATCTTATATAAAATTACGACGCAGCATATACCTAGTTGTTACTTACAATACTCCTTAAATGTCGTACATTGTTTGTTTTTTGTAAAAGCATTCTCGCTTTTCCTTTGCATTGATTTTTGCCCGATAGATAAATTTGTTTAATTTATCACTAGAAACAGCGTTTTCTGTAAAAAGGGAATAAAATATTAAAACAAAACCTCGGTTTGTTTTTCTCTTTTAACATGCCACTTGGCTTAAACTGACATTTTTCCTTCAGAATTTGTGCTTCTAGTTCATTTAAATGTATTTATCTGCCTTTTTAAAGTAGTTTCACGTGAACGTGAAATAGAAAAGTACAAGAACATTGAAACAAGAAATCAATCCCAATATACTAGAAATGAAAATGATAATTTTATGATTGACGTTAAATTAGAAAATATTGTTAATTTAAATGTTGTAACAAAATGACGAAAAATATATTGAACCAAAAAAAAAAAAAACAATGTTTTTTTTCCGTTCAGCTCCGGTTTTCGTTTCGACCAAAATAACGGTTTTTTCCGGTTTTCGGTTCAGTTCCGATTCGAAGCCCTGATTATAAGATCAGAGAGGGACTGAGCACTTTTCCAACGTTTGCTTCAACTGAATGGTTTTCCTCGCAACGCATCCAACTTGAGTGAGATAGAGAAAAAAACCCAGAAAATTCATTAATTTTTTTTTCTCTCTCTTTCTTTACAAGATTCACTTCAACATAAACCATAATCTTCACTTTTCCTGGTAAGCTTTTAAGCGATTTTTGAATTTCTGAATGGGTACACGATGTTCGAATACTTCTGTGAGGGACTGCACAGTCACAAAAATTAAAACAAAAACATAAATATACAGACAGTATACTTTAAATCCTATTACGTTATAACTCCCAAAATAAATTTTAAGAAGAAATTTAAATTAAATAAATTATTAGATTTAATCCATTTAATAATATAAATAAATTATTAAACACAAATATAGATCAAATTAAAACACAAAGTTAAGAAAGTTGCAGGCAGGGGAAAAAAAGAGTGGGAGATTGGAACTCACGAACTCCTAAGTTAAGCCGAATTGCTACCGGTACCTCCACACTATCGTCACACAAACAAAGCAGCTTTTAAATTTGGCTTACTGAGATGAATGAGTTCCTAAACTAATTTTTTGGCTTCATTTCAGTGTGCTATCACCTGAAAAATTCATCAGAGTTTTTTTTTTTTTTTTTTTAAGCTTTTAGTATATTTCCTCACAAAAATATTTTCGAAGAGGCGTTTTTCCTGAAGTTAGACTAGCTGCTAAAAATATATTCAAAATAAAAAATATGTTCATAAATATGTGTAAACTAAAACGCGTATTCATAAATAGCGAAATACAAATTTAACGTATTTTGTAATGCAGTAGACTATTTAAAAGGCTATCATATTTAATTTTTAAACCATGTTATTATCATTGTTTCCAAGGAAAAAAAAAATAATAGTGCCTTATCTCATTTGCTTTACCAGTTTAAAATAGCCAGAAGTTCATTTTCATTAAAATAAATGTGTATGAAAAACTAAGACTAGAAAATAATTGTCAGCTAAAATTTTGCTAATTCAGGGACTTGAATTACATTTTTTATACCTGAATTTTCTGACAGTGATCACTGCTGTATGCGAACTAACACCGTAGTCCCACTTACCTTTTATCTTTTTTTTAAATTCATTCAGTCGATTGCTGTCTTTTTAATATGCAAATTTCTCGTTATAATGTCTATATTTTTTAAATTCAGAAAGAAGTAATTTTAGAAAACAATCTTTCCTTCATCCGGCCTTCATCATTGCTTCTATCGCCGTTTTTCTTTGTTGACACCGTCTGATAGCTCCTCTTTTCTCACGTGACCGCAAAGCTTCCGCAGACATACGGCATGAATAACTCAATGCGGTTCGTCTCCCGTCAGCGCATCACAGAAGTCAATGAAAGTCAGATCAATCGCTGATTGGAGAACCGCCTATGCAACGTGTTCATATCTCATTAATGAAAACGGGTCTTAATGCTCACTTTTACATAATATGCATCTTACAAAAACTCAACATTTTGATCTCAGATGACCTGTTCTTAAACATTTAAAATTGGCAGCTCTATTCTTCAATACTTTATCACGCTCATCGATTGAAGAATCACCAACTTCAGTGCACTCTTGTGGATTATGGGTTTTTAAATCACAACTGCACACACTTTCCTTAATTCGAAAGTTCCGAGTTGAAGCTAAGGCAGCAGCCGTACGAATAGCTTTAGTCCTGGTGTTAATTTTCGAATTACTTTTCGTTTCGTCATTAAAGAAATTTTTTCCCTAAGTTTTAACCTTTTCTTGTTAGAAATTTAACCTTTCTTGTCAGTTTCGTTGTTTTCTTGTTCTTTCAAAAGTCAAGTAATTCTGTCGTGCACTCAGAATATTTAAGGTAGAAATATTTTTAGGAATACGATAGTGATCCTAAGTTTTAAATGTTATTCCTGGAAGTACCGATTCTACTAAGGAGAATAGCATAGAAGGGTACTTAGCTTTTGTCATATGAAAAAGAGTCTAATGTTCTCAACTGAGCTTTGAAACTAGCGTCTAACTGAACTGCAGATTTCATGTTTTTCTTCTTCGATACTAAACTTTGCACGTAATATTCTGTAGATTTCCTCACTTTTATTGTACTAAATTAAATGTCGAGGAACCCTGTGAACTGTTAAGCGAATTATCGCTTAGTTCAAAATAATAGGAATCGTTAACTCAAGAAGGGTTAATTACCCATCATTCATTCAAAATAAGATGAACAGTCGGCCCCTTTCTTTGGGTTGACAACAAAGCCTACACACGGACTTGAACTCAAAAATAAGAAATAAGAACTAACTAAGAGATTTAGCCAAAGCTAACACAAATATAACGGGGTTGACCCTTAGTTTCAAACTAGCCGGCGAACTATCAAAAGGTGCGTAATATACGGCTGAGCGTAAAAGCAGTTAGAGAGACTTAGCCCAAAGACAAATGCGCGCTACTCAGGATGCCTAGCTCTCTCAAAGTTAAGTTGAACTTTCCTTTAATACTATCTCTTAATCATTTGCATTCAACGCGATTCTAAAATCTCATTCTGGTAGGGTGTTGTAATCTGAAACGAAGAGAGTTAAAAAAGGTTAACTAAGTTAAAATAACTGTTATAAAATTAAAATATACCTTGCAATCCAATTAAAAACTCTTCCTTGCCAAATCTAGATTTTAAAATCTCAAAAATTTCTCTATAATTCTCTTTAGTGGGGAGAAATCTTCTAATAATTTAGAAGTGGTGAATTAGATTTTTATGCATTGAAATAAACTGTAAAATTTATCCTTAATCGTAGGAGATTCACCATTATGAATTTTAGAAAACTGAGTGCAAAACCAACACCTTGTAGAGACATTAGGATTTTTGTAAGCAGGAAGCATGAAAAATGAGCAATGCCCTCGCCGGTACTCTAACCACGGGCTCTCGAATACGCGCCGAGTGTGCTGACCACTGCACCACAAAGGCATGCTAAGAAGGCGGAAGAAATACGTTATAGCCTTGTAAAACTCGAGCCAGCCTTTAAAATCCCTATTATATTTGTTTAATTCAATGTAAAGTATGGGACTTGAAGCTTTCTAGAATCACAGAAATGACAAACTTCAACATTTTCACATTTATCTAAAGACTGAACTTGTTCTCTAATTTCATAAATTTAAGAGCATATTCATCAGTCTTAATCAGTTTTTCTTCAATTTCCGGTTTTTCCATTTTTTTGACAAGCAAATCTTGATACATCTTGCTATCATCTTGGCTTGAGATTTCCAAATTTGATAGTAAAAGAATCAAAACTAGCCAAAATTCTGCCTTTATTCATAATTTCACTGCTTAGTAGATCACTAACATTTTATATCATCCGGTAAAAATCGGTGTGCTATGATCTGGATATTATTCGAAGATCCTTACAGGAAGAAAATAATGGCCACAGAGGCACTTCGAACATTATCTCATAATCTTAATCATAGATATATCTATGATCTAGATACAGTGGCTCCGAAAAGTGTTCGAACACAAGCGATGTAACCAGGAATTAAATTCGAATATAAATCCAAATATTTTTTCATATTATCTCTATGCGAATTTAAATAAAACCAAACTTTTCTTTTTTAATACTGACCTATTTTCTTTTCCTAAAATTCAAAATGTAAGGAGTCATAGATAAAACACGCCACAAAAGTGATCGATCACCAAAACATTTTTATAAAATTTCATAAATAAAATTACAGACTGACACTTTTTTTTGCATTTTGATGACGTTGAAATATTCTTTTGGCTTTATTCTTTGCTTGCTTACTTCGTTATAATTTAATTAATATTTAAAAATTTGTCGCAATCGTAAGGAAACAACAAATATCACTCAAAAATTGAAAATAGATCTGACATATTGCTAAATTAATAAATTTATCTCATTCTATGGTGCATTATGTGACAAAACGCTTTAAAGAAGAAAATCGGATAAAAAATGAAATAAGAAGACGTCATCCGGCGAAGTTAATTTAACGTGATGAGAGAGTCATAGTTAGAAAATTTGTAAAAAATTCACGTTTGAGTGCTATAAGGATTTCTCCAGAATTTACTGAAAAATTTTCTACTTCAATTTCATCTGAAACTCTTCGACGAGTACTGAGATCAGCTGGATTAGCTAGCGCGCTGTTGAACAAACTTTTATGTAAGTGCAAAAAATACAAAGCTGATTCTTTCCTTCGCAAAATTAGTGGTAAATTAGCCGATTCTCGGTGGTGTTGAATAAGCCCGAAGTAAATTGGAGTCATGCCTTATTTGCAGATGAAAGCAAATTTAACGTTGGTTCCTTTGGACGTAAAGTAAAATCTCAAACCTTTCAGAGTTTTTTTCTGTGTTACCTGTATTTATTAAATGTCATGTTCTTCGCACTTAAACCGTAAAATTCAATTCAACAGCAATATCGCAAAATAATTTTAAAATGAGCATATCTTTAGAATTTCCGATACACAGTCTCGCGCTGGAGATAAAAATAATTTTTTTCGTACAGTGTTGTCATTATTCGCTTTAAAATCATTGAATTTCTTAATAAAAAATTCGTTAAAGTGTTACAAAATATGAAATTGATAATAAAACAAATTCCAAATTTGGGCTTCCAGATGCCCATATTTGGGTGGAGACGTAGGTTATTTAAAAGTTGATGGCTGTAGGTACCGCTGTTTTATCACAATGCGAGAAACATATATACATTTATGCAGATTTTTCATTACTTAATTTCCTTAAATATAACGCATATTTGGTCGCAACAGTTTGAAAAGTGATACGGACATTTACAATGAATCGACGCAAAATGCAAAGCGAAAATAGCCCTTCTGAACCAACTCTTCTTTGGGCTAAAAGAAAAAAAAAAACTGTGGTGAACTCTTATACTTAGACTTACTCTTATACTTGAAGCTGTCATAAATGCCACAGGATATTCTATAACATACTAATAGAAATATTAAAATTCATTAAAATTGTTAGGATTTATTAATGGATAATTAAACATTTTTTCATGTATTTAGATGCTTGCACTTAATTTACAAATGCTTTCTGAACTTGAATAATACTGAAAATTAGTTCACAGCAACAATTAAACTTTATTTGTTTGCAATTGCATTTTCGTAATTTAAAATTTAAATTAGCTTTATATCAATGGGATAATATTTTTGTATTTGGTAAATACAATATTTACTACTATGGGCAGATTTCTTTAAAAAGCTCGAAGACTTTTTGGGGTAACTTTTCTGCTACATTTTATCACTGAGATTTCAAAAAAAAAAATGTTTTACTGTGTTCTTAAAATAACAAATTTATCTTTGCTAAGAGAAATTTATAGATATTATTAAAAATTTTTCCTTCTTAAATATTAAAATGAATGAAGCAATATTTCACTGAAACTCGTAGGTGTACGAACACTTTTTTGAGCCACGGTATATCTATGATCATATGATATGACTATATCTATGATCTAAATGCGCAACTGAAATCAGATACTAAAATAACGCCGTAGCTCAAATGTTAAGACTTACTTTTACATAAAAGTCCACTGTTCGGGCGCCAAAATATAGCGAAATGGCACAAAAATAATACAATTCCATTTCATAACCAAAACGACACCTTTTGTGCATCCCGTAATTACCATATATTATGATTAAGAGTAAGTTTTGAGAAACATGAATTCAGACTTTTGTCAATAGATGACGCTGACCGTTGCACTGGATTTCTGACGTCAGAATTACGGGTTGATAGCTTTGGTAGGATTCTCGACGAGATCAAAACAGAATTTTTTGAGAGAGCTGAAGCTAATGATCCGGGAAACCATAGCACCACCGCATTAGGATTTAAATAACACGACTCCTTAAGCTATGAATACCATTTGCAATACTGGAGAATGAAAAAAGACTGCGTAGGGGGTCTATAGGCTTTTTTTTTCAAAGCAGAAAGGAAATGCGTTCCGTCATCGTCTTAGAAAATAGTACCATTCACTTGTGCAATGTTAAGCGCTGTAATGAATTAATACTTTCTGTTCGTTCATTGCCTTTTGTAGATTTAGTAAATTTCATTTGCAATATTTAAAAACACTGATTCGCTTTTCGATAGGATTATAAACTCTAGGAACAATTATTAATAATCAAAGCTGTATTTTTTTCGGTCCCTGTGTTGCATTGGTAATATTTCTAGTCTTTTTTATCGAGGATTTTGATTTACCTATTCAGCATCGGACATTATAAAAATTTTACCACTTTAAATGTAGTAGGAGCGATAAAATAAAGATATAGCTCAATCGTATTATAATCAGACTTTTTGTGTCATAACTTAAGACCACTTCTGAAAATGACCTGTCTTTCTCAAAATATACATAAAACATTGCTTTAAATATCAATTCTTTTATTAAAAGGTATAGTCTATTCTGTAAATTTCTTCAATTTAAATGGTAAATTAGATATTGAAGGAGTGATATCTCACCAGTGGCATGCCTGGAACATTTGCCTCCTGGGGCTGACCTTGAGTTTGCCAGCCTGGAAAGTCTTTGAATTTGTCTCTCCTTTTGGTATAAGCAAATTGTAAAATGACATGTAAAAATAACATTTTGATGAACGAATTGTGTCATGGTGAATCTGTAAATGTTACTTCATTTACCGAGGTAAAAAAATTACCATTTCACTGCAGAAAAATTAAATGTTCCCCCAAAATGAAAATTGATCATCAGCCCAAATGAAGCGCTCTCTATTTTTCAATATTGACACTAATCGAAAAAACGCTAAAAGAAAAAACAAAACAAAAGTGATATTCGGGAAATATTTATTAATACTATGATAAAGTATGCCTTTTTTTCAATTTAGCAGAATTTTGAGGACATATTCTGTGTAGCAGTAGATTTTTGAAGTACTTCACTACACTTTTTTTATGCGATAATATACCGCTAAATTTGTTTATGTTGAAAGAATAGGCAGACATTTGTCAACAAACCGCCAAAATGGCTTCGAAAAAATGAAAGTGTTTTTAGCTAAAAAGACAATATGAAATGCTATTAAAAAAGGAACACATCTTCATTCAATATTTAGAACTTAACTCCTAGAATATTCTTAGAAACAAATAATGTTTTTTTTTATCTTTCTTCAAAAGATAAATGGTTACACTTTCAGCGATGAGTTTGACTTAATTTAACAATTTCACCTTGATTTTGTTCATGATAATAAAACAGTAATATTATAAAACGATGTAAAAGTGAAAGGGATGAAAGCAAATAAAAATTTATAATTTTTTCCAAATCTGATACTCATTTCTTGTATTCTTTGTATGAAATATACTTGTACTGGTGGCCACCGTAAGTAATTATTTTCTGAGAAGTATTGCGCAAGGACTTTAACCGCAATCGCACGGTTTCAGGAGAAGCAGAAGGCATGGCGAAGAGTGTGAGAGTAGGGAATGATACTTCCAGTGTTTATGACAATTTCTGTTATGTAAATGAACGTCCAGTTGATGATATATCACTAGAGTTTTTTTATAAACCTCATACAATAACTCTTTTAACAGTAGCTGTGGGGGCCGTGCTGTATTCAGTCTTCACTCGGTAAGTAGGTCTTTCGATTGTTGATATGTTTGTTCGAGCGTTCTATCGCCTTGGAAATATCAATGCTTGCAGACCTTGAACTATTTAATTGTTGTTTGAAATAATGTAACATCTATGAATGATTAAAGCTTGAATTATATTGTGTATTAATGTACTTTTAGCGTAATAACATTGCAGTGTAATTATCGGCATTTTTATTAAAATGCAATTTTTACTTTTATTGCTGAAATTAATCATAATTCAGGAACATTGGCGATAATGGATTGCCCATTTTACTTGCATTTAGATATGAATGCATTTTACTTGCATTTAGATATGATTTGGAAGACTGATTCTGTAGTCTAAATATCCTACTTATACCTATCAAAGCTATTTGTAGTTCCTTCATTTAATGTATTGTGGACTGTGCCGTTGTCACTCAGGTATGTAATGCTTTAGTAAAATAAGTTTGACTGAAATTCTTGTATGCATTAGTCCCTGTACCTGTGAGATATAGTTTTCAGAATTCTTTTGTACACACTGAACTTCAGAGGGACAGAATTACTTAAACAAAAGTAAAGTACTTAAACAAATATTAAAGTTACTAAAAACAATCCTCAAAAAGCATTATAAAGGAATGAAGGTTTCTTAATGAATACCAGTTGACAGGAGGTGGAAGTATAACTTCTGTATTCCATCTTTTAAGGTTTCCACCTTCAAAATCCTTTTCATGAGATAGATACATAATGTTCACAGAGTGTTCTATGAAAAAGTTCGGGAAATGTTTCCAAGCATTTTTATACACTGAGAATCTTTGAATGAAAAGGAAATGCTAACTGTAGACTAAAGAAAAGTTAAAGAAAGCATTGATCATGTTTGTAATCATGAAGTGGAAGATCAAGAAGACAAAGGGCAAGCTTTCTGCTGGGTAGAAATGGGAATTTTAAAATTTGAATAAATCACTAGAAGAAGCATTTTTTTTTTTAAGCTGTGTGTTTAACTTGTGACATATCAAAAATTTTAAGCAAGAAGACCCGAGAGAACCTGAAAGAAAAGGATAAAATTTGTTAAAAGATTCTGTTCTCAGTAACTGCAGTTGGAGAAAAAATACATATCTACAAACTTGGAACTTCCCAAACAACATTGTTTACCTAAACAAGGTTGTATAATTAATGAAGAACTAATGAAAATGTCTTGAGTAAAAAGAGGCAAAAATTCAAGGGACATTGAAACTAAGTCATTTCAAGCTATAAAACTGAAAAGTGTTTTTATTTCTAGAGATTTTTTCACTGATTTCCTAAACGCTAGAAGAGAATTTTGTATCAAATGGCAGGTGGCTTTCAAGTTGGAGAAAGAGAATCCAATAGTCTTCATCAGAAACTTCTCAAGAAAAAAATTTTGTGTATGATATTTGCAGAAGAAATCACATTTCTTCATCCCAATGACTTTCAAAGAGTGAAAGTTAATCAAGACAAAGTAACAAATCATACTTAGGAAAGTATCACTGCATTGCTTGAAAAAAATGAAGACCAATGAAGTTATTGCATATGTGCTATTCAATATATTCTTGCAAAGTCTCTTGATGTTTCACCTGTGGTTTACAGTGCCTTTGTTCTCTTGAAAAGAGCTCTTTCTAAGTGCAAACCCACCACGATTGATAGACTTTGAAAAGTAGTGGAAGAGAAATAGAAATCAACAGCTCTGAAAATTTTACAAAAAGAGCCCTTTTAATATGGAAATTATGGTAGATTGAAAAAATTCTCTTAACGTTTTAAACTTTTAATTAAGTGGTTCTGAAATTGTTCTAAAAATGTGTAAACATTCTCTGTAGCTCTGTGAAAATAAAATTTGTAGTCTGCTACATAGCAAATCCTTTTTATTATCCTTTTTTTATTTCATAAATCCTTTTTATTATTTTTTTATGCAATTTGTTTAATATTGTTATAAAATTGCTTAACTTAATTCTTAAATCACCTCGTTAAAAATACTCAACCCATTTCTTGTTTGCCATAGTAAATTATTGACCTAACTAAAGCCTGCTTGCTCTAGATAAGAAGAGGAAAGTGTCAATAATGTTAGTTCTGCATTTAAACATCCTCCTTCTATGCTATCAATGTTTTTTCTATCATAATATCATATTTCAGCATTTCTTGTCATGCTGGTACATTCAAATTTCCAATATTGTAGAAGCAAATGTTAAAATTTTGTAATTGGCGTTTGCATTTTCTCAGAAGATAATAATCTATTTCAACAATGAAATTCGTTTCGAATTCAGTATCAATATAAGCAAGTAAATTATTAAATGAAAACTGCATTTGCAAGCTGGTAGAAAGTAATGAACAAGTTTACATGAAATTTATAATTACTGTGTTTGCTATAGCTGTTAACAAATTGTTAAGTGTAATTATTTATACTGAGAATTTTTTCTAGGGTTAAATAAGTATTTTTAAAATATTTAAATAGCTGTATACTTTTTTTTCTTTCAGAAATGATGATAATATACAGAACAATCTATGGGATGGTGTGCGATGTATGTGTTTCTTCTTCTTGATAATTAGTGTATTAGCATTTCCTAATGGTAAGTGTAGTGTCATTTTTTATGTATCGGAGTAATTTTATTTTTAAATTATATTATCTAGATATAGTGAAATTTACTTTATTTGAAATTGTTGCCTAAATGTTGCCCGAGTTTAGACAATTCTGTATGTTTAAAGCCAAAAATAAATCGTTGCCTAATTGTTGAGAAATAACAGTGTAAAAAAACATCGGGAGAAACAGCATAAAAAAAGGATTTCTCAGAAAGATGAATGTTTCATTACTGATTTTTTTCATTTTTAATTTTATTGATCGACTGCTGTTGTATGGAATTCTTCATGTGCAGCTATTTTTACGCATGATCAAATTTGAAGCAAAATATTTTTTAAAGGAGAGAAACAAAATGTAATTCTAAGCAATGAAAATGAAGAAAATTTTCTTATCTTTATTCTTTATACATTCATAGGGTTTAATGCTGGGGGTCTTAAAATCCAAAACTACTTCTGTAAAACTGGCAAAACAACATTTCTTTATTGTACTTGCGGTCAAAATATTATTCACAGAACACAACTTAAACAAAAAAGCAAAAAAGGGAAGAGAGTCATTTGCGCATGTGCAAATGCCTGAATTCCATCCAAAAATGTTCCATTTCCTATTAAGACTAAGCATTTCCTTAAATTCTAAGCTGGCAACAAAATTTAACACCATAGCTAACATGTGCTAATTTATTGCCGACTTGATGACATTTTAGAAGTTTTCAGGAGTAGCATTTTCAAGATCCTAAGAACAGTTTTTTTAGAAAGGTCCAGCCATCTCTGCCTTCCTCCTGCAGGAGTGTAAATAGAAGTTCTTAGAAGTGCTATTTAGTCAATTAAAGATTGAATGCTGGTTTAGACTAATATGCTGTTAAGTGCAACTCATTTCTCAATGATTTAATTTTTTTTTCTGTACAAGCAGTTTTGTCATATATAATAATTGCTTTGAATCAAGAAGAATTTCAAGCTATTACTGTGAACTTGAACTGTATTAGCTGTTTTTCTTACCTGTAAAAATGTACTCCCTAAAGCTGAAATAATGCTTCAAATTTCCGTTTGATCCACCTGGTGTAAATGTTCATTCTTTCACAAAATTTCACTTTCCTGAAGTAAATAATATTTAATGATCGTGTCAATTTTTAATTTTCATTTTTTTAAAATTTAGATTTAAAATTTAAGTATTCATTCAAATGTCAGTTTCAGCCAAACACGCTATTGGCTATTTTCCTTATATCCACTAAACTTATATATTTTATTCTTTTTTTTTTTTTTGGTTTAAAAAAATTTTTTTTTTTGGTTTAAATTTTCAATTTATAAATTCACAAAATTCCTTGTTTTATGATAATTTAATACTTTTAATTGTATACATATGATTTTTTTATGCTGATTGTTGAGGTAATTAGTACTTTATTTGTTCTCTTGTATTTTTATGGAAATGTAAGTTTTAAGTATGTTGATTCTGATATCTTTTCAGGACCATTCATCAGACCACATCCTGCAATATGGAGATTAGTTTTTGGTAGAATATTTTAAAATTATTTTACTTATTTATCTACTTTATAAAATTTTCTTTTTTTGAAAATATGAATATGTATTTTGTTAATATAATTTTTCAGTTTCAGTAGAATGAAAGTTTTTCAGAGTTACTGTTCCTTAACCTTTTTATATACTTCAAATTCATTTCTGTATTAAAATGTTTTAATTCGAAGGTATTTGTGATTAAATTATTATAATTGAAATAATATGAAATATTTTCTTGCTGTGAGTTGATAAAGTAGGTATTGCTTTATTTTCTTAATCATTTATTTAAATGTGGAAATTAAATAATCTACAAGTTGCTTAGTGCTTAACGTAATATTTAATCTGATTTTATTATTATGAACTACTATCAAATTATATATATTTTATATTTAAAAAATTTCATCTGCCGATTTTATGCTGATACCTTTTATGCTAATTTAGATTAAAACTTTTTCATTGCTTATCAGAAAAATAACCACAAATTATTTTACTAATGCAAATTTTTCTTTTTACAGGTTTGAGTGTAATATATCTGCTGGGTCTTCTTTTTATCTTATTTCAGAGTTATGATACTGTTAAAAGCATCATGTACTGGTTTTATCCTGATCTTGTTGATTTTAGAATTGATACTGAGAAGGTTAGCTATATTTTTCATTTACCTTACTTTTGTTAATTTATTCTATTCTGTTAGGTCCTCCCAAGTGGGATTCTATTCTTGTATTAAAGGAAGATTCCGTTTAATGCTAACTTAATATACATGATGATGATTTAGCACTGCTGAGTGAAATATATTCATTTAAAATGAATAAAATTTATTTTTACTTCATAGGAAATACCAAAATATATTTAGTTATTTTTATTACAAATTTTTATAATCATTTGTTTTATATTCAGTTTTATGTATATACACTCTTTTGCAAAAAAATCGAAGCACGAAGAAGGACTTTTGTGATCGTGACAGAATTTGGTGTGCAAAAACAACTTGATTGAACATGCAAATGAACAGGAATTGCAATCATAGCATGCATTTCTAGTGTGCAATTCGCAAAGTATAAAACCAGTAACAGAAGTGGAAAATTTATCTTTTTTTGTTGCTGCCATTGTAATTCCATAAAGAAGCAAGATGCCATTACGATGATATTGAAGACCTTACAGACAACTAAATGACTTCGAACGTGGTCACATTGTAGGGTTGCATGAAATTGGGTGATCATACCGAGCAATAGGCTGCCACCTGCAGCATATAGACACTACTGTGCAAAGATGTTGAAGCAATAGTTGCTACAAGGAAATTACAGATGAAATGAAGGTTCTGGAAGGCCAAGGAGCACAAATGCGAGGCAAGATAAAATTGTTCAAAAGGCCTGAATCACCCCAACGGTATCATTGTCAACTATTCGACACATTACAGCCACGTCTGTACCTCCTGGGGTACTGTACAACATCTCACAGCGCTTGTCTGAGGCGGGTTTACGCTCACAGAGGCGTTTAAGACGTTTGCTTTGGACCCCACAACAGCGGTGGAGTCGTCTGGCATGGTGTTGCAATTGATCATCATGGCTGCCATCAGGCTGGCATTGCATAGTGTTAAACGATGAATCCTTCTTCATCTTGAAGCAGATAACCACCGTATTCGTGTCTGGAGAGAACAGGGCCAGCGGTCCCAATCAGCCTTTGTTTTACAAAGGCATACAGCTGTAACCACTGGTGTGATGGTGCTATTTCTTATGACAGCAGGCCATCTGTTTTCAGCCTTCGTACATCTTTAACAGCTCAACGATATGTTGATACCATCCTGCGGCCTGTTGCATTACCCTTCATGGCACGTCTTCCTGGGGCCTTTTTCCAACAAGATAATGCCAGGCCACATACCACTCACATATCTTTGGACTGTCTCCGTGCGGTTGATACGCTTCCCTGGCCACCAAAATCACCAGACCTTTCACCAATCTAGGACATGGTAGGCCGCCAGATTCACGCAGTACAAAATATTGCAGATCTGGAGTGACAGCTGATGAATGCCTGGCAGGATGTGTCACAGGATGACATTAGAAACCTCTGCCACTCCTTACCTCGACGAATTCAAGCATGCATTGCCGCCAGGGGCGGTTCAACCAGCTACTAATTTGAATACTCGGTGGGTGATTGTGAGCCGTGAACAGGTACTGTGACCTTGGTTTTTTAATCATTTTATTATCTGTGTATGAACTATTGTTTCAAAATTCAGTCTCGTAAAAATCAAAGGTTGAATGATTTTAAAAGCATGAAGTTTAATATGTACATCATTTACAGTTAATCAATTACAGCTTTGAAATTATCTTAAAAGATCAAAATAGTGTTTGTCAATCAAAAAATCTAATCTTTTGATAGGAACTTGATTATTCCTGTTCAACTAGAGTGTGAAGTTATGCACGTATCTAACTATCTATCTATGGAGCTCCCGGTAGAGAGTCTGCCGAAATTCAAAAAGGCATGTCGCGTTTCACGCAAAATGCTAGCGCCATCTATCAATTAATCAAAATAATTTCCACAGCTATGCACATATTCAGTTTTATCAAAAACAAGCACTTCCTTCATGGTGCTTCGATTTTTTTGCAGAACAGTGTATGTAAAACATGTGAATGTTTGGATTAATATGTTGTACAATTTTTTTCAGGAGTATGGTGTAAATTGTTCTGATGTTACTTTAGAGAGAATTTGGAGTCATGTTGATGTTTTTGCATTTGGACATTTTTTTGGATGGGCAATGAAAGCTATGCTGGTTAGACATTATGGTATTTGTTGGACTATAAGTGTTACTTGGGAAATAACAGAAGTAAGTGTCTTATATTTTATGGTGCATACTTTTATACCAGATAGCAAAGTGGTTAGTGACTGATTGCCATTACAGAGGGACTGGGTTCGAATCCTAGAGAAGTCATGTATATAAATTTTCTGTGCTTTCCCTAGGAGGCAAGAGTGACCCACCTGTTGGGTGCCTCCATAGTAAAGCAACTACTGCATCTGGCCTTAGTAGTGGCCAATGCCTGTAATGGCTAATGCTTGCCATTGAAAAGAAGGGGGGGGTGAAGCTTTTATAAAATTTTTTTCATCTGTTATCAGTTTAGAGTAGAGAGAAAGTAGTAGTTTAGAGTAGGAGAAATTGGTATTTTATTTACAGCCTAGATTCGTAAATATTGTTGTTGTGGTATTTTAGAATTGTCTAGTAAGAGTACATATTCTTAAGTCATGATCTTGACTTTCCAAGTGGTCAAGAGTTTGGCCCTCAAATTCCAACAAACAATGAGTAAGTGAAATTTTCTTGATTATAATTCCAAAATGACTCTCCCACTTTGTAATCTTGACTCCTTTTCTTCCATTTTATATACTTCTTTATTGTCTGAATACATTTCAAGATCCATGTCTCTGTATTTAAAGATATAATAACAAATATTTTTTAATGTTGTTATGATTTGGCTGCTTGGCGGCTTAAATGTTTGAATACATTATTTACAGCCATTATTAGGGAAGTCAACTAAAGTGCATTTACCTAACAGCAAATGGTAATTTCTATAGATGTTTTGTCTATTTACATGCAAAATTTTGAAAATTTTATGTGCAAAATGTATTTATATTATATTAATTGTCCTATTTCTAGCATTTTCCCCAATTATCAAAGCTGCTTCTAAAGCAGGTCTGTGATGATTTTTTAACTCCTGTCTGTATTTTTATTCAGTGCAGAGATTTTTGGAATATTTGAGAGGAAGTGATTAGAATCTTTGTTCTGCCTGTGTATTAATTTTAAGATCTTGGTTATATTTATTGATCAAAATTTATGATCCAACAATAATTTTTAATGATTAGCTATGCTACCTGTAATTATGTGTTAGCTAATGACAAAATGCAGCTGCTGCTGGCTAGAAATATGAGTTTTGAAATTGTGTAAATCACTGGAAGAGCATTCTTTTAATTTGTGTGCTTAGTTTGTAACATGTCAAAAATGTCTAAGCAAAAAGATTTAAGCGTGGAAGAAAAGGATAAATCTTTACACGATATTGGTGTTCTTCATAAGTACAGCTGTCTACTCCAAAAAAGCTGCACTTTAACCCCTTCGCGCCGATTGTCACGTCTACGTGCCAGCAACGAACACACTCACTTCCCGGCCGACATGCAGGCGTGCCAGAGCGTTTTCCCTTTTAGTCCCGACTGTCACGTATTTGTGCCAGTGTCCTGGAACGTTTTAAAAACTATAATTTCTGCCATAAGATGGCACTGTATGTCCATATGGTTTCAGATACATGTACATTAGACCTTCTCTACTCGAAATGAGAGAAGCATGACTCACATACACGTGTTTTTGATTATATAAACAAAAGGGGAAATAAATGTTTCCGAATCGCGTGGTTTATGACGTCTCTTTAAATTCGCACGTGGTAGTTGTTTATTGTAAGCAGAGAAGTTTTATTTTCGCTAAAGCGTTGGGTATTTCGGTTTGCAGTTCAGTTTTTAGAAAATAATTAGATCTTGTTAGACGTAAATTCCTTCTGTTTTTACCGTTGCAATGTCGAAGCGTTGAAAATATTTAACAGAGCATGAAATAGCAGAAATGATGCAAAATATTTCAGATATTGACTCTGAAACAGATTCTGATAGTAGTGATAGTGATACTATGATATATTCTGATCATAAAGAATCTGGCGAATCTAATGATGATGAGGACATTTCGGACATATGTATGCCGAGTACGTCGAAAGCAAGTACTCCTCCATGGTCATCCACAATAGAAAATTTTTCGGAATTACCGCTCCGTCATTATTCAGTACCCATCTTTCAGAAAAACTCTTAAATGGTATAAGAAGCTTTTCTTCAATATCATGGATATGGCTGTATTTATTGCCAATACTCTTTTCAACAAAAAAAGTAAAAAAAATCATCCTCTCCTGAATTATCGGCTTAATTTAGTTAATCAAATTATTTATCGGTATTCCTCTAAAAGCACCAATGTTAATATCACACCAAGATCAGCAGAATCATTAAATCCGCTCAGATTAACTGAAAGACATTTTCCAAAACTTTGTTCAGAAGAGACTGATAAGAAAACGCGTCGACGATGCTTCGTTTGTTCACATTCCCGGAAAAATCCTCCAAAACGGCAAATGAGTTAATACGAGTGCAAGGAATGTAACGTAGGACTGTGTGTAGATCCCTGTTTTCAAATTTTTTATACGAAAAGAGAATTTTAAGTAATATATTTAGTTTTCGGATGTATAATGTTAAAAGTCATAAAATGGTGAGTAATGAAAAAAAAATGTGTAAATGCATGTAAACAAGAAATAAGGTAATTAAAGTATATATAAAAATATCTATAAAGCCGTTTAAATACTCTATAGAGAATTATTAAACAATGCGTTGATACTTCGGAAATTTCATGGATTTAGGCTTAATAGCAAAAACGCCCCCGGCCCTGGACGGACCCTCGCGTAAGACACTGTCGGCCTCCGCGATAAGCGCGCGTTTGAGCTACCCGGTGCGAAGGGGTTAACTGGGAATTTCCCAAACAGCACTATACAATTTACTTTAACAAAGTCTATTTCTAGAGCTTTTTTCACTAAATGCAAAGATAGTTTTTTTCAACTGATATATGGTTCACAGAAAGAGATACAAAACTTACATTATCAGAAACTGCATGGTTAAAAGTAAGAAGTGGATCATCATATAGCTTATAACTCGATAAAAAATGTTTTACTGAGGATGCAAAGTGAATACAAGCCACGCAAACTTTATAATACAGATGAAACTGGACTGCATTAGAGAACATTACCAGAACACATTAATATATTTATAGGAGTGAAATGGCAGCTGGTTTAAGGTTTGGTTTGTGTGATTACAGCAGAACATCCTGTAAGAAGTAGTGCTATAAAGTTTTGTGATGTTCCTTACATATGTGTCAAAATTATTTTCCCAAAAATTTCTTGTAGTTTAATAAATGCATAATGTGAGGATCTGGAGATTAAAAAAATCCCCATGTCACAAGGAAGTTGAAGCGGGACAGCCTTGAAAATGAATGTTTGGTGTGGGATGATTTTAAGACCATTTTCTTCAATGACCAAATAATAATAGCCAGTGATACTCAATCTAGAGAACATGAATGAAAACACCATTTGGGAAATTACATTTTGGCATTGTCTTTTAAAAATAACTATAGGTTTTAATTTTGTTCCGTTTAGTTTTGTTAAACAGCAAAATGCAATGGTGAGGTGAGAGTTTTTGTGGCATGTTGTTATTTTGTTAACCGTTTTTGTTCCTTTGACATCAGTTTTTTTATTTCTTATCATTTCAAATGTTACCAAAGTTTCATCCCTCTTTCCAATATATGATCGTAAATAATTTTTTTGCTTTTGTAGCCCAAAAGCATACTTCTGGAAACTCATTTATTTGTTATCCAAATATTTCGGAAGCCTTTGCAAAATTTGTGTGTTTTCAAGTAGAACTAAATTACTCCATTTCATAAATTGACTTCACCAACTCAGAGTTGCTTTAAAGTTTTCACTTTATTTGCTTTTTTTTTTTTTTTGCCCACTTTAAGGAAAATAAATATGTCCTGTTTTTTGTTACAATTAATACATGCTGACAACTTTTAAGACCTATTTTGTAATATTTTATTGTAGGATAGACCATTTTGATAGTCCTTTACTCAAAACATTCTTTGGCATATTAATTACTGTGATTTCTTTTTCTTCCCTTCCCATATAAAGCTTTCATCAACACCAAACAACCTTGCTGCAGCGTGATTTCCATTTCTTTCACAAAATGAGTGACTTTGCATTTGAAATCAGCACTCTGTCTCATTTGACAGGAGTCATATTTACTCTGAAAAGGAATACTAGATCAACTGTATTTCAACTGAAGCAAGTGTGATTTACTAAAGCCTTCAATGTTCACTTCAAAATCACGAGTTCGAATAATTACAAGAGGAAACATCTGACTTCAGTTCTGTGAAATTGTTCATGTCGGAAGTGCATTCTTATCTGAAATTATGTCTCTCTTTTCCCGAAACCCTAGAATAGCATACTTTTGCAAAACTGCATTGAATACAATCCTCACTCTTTGCAGAATTATTTACGCTGTCAAGCATTTCTCTCCCCACACACACATGTTGATCCCCTTATCATTTGTCTGTTCAGTATACCATTGTTCAAAAGCCTGAATGACTTCAAAAGAAAAGAACATCACACATCTATCTTTCAGGTTTCTTTGTAAAGAAAAGGGTACATATTATATGGTGACTATACCTAAAAATTAAAAATTGTAGTTTGAAATTATAGGTGTGCGTTATTCATCAGAATATACGGTATTTTTCTCTTCCTTATTATCTCACTATAATCTATAATATGTACCATATAAATTTGCCATTAATGTAATGTACACCAAAGAGCCATTACATTATGACCACCCTCCATCTATAACAATGGGCTTGGCCAAGAACAAAACCACTGCATTTGCACGGCTGATGTTGGAGTATATAAAGTGACTGAGCATTGTTTTTCCAAACATAGTGCGATTAACAACATAATGGGAAAAGCAGCTGATTTATCAGACTTTGATAAAGATCAAATGGTTATGGCTCGACTACTGGGAACATCAGTATCAGAAATGGTGTGTTTAGTGAGTTGTTCAGGTGCAGTTATTGTGAGCATATATCGAAAGTGGTGTATGGATGATGAAACGACAAATCGTCGGCCAGCAGTCTGTCGTCAATGGCGCATTGATTCCAGAGGAGAGCGGAGATTGCTACGCATTGTTTGTCGTGACCAAAGAGCTACAACAGCCGAAATCACCACCAGCTATAACAGTGACAACTCGGACAGTGTTTCTCAACACACTGTGCAGTGTACATTGCTGCGTATGGGCTTGTGCAGCTGGAGGCAGAAGCATGTTCCTGCACTGATGGTACGTCATTGCCAGCTGCGTCTGCAAGAGGCCAAGAAACTTCGGAATTGGACATTAGAAGAATGGAAGAAAGTTGCATGGTCCAACGAATCATGTTTTATGGTCCATCACATCGACTAGTGTGTGCTAATACGGCGACGGAGACAAGCCAATGGCCGGAGTATTATGGTGTGGGCAATGTTTTCACAGAGCAACATTAGAACCCACAATCTCCATAGAACAATCCCTAACATATGTGCACTATGTGAACATCTTTGCAGACCAGGTTCATCCATTCATGACAGCAGTATTTCCGGCGGGGGATGGAGTTTACGAACAGGATAATGCGCCATGTCATAAGGGTGGAATTGTCATGAAGCAGTTCGAGAAACATTCCAGTGATTTTCAAGTCATGTATTGGCCTCCAAATTCACCTGACATTTATCCAATAGAGCATTTGTAGTCCCATCTGGAAAATCAAACTCATGCTGCCACACTATCCCGTCGCAATATGCAGGAATTGCAAGGACAGTTGGTGAGTGCTTGGTACCAGATACCTCAGACTATGTATCAGCACCTTGTGGAGTCAATGCCACACTGAGTGCTAGCAGTTTTGAGGGATAAAGGATGCCCTACATGTTATTAATAGGGTGGTCATAATGCAGTGTCTCTTTGGTGTGTATATATATATATAAATTTAAAAACTTTAGAATAGTTCATCAAATAATTTTGAATACAGAAACACAAGGATTTTCAGTGAAAGGGAGATTGTAATTGAGTCTAATGTAGCCTCCTCTTGATAACGTTACATCAGATTTAATCGAATTCCTCTTCTTTATTTATTTTTCTGATTTTGGTATATATTTTCAAATTTTTATAATTTTTAGGTTTTAATTTCACATTTCTTTAATTCCTATTTTGTGTATATATAGGATATATTGAAGTTTATTAGTATTGAATTTCACTTTTTTGGATCTTTATGTAAAATGGGTTCTAAATTTCTTACTTTTCATCTCTCTCTCTCTCTCTCTATATATATATATTATAATGTTTTATTTTTGGCCTTGCTACCTCATACAACTAGTTCAAATACATTAAGTTTTTCTGCAGCACTACATTCATGATCAGAGATTTTTTAACTTCGTTTTCCCTTCTAGTAAATAACTCAAAAGCTATTAAAGCTTAAATTAATTTCAATTCTGTAATTACATAAACTGAACTTAATTTCACATGTGGAAGTATGTAGGAACCCTTAAAATCACAAATGTTATAGTATTTTATTTATTCATTTTTGAAACGATAATGTAATGGCAGTTGGCAAAAGACTACAGAAATATTGAAGGTGGTGAATAAAGTCATGGTGGCGCAGTAGAATGTGCAGATGAGATTTTGACCAGTAGTAAGATTATGTTCTTTTGTTCTGTTTTTACCATTCTCTGATGAAATAGCAGCAAACGTCTTCAAAAAATTTAAGAACTAGTCTGTTATTTTGTTTTTAATTAGAAAAAGAGATTGAAAATCTGATAAAAAGTATATTACTGTACAAAGACCAAAATCCAAATGTCCAGTATCAAGAACAATCTAATATCCAGACCTATGACCACCAGTACTTTTTTATAAAAACAAAATTTAAGAATGCAGAATATTCCAGAAAAAAACAGATGTGTCATAAAAATGATTTTTCTCCGGACTGAGATTCCTGTATATCACTTTCAAACAAATGGTGGTTAGGGAATTTCATCCTGGCCATTGACGACACATTGATTGACTTTAGGTGCAACCTCACTTGTAGCCCTTAAGTGGTCGTGGAGGTAAGAGGTTAATATTTTTCTGTCTTACCTAAACAATGAGTGGAAGCCCCTAAACATATTTCTTTGCAGTGGAATATTGCTAATACTGGTTTTCTTTCATTAGCTTAACTAAGAAGAGGGGGGGAAATTAAATTTGGAAGAAATTATGTTCAGTTAACTTAGCTAATTGTGTTCTTCCTTATTTTGGTCCAGCTCATTAATTTTTTGTAGGATATGATTATTGCAGCTATCTATCGAAATTAAAGTTTGAATTTTTGATTATGTTGAAAAGGCTGGAGCTGTAGCAGGACCTACAAAGCAAAAGCTTATTTTGTACTTCCCTTCTGTAAACTTTGCTGAGATAAAATGGTCTTGGTTCAATTTCGACTTAAGAAAATGCAATTTCAAAAATAGGCAAAACAGCAACCTTATTTTGGCATGGATTTTGAATGCTGCAGAAGACTGAATTTCCCAATTAATGGAATTTGTAAATCTTTTATCTCCTTTTTTTATAAAATCATAGTTTATATGAATTAATCACTTTAATAGAGCCATTTTTGGTTTTTCACATTGTTTGGCTATTTATCCATACTGTAACGTATTTAAAGCACTGAGTATTAGATATTGTGATAACATTGTGTGTGGTTGCTACGCTACCAGTGTATTTATCTATAAAGAATATCGTATCAACGAGCTAATGTAATCTTCATCTAGTCATGCGCGCGCCAGTCTTACAAATGATTACGAAAATGTTTAGTTAGTTGTTCTGAAGATTTGGAAAATAAAGTTTGGTTGTTCATTCAAATTAGTGAGTGTTATTTAAAACTTCATTACAATACTTATGCATTAATTAGCATGGATAATTAGCTATATGATCTATAACATAAATTGAGGCATAAAATTTCTCTGTTTTCATAACCTTTTGCTACAATAATGTTTGGATCATATGTTATTAATGTTAAAATACATCATGTAAATTTTTTGTTTAACTGCAATTAGTCTAAAAGTAAATTCATTCATTTTTGAATTTTATTCATATGCTAAGGTGTTAATATGTAAGTATTTTTTTGCTAGGTGGCTTTTGCTCATCTGCTTCCAAATTTTGTGGAATGTTGGTGGGATGCATTAATTCTGGATATACTGTTGTGCAATGGTACTGGAATTTATTTGGGCATGGTTTTATGCCGCAAATTGGAGAATGAAACATATGAATGGGAAAGTATTAAGTGAGTAAAACATTATTCTTTGTATAGTGTTTTTCAAACATTTCAGGTCACCTCTTCTTGATTGAAATGTTTTTTAGTGGGGCCTTTTTCACTGTACAATAATTGTATATATAGTTTTTTAATATAATTTAAATTAAATATGTAAGATATTTGAATTTGTAATAGTTCCTGAAATATTTCTTAATTCGAATATTTCTCATTCCTTTATGAAAAATGATAAGATATTTATCTTTATGAAGTGCATTCTTCCTAAATATTAATTTAAATGACAGTGTAATGACACAGAAAATCATGTAATGGAAAAAGTCGGGACATTACTGTAAGAGTGTTGTGGTAATTGAACTTAAACACCGGACTTATGGTGGGGTGGGGCATTTCATATGGATCAAAGAACATCTTTTGTGTGCATTTCAAACACTTGGACAAAATAATCCTTTGTTAATTTGATACTGGATCTTGTGGTACTGCCATATATTCAAAGAGCACTTGGGTCTATTTTGTCAACATGTGACTTGTGCAGCATTAAATATTATGAATGAAGGTGACGTATTGTTATGGCCCACCGTCTTTCCAGATATATCACTTATAGAGCTCTTACGAAATCTTGTTGGAATGACTATTGTAAAATAAGCTTCTTGCAATAATCTGATTATTTCGCATGCTCAGTCAATGCTGCTGGGTACTATACTCCAAACAACATGTAATGATATATCTTGCAGAATAATTACCCATATTATTGTTTTTGCTATCAATGTAAATTGTTGAATAAAAACTGTTTTTTAGTCATCAGACAATCCTTTCTAATGACTTTGCAATTTTTGTAATTCTGTGCATTTTCATTCATAGTGCTTCAATTCATCTGTTAAGAAATGCATCTATATGTATATTTAAAAAGAGATATTTGATTTATTTAATATTTGTTGAGGCTTTTACACAAAATTACAAATATTAATTGTAACTCAATTAATAGTACATTTTAATTGTTTTGTGATAAAAGTTACGTATGCAATGGTGATAATAAAACCAACATAAAACATTTAACATAACAGTAAACATAAACATAATAATAAAACATTTTTTTTTTGAAAATTTAATCAATGGGATCAAAAAACACAGTGGAAAGTTAATCAGTATTGAGATAAAGATTTGTTAATAAAAGTTTAAATTACCATATTCAAGAATTTTTAGAGTATTTCTTCGTTTCTTACTAAAAGCTGACTTAAGATACTGGATTAAACATGATACTGGTAATGATAGCATTTTTTTTTATGATTAATTACAAAGCTGAATAAGGGCAAATATTTTTTCTGCAATCAGTTCTAGGAAATTCTATGTTTCGGCTGTAAGAAAATTCTTCAGTTCCTCTTCTTTCTAAATAAAATTCTTTGAAATTATCATTAATGTAACTTTTTATTTATCACCTAATCTTAGGACTTGCAAGTAAAAAATATCAATAAATATTTTTTTCGTGTATTTGAATGTGAATAAATATGAAAATTTTTTAGATTATAAAGTATTTATATTTTTGGTAGTTATGGAAACTTTAAATTTGTATGACCACATGAAATTTGTATGTTTGCATTTCATTTAGAAAACATCATTTTCATAATAAATGCTAAAACTTCAGTTGTAGCTGAAATAAAAGTTACATCTTGCACTTGCAGTTGAAAATTTTTGAATTTTCTAAACAAATCTTTTAAATATAAAATTTTGATTTCTTGAGCTCAATGCCAATATTGTCCTTCTCTTCTTCAAAAATTTAAGTAACAGTACAAAAAGCTCTCAAAACCTTTTAATTTTTAATAATAACCATTGTACTTTTATCATCAAACTTTTGGATAAACCAGAAATCTTCTAAATTTATCACGCTAAAAAAATCATATAGTATTATAATGTCGTAAAATTATTGTTAGGGCCAATGGTTCCTTGAAACATTACGTTTCTATTCCCATTCGTTAGATATCTAATGTCCCCAGGATAATTGATGTGTTGCCAAGGGGTTGCGTATTTTGAAAAATACTGCCTTATGCACGCAGCTTATTTTTGAATGCAGATATTGGTAAAGTATGTATATATATAGATGAATATCAGGGCTGGACCATAGCATAGACAAATAAGGCAAATGCCTAGGGCCCGGTCAAACCGTCCACTTTGAAAAAAGTGTAAAAATAAAAGTTTCCTTTTATTTCACAAAATAAATAAAAGTGTATCCATGTACTCAATTTGATCTGCAGGTGGGACGTGATACATGTTATTGGGTGCATATTGCATGGTAGTAAAAGCATTTAACATAACAAGAGTAGAGACAAAGAATATGTATTGTATACATAAATGTTCTTTGGTACAGAGACGATTTTTGGCTCTAAATATTAAATTTCTGAAAGAGATTAGTTGAAGTAAGTTTCTATATAATAAATTGTATAAATATTTTATATAAAATAAACTATTCTGACACTTCTGGTGCCGAAAAAAGAAAGTGTAAGAAGGAAATGAAGGAAGAAACAAACAAAACAAAAAAAAATGTTCTGTTTAAATATGTTGTTAATACAAAAACAGATAAGATTGATGCAGAAGTTCTGTCTGAAGCAAAGATTATAGCAAAAGAAGTTAGTGAATATTTTGGAAACCAGGAAGTATACGCAGAAATGACAGAAAGCAATGAAACCGAAACTGAAGTAATAGAAATGAAGAAAATAGAAAGCATACCAGATACTGTGGAGGAAAACCAAAATGTAAGGAAGAAATGCAAAATATAGAACATATACCTAATGCCGTCAAGGATACTTTAGTTTTGGAAAATTTTCCCATTTCTTTGTGGTCTTTAAATTTAGCAACAGACATGCAACATTATTTTCTTGAAAATAAACCACCATCAAATATTTCGTTTATACATACTGCTGAAAATGCAGTAACAGAAAGTGTAAAAACTGCAACTTGGTCATTGAATTACAGAAAATATTTTTTAAAAGTAAATAGTGAGAAATTTGTACGAGAATGGTTAAAGTGCAG
Source organism: Stegodyphus mimosarum (assembly GCA_000611955.2). Taxonomy (NCBI): domain Eukaryota; kingdom Metazoa; phylum Arthropoda; class Arachnida; order Araneae; family Eresidae; genus Stegodyphus; species Stegodyphus mimosarum. The sequence goes on from KK121797.1 coordinate 420,649, forward strand.
TTCAAAAAGTAAAGTAATTTACCGCTTTGTTTGCAAGATAATTTCGATCAATTGAACAACTTTTAGAAAAGGATACTCGGACTGGAAAAAGGCAAATGCAAGAACACAGAAATTCTGCTGATCCTAAACATTTTATTAAAATTTCAATAACAAGAAATTTAATTGAGAGACACACTATCATTGAAAAACTGTATTTAGGGGAAAAAAGTACTGGAGGAAAGTACTGCTACAAGTAGTAGCAAAAATAAGCTTTTTGGCTAAAAATTCTCTTCCATTTCGTGGCAGTAATGAATTCTTTTCTGTTTCCATAGTGGAAATTACATAGGAGCTCTAGAATATTTGGCAGAATTTGATGAGTTTTTAGCTTTACATATAAAAAAATTCAGGTCAGCCTGAAGAGGTAACGTGAGTTATCTTTCATCAATTATTTCTGATGAATTTATTGAAATATTGAATAAAAAATGTTTGTGTCTGAAGTTAAATATTTTTCAATTATAATTGACTCTACCTCTGATATAAGATGCATAGACCAGTTATTTTTTATATTCCCTTATGCATCAGAAGACGGAATCCCAATAAAGAGACTTTTTGGATTTTTACCAATTTATTTGCACACAGGAGAGTCATTAAAAATGAAGTTTTAAAGAACCTTGAAATAATAGGTCTGGATGGACTGTAGAGGACAAAACTACGACAATGTGGGAAATATGTCTGGAAAATACAATGGGCTTCAAAACTGCATTAAAAAACATAGTCAAAGAGTCCATTACGCTACTTGTGCTTCACATTCGTTAAATCTGATAGTAAGTAATGCTAGTGAATCATATTAGCAAGCAATAACATATTTTAATTTATTAGAGAACATTATAAATTTTTTTCGCCATCTGCTCATAGGTGGAATACTTTAGAAAAAGTTTTGCAGCAAATAATAAACACTTTACAGTAAAACAATTATGCATTTACTGGGTGGTTATGTAGAGCTAATGCAGTTAAAGCAATTCGCTCTGGGTTGAACGAAATAAAAAGGTACTGTACTTGATATGTCTCTAGATGAATCTCAGAAAATGTTCAGTAAAATTGGAATCCCGAGAAATAACAAACAAAATTAATAATTTAGAATTAATTTTATTAAGAGTTATTTGGGGTAAAATTCTTGCCAGAATAAATGCAAGCAGTATTTACAACACCCTACAATGCTAATCTCATCAAGTATTTTTGACAATTTATTTAATTATGTTAATAGTTTAAGAAACTTATTTTCGGAAATAGAAGCAGGGACATTATATGCATCAGAAATAAAAACATATTCTGATACTAAGGAAAGGTCGAAAAAACGAAAAGAATTTCTTGATACAGTTCATCATAATCATACAAAAAGTTCATATAATCCGGGTAAAAAAAGCCTGTAAATGAAATTCCTTTTATGTAATATGTGATAAAATATCTTTTTGAACTGAAACTATTTAGCAAAAGTTACAAAGACATTGAGATTTTTGAAATACTTCATACAAACCGAAATGACAATGTATCAATTGAATCTGAAAATATCGAATTTCTAAAGAAAATAGTGCAGTTAAGACATTGATACAAAAGGATTGGTTGAGGAACTGTTACAAAATCTATTACTTTTTAAAAGCCAGAATTAACTTTACAATCTGACATGCGACGATTTATAAAAACTATAAAAATTGTATCGACATTTCCAAATATGGGAAGCATATTACATATATTTTTACCTTCACTTGTAATCAAATGCATCTGGTGAAAGATCGTTTTTGGTGATAAAATGTATAGAAAACTATTTACGACACATATTAGTCAAACAAAAGGAACTTCTTTAGCTGTACTATACATAGAACAAATGCATTAAAAAATATTAAGTACAAGAAAATAGTTGATAAATTTGCAGAATTGAAAGTCAGGAAAAAAGATTTTTTAATTAATTTCATGATATTTTTTTTTCAAAACTATAGTTTTGACATTTAACAGAATAAATCTCGTTTTCTTAATTTTTGACATACATAAAAAAAGTTCCAATTCTATTGATTGTATTGATACATAATCAAATGCATGTTTATAATTATACAAACTATGGAAAATGTATTAAAGAATTTTGAAAAACTGGCTGTTTTTGTTAATTATTATTATGAATCTATCATTTATTATTTTGTAAGAAAGTTCTCAGAAAAATTACATTAGCACCAATGATGTATGGGCTCGGCATCAAAAAATGTCTAGGGCCCTAAATTAGATAAATCCGTCCCTGATGGGTTATTTTTGATGGTTTTTTCCCTTGGATCTTTGTTATATTTATGTACTGGATCTGGTTTTCATGTATGTATGTGTAAATTTTAACATTCTAAGTAATCAGCTTAGTATCTGGCACTTCATAACTGTATATAGTTTCATGCCAGATTCAGTCTAACCAACCAGCTAACTGGTATAATAAATAAGTATAAACTTATCTATTATGCATAAGTAATATAGATAGGTTAACATGCATCATTTTTTTTTATTTAATCTTTGCTTTCAATGTAAGTATTATCAATAAAAAATTTTACTCTCATTCTATTTTATTCTTTGTTTTTTAAAATATTTAAAATAAAAGATGTATATCTTATGTTTAAAAAGAATTTGCCAGGGTTGAAATGAGCTACCAATGAGTTCATTTCTTGTTGTATGAAAGTATTGAGTGCATGTATATTTCTAGAGAAAATTTTGTACTTCTGCTTACAATCACCAAAAAGGTGCAAAAAAATATTCATGATGCCTTGTATGCTACTAAATAATTATGTAGAAACCCAGGTATGGGCCATAGCACATGTCTGTTTTGGCTGCTGAGCAGTAGCAATTCTTTGGTGTTTTTTAACACATTGACTGCCAGTCACTTAAAGTTAGATTGATAGTTAATGCCCTCACATGGAAGTAGATTGTACCCAGATGCCAACATATTTATTGTAAGAAATATGACTTAAAAACAGTAATAAAAGATAAATATGTGATACCTAAGTATTATTTAAGCTTTTCATTGAAGAATTTTATAATTACGCGCCAGCGCGTGATTGGCACTATATGTCAAATTTTTCGCCAAATGCCACATTACGTGCTGGTGCGGGACATGTAAAAAGTGAATCAAAATAAGAAAAATAAGTGACAGTAAGCATTATTTTTATATAAAACTGTATCACAACAATTATACATATTACAAATGAATTTATTTCAAGAAAATCACAATCGCATTATTACAAAGGATACATTTAGAATGTTATTTATGTATTATCTTTGCACAATCTAAGCAGTAACCAGGAGATCCTTCACAAAATTTGCAG
>KK121797.1:442458-456785 GCA_000611955.2 Stegodyphus mimosarum
GGTGACTTAAACATTTTGACAATTTTAAGATTAATTTATATATAGAATTTTTTATTTCAAAATTTTGGCAATTTTTATTTTTTTGCAATCATTTTAATTATTTTGCATTAATAAAAATCATTGTAACATTGATAAATATAAAAATAATGATAATATATTAAAATTATATTTAAGATATAACATTAAAATAAAACATTTTTATTTTCTTCTGCCACATTTTCAAATGACATTACTTTTCATTTTGGTGACTTAAGAATATTTTGATTCTGAAAAACAAATCAGATAATAAATGCTATGACGCAGTTTCCAAAACACTTTTTTGAAAAAACAGAAGTGCTACTGTAATTATTTAAAAATTAATTTCAGCTGTCTTCTCTTTCATTTTTTCATGATAAAAATTTGTCTTGCATGTAATTGTTTCATAATATTTAAAATGTATATCAGTTTTCTTTCGAAAATTCACTTTACTTTTCTCTTTTTAGTCCAAAGGGGCAATTTGCCTAGATGGACTGTTAATTTCGTTTTGGCATTTTCATGGATTCGCTATAAACTTTGATTCACTTTTCAAATTGTTGCCAGGAACTATTAAAGCTCTGTATTATATTTAAAGAAATTAAATAATGAAGAATCTGCATAAATGTATGTTATGTTTCTCGCATTGTGCTAAAACAACAGTACCTAGAGGCATCTAATTTTGAATAACGTACGTTTCCACCCGAATATGGGCATCTGGAAGCCCAAATTTGGAATTTGTTTAATTATCTATTTTGTATTTTGTAAAACTTTAACGAAACAGAAAATGAATAATTTATTAAAAGATTTTTGATATGTGTCATAATGTACCCTACGTACCTCAGTGCCTGCCCTAAATTATAAAAATGTTGCCTTAAATTTTGTTGCTCTCTGCTTCACTAAATTCTACCACCCTGACGTATGGTGCTAGCCGTGACCTTATATCATTTCATATTTATTTTCAATACTTAACATTATTAAGGAAATAAAATTAGCAGTTTGTTCGATACAGTCTAAGTTCAAGCAGTTCTTTAGAATAAGGTAAATCTTGAATTAATTCTGAAATGAAAAGAAAATTCATTGAAAAAGAAATTGATTTTATAAACAGAGAAAATTATTTTTCAAAGGTACATTGTTGAAACATAAACAGATTAGGAGACAAAGCCCAGATTAGTGGAAGCATTGATTTGTTTATTAAAATAAATAAACTTAGAAAAGATGCTGAAGAAGAGGAAATTGATCTAAATTAGTTAAATTATCTTGGCAATTTTCAAATTAAAAAGGTGCATAAGGATTTTGTTGGTATAAAACATAAATGTTTTGTAGATTTTAATGTATAGTTATACTAATATCATTTTAGAATTAATATTATAAATTATAAATGTTTTAAAATGTTCTTAGAGTTGTTGATGGATTTTAGAAATGAAAAGAAATTCAATTTTAAATATATAAATCGATTACGACTAAGGATGTATAATGACACAATTTAATTATTTGCAGTCTTAGAAGTTATCTCTACATATTAAGCTGAGATATCGCCTTTCCTTACCTCATTGTGGATGGAAAATACAACAAGAAAGTATAAAAATTAGCATGAAACTTTATTCCTTATAGCTAATGAGACTTAAAATAGCACATAACAACTCAGACTTAAAATAGCACAAAACAACCTATCATCTCTGGTGCTTCAACGACTTATTGGAACTTTATATTAACCATACCAGTGACAGGCATTTGCGTCTGTTCTGATCAGCAACTTTCTATCTCTAAGCAAATAGATACAGTGGCAACAGCCAAACTTCTGTCATGCTGATTGTTATTTTACTTCACAATTTAATGTATGCTACTTGACATGAAATTCGCATATTCTGAGTGAGTACGTGGCAGAATAACCCATAAAAGAAAGAACTGATGTAAAGCTAACTGTGAATAAAATTAAAATAAAAAGCCAGTCATCTTTTTTAAAATATGTGGGACTATTATATGTGTAAAATATAAATGTTTCAAGAAATTTTATAATTTAATGCTTATTACTTGAAAAAATTTCTGAAGTAATTTTATTCTGGAATTTGTTTTATAATTAAGTTAGATATTAGATTATGTTTAATAATGATGTATCCTACTTATAGATTTATTTTATTTTTACAAATTACGAAAGAGAAGTTCAGATGTAGATAATTGCTTCAATTTTGGATCATTTACTTATTCAATAATTTTCTTTCATTAATGGTATCAAATTTCAACCATTGATCACGCTAAAAATTATTGCGAATCACAATAATTATAGCGCTGTCCACTTTGAGAGCAAATCAGGAACTAATTAAAAACAATATTCTGATGCTAAAAGTAAACAGACCAAGCAGTGTTGCCAATGTTATTGAGATCTATATCATTTTAACTATTGATTGTTAGATGGGAATTAGTTTCTCAAATTATAATTTGTTGGTAATATTTTAGAGTAGGCTGTATGTTGTTATAGTTTGTAAATATTCTGAGTTTGCATTTTGACAGTATAAAATTACAGTACAGTGTGTGTACATACTCTATCCACTCTGAAATTTTATAGTGCATGATATTTTATTTATCATATAAACACTATATTTATGGTAGAGATGGCAAAAGTAAGACAAATAAATGGACAAATTACAACCAGCCTGGTGACAAGCACTGAAATTGTCCAAGACTTCACAGAAGTAAAATTTTATTGCAGAAAACAGTGCTGAATTTCTTGTCCATTTTATGTAAGGATTATTGAAATATATTTCTTTTTGTCAGTTGTTGGCAGGAGGCCCTATTCCTTTTGACAGGTACTGGTCCTGTAGATAAAGTATATACCTGAACAGAATTTACAACATTCATATCTTTCTAAATTAAACTTATTTTGGATTCAATCTAATTATTTTGATTTTTCATAATGAAGTATAATTGGCAGAAATGCCAATTTCTTATCTCTTCTTTTATATTCAATCTGTCTATCAATATCCACCATTACATCTTCTTTTCTGCATAACCCAGGACCATTTCTTGTAACTCTGTGAGTACGTGCACCACAGGTTGAGAAACGCTGGTCTAAGTTGTAACAATGTCATGTTTCAGAGAAAATAGGTATTTTAATATTGATTCTTTTTTACTCTATTAAAAACTATATACTTTTTCATGAAAATTGTTTAAATCAGTCTGAGTGGAGATTCGTATATTGACCCTTTCAGCCCCGTGAATGGTGTTTGCCACCTTCATATGCAGAGGTAATTTTATCAGTAGCAAAGATTATTTTTACTATATACTGCCAGAGTTCTCATCTGGTATCTTGTTTGCATGGATCTTTGCTTTTGAACTTTGTTTGTGAAACAATTTGCTATTAAGAACAACTGAAATAAGAACTTGTAAATAATTTTTAAGGCAGTTTTTGTAGCGCACATGAAATTTGTAGCCTCCTTTTTGGGGGGTATAAAAATATAAAGGCTGAAAGGGCTAAATGTTATATATCTGTTTAGCAGCTTTATTGTTGTATTTACAATATCTTGTAGAGTCAGTGGAAATTACCATTGCGAAAAATTAAAGTCTGTTTTGGAAATCCTGATTTTAAGCTGCAAAATATGTAGAAATTGGTAAAAGGAAATTCTTTCTTTAATGTATAAAAATAGAAGCCAATCGCATAATTCTTAGCTTTTTAAAAAATATTTTGCATTTTAACAGTATTAAATTTCTCTTTCAGAGCAATAACATTAACGGAAGCTATAATCTGTGCTAAATTTGGCTTAGAACTTGTTGCCAGAACACAGGTGGAAAATATATTACTTTGGTTACTTATTCAGGTAAGATAGATGATTTTATGTTGCTTTATCTCATTAATATTTTGTATTATATTATTATTATATTTGTGTTATATTATATATTATATTATTATTTTTTTCAGCTTGTGATGACATTCATTTGTCTGTATATATGTGTCCTTTTTGCAAAAAGAAATCAATCTGTAAGTACATCAAGTATCTAAATAACTTATATTTTGTTAAGAGCTGTAATTTTTATAAAATTGGTGAATGTACATACCATCAGAAAGGTCATGGGCTATTTCAAATTCGACCTTTCTTACAAATGCATTTATTTAACTAGTGAATTAACATATTGCATTGTTTCATGAACTTGCCTTTCTTACAAATGCATTTATTTAACTAGTGAATTAACATTTTGCATTGTTTCATGAACTTATAAAAAAAATTAAAAAATAAAAATAATTAGCCCAAAGAAGCATTAACCCTGAAAGGCTAAAAGCGTTGAATCACTTTTTAAATTATTGCCACCGAATATCATCGCCCAGTATTAGGTTTAAGGAATAAAATAATGAAGAATCTGCATGGATGTATGTACGTTTCTCATATTATGGAAAAACAGTAGTGCTTGGAGCCGTCAAATTTGAATAGCATGGTCACCTGGAAGCCTGAATTCTGAATTTGTTTTATTATCTATTTCATATTTTGTAAAACTTTAACGAATTTTCGATTAAAAAAACTCAATGATTTCAAACTGAGCAGTGGCAACACTGTACGGAATGAAACATTTTTATCTCCATCGTGTATATAGGAAATTTAAAAGATATGCTTTTTAAAAATATTTGTAGCTTAGATGCTTTCAAAATGTGATGTGCATGTAAGTGAAAAAAATGGGTTTATATATTTTTAACTCTTCTAATTCTAGAGTACTTTGCCCCTGAAGTCCAGTTTAAATAACCAGTTTAAATTTATCATGTGCGTAATGAGTTTTTCACTTGTCAAATCTGTTTGATATGTTTACTCATTGATCATTTGAGTATTTAGGCACTTGAATTAAACTGTTAAATACCAGGTAAGGTCTCTATCTACCAGAAGAATTCATATTGCTGCTAGGTAATATGAAACTAATGCTGATAGAATGTATCCCTTTCAGTTCATGGCTTATTTGATTAGTGGAAATCTAGCAGCAAAGCTATTGTGGACTTTAGAGAGTCAAGTACTTCATCTCTCATGTGAGAAAATAGATCAAATATGATTTATTCATAATCATATAAACCATGTTTAAAAGTCTTTAAATGGAATTTTTGTGGCTTTTGTTGTATATTCTTTTTTAGCCCTTTTCAGTGGTGTTTTTAACAGTTGAGATGTTTTATCTTTACGTATACTGCATATAGTATGTAAAATAAGAAAGGGAAAGTTTTCGAAGATTCTTTTTTCATTGTTGTGTTATTTATTATTATGTGGTCAAAATTTTTGTGAATGTATCTTGAATCTTTTATAAGTAAGTTAATGGCAAAATTCTGCCTTTGTTTGACATTAATAACAATACAAGTGTTTGTTGCATCTTGAGTGAAAGCCAGTTTATGTGGCTTTAATTACTATTAAATGCAGAAATCTGATTAAGTCGAATTGAGATATTTTGCCAATAGTTTACTTTTAATTTGGCATGCCACTCTTAAATATTTATTAATTTTTAAAATTTTCAGATTTTTTAAACTCGCGTAACTTTTGGCAGTATAATGCTGGTAATGTAAATTTGTGTGTCATGTATAACCAATGTTTATATGGCAGAAGGACTTAAATTATATATATATATATAGCTCAAAGAACTTTAAAGAGAAGAAGTAATCGGTTGCTTACTTTGTAGAAAGCCTGTGAACGTTCAGAAATGTTTAATGCAAAATAATTAATTTGAGATGACTTTATTGCAAAGTGGAAAACTGTAAGAGGTACATTTGTTCAACCTTAGTCAGGCTAAAAGCATGTTTAGCAGTTGTTTCTCTGTGGTATAAATCTTATCATCTTAAGTTGAAGATACAAATTTGATTAACTTGTACTACTCCTTGTTAAATGATAAAACATCCTCAGCTAAGAATTATGGCAGTAAGAATAATGGCATTCTGTGAGAATACATTTATATGTCAACAGTACTTTTACATTGTTGAAAGTTAACAAGTCTAAATAAAGACCAAACTGGCTGCTGAGCATCTACAGTTTATGATAAAGATAGTTTCTGGTAAATTTTTTCCAGTTTTGTAAACTATAAACTCGAGGTGATGTTACTGAAAAGTGCAATAAGAAAAAAAATATGTATATATAATTATTTACATACAAATATTATTTTTCTGTATGTGTCAAAGAAAAATTTAATAAATAAAAGAATGAGAATAAGTTGCCATTACTTATTCTCAAGTTTTGTACCTGCTGAAAAGTTTTTGTACATTTCTTTTTAGTTTTTATTAAAAGTAAGTTATTTAATGGTTACTTCAATATATTGCAATTTTTTTGAATAAATGCAATCTGAAAATTTCAATATTTAGGTGTTGGTGCATTTGAATTACAAATTGTGACACTTGAGATTGATTGCAGATATCAAAGTATAAATTTGAATCTTTCCTGTGTGTTATGTTTGTATTTTCGCAAATATGTAGTAATTTTTTTAAAATTTTGTTTAACAAAAACAATTTCTCCCCCCCTTTTATTTTAATTGCAGATTCCTTTAAATCATGTATTTGGCCCATGTGCAATTCACTGGCATAAGATATTTAACTGTCAAATTTAATTTGTGTGTTACTGACAGACTTAGTGACTTAAAAACAATAAATGCAGATCTTTAATAAGGTTGCATTTTTAACACTTTTTGATCCAACTTAAGTAAAGGTGTATATAATTCATGATGAATCTAATTATTTTGTGGTGGAGGCGTTGTAAATTAAAAAAAAAAAAAATGTTGCTAATGCTATATGGTATGTAATTCATCCAGAATTCTTTTTAAAAATATTTTATGGTCTTCTTTTTTTTTTTTAAATGGTAAATCGTTCTTCAGTTTGTTATCTTGCAATTTGAAGATTTTAAGATACATGTTTTATCCGTCTGGACTTGTGCTAATAATATGTGCACAATTCGTTATGTTTATTTCATATCGTTTATCCTTTCTCTTGTGATAATTTTGCATTTAGCTGCTTGATTTTTGTTGATGTTTTTTCAAAAACATGTGCGAATTGCATAGCTAGAAAGTAAAAAGAAATTTTACTAAAGAAATAATATCTATGATCGTAACAGAATAATAGTGTTCTCTATCATCAGATTCGTCAGTAAAATAAAGCAAAATAACATAAAAGATTTGAAATTTTCAGCTAATATAAGTACTGCCAATTTATACTGAAATATAGGATAGCATTCTAAAAATAATAAAATATAATTGGTATCTGAAAGAAAGAAATAAGTTGATCCAGATTTTACTCTCATATTTAATTTTTAAAGAAAAGATGTCCCCCCCCACTGAAAAATAAATTGCGTAATAATTGCTTGTGTATTTTAATAATGCCTAGGCTGGTTCACATAAGTGACTGGTGTTTTATGAAAAAAATGAAATATGTGACTATTGACTATTTTACCTGTTGCATTTTTTCACACTAGGCTTTATCATCAGTTATTTAATGAGTCGGATATTTTAGTTTTTTAAGTTGCTTGTGAATAGAAAATATATATGCTTATAATATACTCACATTTAATGGAATTTCAGTTATGTTTCTATGTTATAATAGTTTTTTTAACTAGTGATTGTTTTCTGTTGTAGAAGCTAATTGACACAACTAAATGTACTCAGACAACAACTTTGCATGAAGATGGTGTTGTGAAACCAAACAGTCAGCATCATACGAAGGCTACAAAGCGAAAGAACAAAGGCATGAATGGACCACTAAAAAATTAGATTTTTCACTTTAGCAAATTTTAAACTTTATCCATTGTTGTTGTTCCACTGTTAATTTTCACAGTCAGCTTAAAAAGCAATTGCAGGATTTGAAAGAAAAGTGCTAAAGACATGCACTTAGTTATTTTTGCACCTGTGTGTGTGTAGAAATACAGTAAAATTTTTCAAAGCAAAAAATGCATCTTTACTCTGAGTGAAAATGGGAAAAGATATGAGCACAAGTTTTGGTTTATTAATTATTATGAATTCTGCTTAAAATGGGGGAATTTTTTGTGTCAGTTTTATTTTATTTATTTTTTATAAACTTAATGCTAAACTGTAAAATGCGCATCAATAGATTTCTAAGAATTTTATCATCTGTATGCAGTACTTAAGTTGTAATAGTATATGCAAAATTTCATTGATGTAATATTATAAACTTTAATGAGGTATTATTATTTTCTTTTCTTTCCTTTTTTATTTTTAAGTATAAATTCATTCAAACCTATTGTAATTTTATGAATTATATTAAGGCAGTACACAAAGCATTCAAATGCACATGATTAATAGTGATAGAGCAAATAAAAACAGTGTAATATTTTTTTAAGTATATTAAGCATTAGGGAATTTCATGTTTTCACCTTTCTTATTCTCAGATTAAGGGTTTGGAGTAAATGCCAGTATTTTTGTTTCATAATTTTCCTTTTTTAGATTGCAGTTTTATGCAATATATTTTTAAAAAATATCTTTTGCAAAAGATTAAAATTTTTTAGTTTATTATTAAAAGTTTTGGAAAATAATAGTCTAATTACATAAATATAGCAAATGCTTGAGATTCTTATATAAAAAGTTATACCTTTTCTCTGTAGTAAATAATACCCATGCTTTTTTAACTTTATTATTATGTAAAACTTTAATATAAAAATGTGGAAACATTTTCAAAAACCCATAGATCTTATTAACATGTAGCAGTTATGAAATATTTAAATAATATTCTGCATTTCCTACCTTTTTTCAAACTTATGTTACACATTCAGAAGTATGAGTTTGATTCATGTGTTTAAGCTGAATTAAAAACAAAGTTGTATTTTTTTTTTAATATGCCAATATTAGATGATGGCAGAGTATTTCTTCGAGTACAGTTTTTTCAATGGTTTAATGACGTTCTTATAAATTATGACATCCCAATTTTGTTATTTACAAAGGTTTGTGCTTCATTATATTTCAATGCTTGTTTACAGAATTGTGTTAACAACTAGTTTGAGGATGAACTTTTCCTTTAACAATAATAAAATTGTATGAAATAAGCTTGAGATGAAAAAAATATTTAATTTCTTTTTATATTTTATTGATGATAATTTAAAGAACAAACTAAGCAAAGGCCTCATCATAAGGGCTTTTTTTTTTTTTCATGCTAACTTTATTACCGAGCATGGGAGTATTTAAATTTCAATCTTTTTGTCCTGATTTACATTGCATTTAATTTTTTCAGCTTCAAAATCAGGTGAAAATAGAGACTGTGATAAATTTTTGATTTATTTTGTAGTGCACGTTCATTAGTTTAAAGAGGTAATAATAAATTTAATAATTCAGCATGGTAATTATAATATGCTGTGATGTTATGATTATGATATAGTGTGATTTTTATTATTAATGCATTGTCAGCGTGTGCCACAGTAATTTTTTTTAATCAAAATTACACATTTATTGAAATTTAAGAGTTCTTATGCTTTCATTTAAATGCTTTTGAATGCAATTATTTAAAGAGACTTATTATTTACTTCATCTTATTATTTTGACATCTATAACTATATGTATTGAATTTTTGAATGTTATTAATCACATTACTCATCTAAGTAATTTATGGTTAAGTAACTATATGATATAAATCAATCTATGCAAAAGTTTAATTGTTATTAATATATCTTGTTTTTTCTGCACTTAAAATTATGTGCATGAAATAAATTTTATGATGGAAAATGAAATAAGAAAATTTGAAGCGAGGAAATATATATAATGGTACAAAAAAAAAATTCAAACAGTGGAATAACGTTTGTGATAAAATAGTTAACTTAATGTAAATCTAAAGCCAAATGAAGGAATAACAGTATATGTGATTATAAAAGAAAAATTGGAATGTAATTTATATTTTTCTACAGCTGTTATTTTACTCTTATGTCTACTTAGTATTGTATTTGCTTTTGTTTATTATTTAACTAACTTCTATACCTATATAAATGAGATTTAAAGATACAAAGTCATTCATAGTATGAACATATCTGGTTATGAGGAGTGAGAAAAGGGTCACAAATTAGCGTTTATATCAAAAAAGTAATTTTGATCAGGAGTTTCCTTTGAAATGCCTTATAACCAGTTGTCTTATAACATGAAAATCACACCTAGTTGTAGATTATTTTCTTTCCAGTATTGTTTGAGAATTTCCCTAAAATCTTGCATATTCTTTTGATGTTCTGTTTTGATAGCATCATTAATAACTAGAGGTATAAATGTCTGTTGCATCCTGTGAAATAACCACCTTTCCCGTTAACAAGTTTATAGATTTTCATGTATTAGAAACACCATGGTTGACTGTATTTACCAAATGTATAACTCACTTGTTAAATTAGATTTATGTAAGAATAGTGCCTTTCCATAATATAATTTTTACCTCCTGTTGGTATTCCATATTCAACTATCTTCAATACCTTGTCTATGAATTTTAAAGTATTTTTGTGTAATATGTGTTTTGTAAGTAGAGTTGTTGCAAGTGAACGTATTTCTATAAATCAGTAAGCAATAATTTTTGTAATTCTTTGTATACGTTACTAGTCATTTTAATTTACTTTCATCTGTGTGAGTTGTTCAATAAATAAGGGTTAGCCCATTTTTTCTGTGGAGGTTTTTCCCTGTTTAGTGACTAGTCTTCTAACAAAGAAGGCATATATTATACTTGCAAACAGTATAGTGCCAAATATATTGTTTCCAAGTAAATGCCCTTTTACTTTCATGTATGAAGTCCTAGTCATTTGTGAAGTATTGACTACATTGCAGCAGTTCAATCTAATGTGCATATTATTTTATAAGGAATACTTATGGACATGTTGATAAATATTTATTGTTGCATCTTTGACATATTTTAGTATATTTTTTCCAAGCTATAAAGTGATTCTTTTTAGTATTAGATTCAAAGAATAAGGAATCCTGCTTTAAATATGATTTCCTTAGCTTTGTTTTAAAGCATATAAATAAGTTTATATTTTACTGTTTTTCTCCTGTATTTTTAATCACTTAAAATAAGCATTAATTAAAAAAAATTAAGCTCTTACCAAAAAAATAAGTTGTAATTACTATAATTGCAAAAAATATAGGAACTGTGTATTGAAGTTTTTGAATTATATAAATGTGTTGTTTCATAAATTTCTCATTTAGTAATGTTATTTAGCATAAAATTTTAATTGATTCCAATTCAGGCATCTGGCAAACAGTTTGAAGCACATTTTTAAATACTTAGTGGAAGGGCTTTTATTTTTGTTATAAATTGTACATAAATTGACAGTTATGAAATAAAATGACAACATAAATAGTAGCTGTAAATTTTATCTTTCTTCATCACATAATAAATGAATTAAAATATATATTGCTAATATAAAAAAGGGGAAATGAATTAAAAAATAAATTTTTGGAAGGGAAATTTCTATATTTCAGCTGCTTGTTGTATAATTTATTTATCTGTTTTACATTCTGAAGGCTGATTTGCATATTCTCACTAAAATATAAAATCTTTCTTTACATATATGTAATTATTTTATGAATGTAAACTTTTCATTGATTTAAAATGTAATTTTTATGAAAAACATGAATCGCATGTGGTTATGATTAATATGAAAGACATGAAAATTTAACAGTCATTATGGGTCACTGATTTTAGATTGTTTTAGTAGTTTTGGATTCAATTTATCAGTTTTAAGTTAAAAATAATAAGTATTAAAAATTCTTATTTACAGATATTGTAAATGTTTAGTAAATTACATTATGGAATTTTTACATTATAAATGTTTTAAATTACATTATGTGAATTAATATTGTTATTTGCTTAAGTTTCTGTATATTATGTATTCTAAATTGAGCACAAAGAAAATAAATTTTGTTAATTGTTTTGTATTCTGCCATTTAGAATGGGCCAAATTGTTTCTTGTACCTGATTTGATTGCCATTTGTGAATATTTGAAGTGATTTTGGAGAATATTTAAATGTACTGTATTGTTACATGTTTCCTAGTTTGTAATGTTTTTAAAATTGTCAGAAATATGAAATATGGATAAGGTTTACAAACCACATGGTGAAGCTGAGTCACATAGTAAAATTTTGCTTAATAGAAAAGTTTTTTTCTTTTGTATTTCTGTTTTAAACCTGTATTTTTTACTAAATTAGTTTATGAAGTTATTAGATATTTGAAGAAACTTTATTTATTTCTGGTATTTTTGAGAATATTCATATATCGTAAAAATTTTTAGTTTTAAGTTCCATTTAAGCATTCCAATTTATCTTTTAACTGTGGCTGCTCATTTTCTTTTTGGGTTTCATAGTTTTGTTTTTTTTTCTTTCCGTAAAACCGTGTTCTTTAATAATATAAGCAGATATTTGGGGGACAATTGATATATCATATATATCTTTAATCCCATTACTTATAATTAAAAATTATATTTTAGAGTTAACTTTCAAAGTACATATTACAAATATGTATTTTCAAGCTGATATTTTGAGTTATTAATGTTGAGATACAATGAGCAAATGTTGTTTATATCAATTACATTTTTATGTATTAATATTATTTTTTAAATGAAAACAATTTATACATTATAAATTGAATTAAATATTGAATTATTTCTTTTAGTATTTCAAAAAGGGTTAATGTTAATGTAGTCAGTCGATTATTGACCATTTAGTGATTTTAGCCATTTTCAAATTTAAGCTAATACTTTTTCTTAAATGTTAATAGAGCAATGATTTCTCTTCTAACAAGCTAGCCTTCTGAGAATTTCTGAATATTTTTAGTTCATTTACTGATCTAAAAATTGCTCTAAATGTAATTTTATTTTGAGCCTTATGAACAAAGTAGTTTTTCCATTGATTTGTGCATCATACTTAAAAACATGAATACTCTTTGACATTTGAACTAAAAATGTATTTTAATATAATAAATTACTGTATATTTTCATTATTCATTGTACATCTTCATTTAAATTGAGAATGTGAAACAAAATAAACACCGTAATGTCAGAATAAAATTGTATTTAATTTTTGTAATAATTTTAGTTAGAATGTGAATTAGTTTTTTCATTGTTTAAAGTATTGATAATTGTTTGCATGAGGACACTGCACAAAAGTTTATATGCAATCATCATTTCTGTGAATATATGTGTTTGTTTTCATGACATTATATGTTTTTCATTGATTCAAGTTTTAAACTTTTTTAACAAATTTGGCAGCAAAAGCTGATAATGAATTTAAAATGTGATATACTGAGAATCTAAATATATATATTGTGTAGTATTCTTTTAAATGCTTGTTTAATGTTTAATTTAAATTTTGCAAAATACATATTCTGTGATTATATATATTCACTTCTCTTGTCCACTACAATTTCTAATGCCATAGAGTTGATATTTCTGACAAAATTCAGAAATGTCTCTGTAAAATAGTGTATTATATTACTTGTATAGAGTCAATAAACAAATAATTTTGCTTCTGCTATAGTATTTAGCTTGTTTAGTATGTTGACAGTGATCTCAACTAACAGTTATTTTATTAAAAATCTTTTCGAATGGGATAGTGATTTTTTAATAAATGATTATGTAATTGTATATCATAGTATGCTTTAGTTTGTAGTCATTATATATATATGTGTGTGTGTGTGTAATGTTTTTGAGGCATAGTGGTAGGCTGGGAAGATGAACAGGTGACGCTGACACAAAAATGAATTAGACAAATTCCCAATCTTTATTTCTACGTATTTAAAATCATTTCAGTAGATATTTATCCAATCATAATGAAAACTGATACATTTCTATGATTCAATCACAATGAAATATAAAATTCTATGTACATTAGCTTTTAAAAAAGAAATGATGTAGGCCATTAAGCAAAGGTAAAAGTGACATGATGTTGACAGAGCAGAAGTTAGAGAAGAAGAATGATGCAATTAACTCACCAAAGGTATTTATACTAAGTTTGATGTAACTGTAGAGGCAAGCTCTGATTGGTTAATTTCACTTTTACTTGCCCTTCATGTACTGTTACATAACATAGAAAGATCTCGAATTTGAGAGAACAGATGCATTTAGAGGGACTTACATGTAAATGTTTAGCAACATATGTGAAAAATGTGCGGGGCATTCGTCGGGACACAAACCCTGGACCTCTTGAATATGCATCAAGTATGCTTCATGTTACACCAGGAAGGCATGCAGAAGGGAGGAAGGAAATACATACTCCTGCTTTTAAATTGTGAGTGGGGATTAGGGGGATCCAATTGCGAAATCGTGGTGGTGACGAATTATAGTCAACCACCTTTCAGTTGAGACACACTACTTGCAGAGCCATCAGTTTTTTTTTTTGGGGGGGGGGGG
>KK121797.1:456800-476424 GCA_000611955.2 Stegodyphus mimosarum
TTTTTTTTGGGGGGGGTAGAGATATGAAAACACATGCAGTGCTCTCACTGGGATTCGAAATCCGGACCTCCCGAATATGCATCGAGTGTGCTTCCATTTACATTGTGAAAGCTTGCGGAAAGGAGGGAGAAAACAACTTTTAAGGAGAATTTTAGTAATTTGTTGTCATATGAGAAAAGTTGTTAAAATGTTAAGAACCAGTTATGAAAGATTGGAAAAAGTATTTTCTTCATGGGGAGGGATGTCTGGAAAATAAACTTTTTAATGTTCATATCTGCATCTTTGACAAAATTAGGTTGTAAGCTAGTTCATTTAAGCCACACTGATTAGATACGATGAATATTTGGGTTTAAAAAGATAGGTAAAATAACCTTTGAGATAAAACAATTATGCTATTGAAGGGTCTGTTGTAAAGTGCAGAGCCTAGTGGAAAAACTGATTTAATATTTAAAATCAGCATTATAAAGTGTGTAAAAATCTCTAAACAAATTTTCTGTTAAATGTTTGTGTAAAGTAGTATTTGTACCAACTCGTTGTAAACCAGTTTAATGTTTACAGCATATAAACGTTTTAATAAGTGAGTTTTTTGACATTTCTAAATATACCTTGAGTGACTGACTAAAATTTCTAATGAGCCAAAATTTGAACTGACTTTTCTGATTTAAAAACTGCAATGAACTGCGAGATTTAAAAAATAATACGTTATTTCGTTTTAAACCATGAGTATGCAGTACCCAAGAAATAATTTGATAAAGTTTGGAAAGAAATATAATTATAACCAATTTGTGTTAAATCTTTCTTTTGTGCCCAAACTAAGTCTGAATTTAACTTCGTTTGTGTACCATGCTTTAATGATTGAACCATAATTTTGAATTGATATGAGCAAGGAAATATGCAGGATCATTTTCTCAATGAAAATGCCAAAGCAGACAGTATTTTATGCAATCAAATGATTTCAAAAGCCTGTCCATGTTGAGAATATACCTAGAAGAGAAAGGACGTTGTTATGAATGCCGCCTGAGGAACCGTAAGTTATTAAAAACAAAAATAATTTTAATGAGCAAAATTGTCAAAGCGTTTCGAATCAACCGAGTTCATTTGTTGGTTAATAAGATGCTTCGATTTTGTCCTTTCAAGGTCGAAATGTTCTGTAGCAAACATGCTGTCAACTTCTCAATTTACCGAGAACGATGTCGAAGATTAATTGAAAATCATGATTAATCTGAGGGCAGTTAAAAAATGAATGAGAATAGCTTGTAAACCTCTTTTTCTACACTGGTCATCAGAATTAAAACATAATGGAAAAAAAATATGCTCTCTTAAGTTATTGTTGCAACCAATGTCCAATACTGTAATTATTTATGTTAATTAAATACAGTTGGTTACAAAATTGCACTTCCGCGCATGTGTTAGCGCCGGAAATATGCAAATTCAGTGATTGGCTATGTGATGATTAATGGACGCATGTTGGAATTCCTGCCTGTAGTTTTGTTTAAAATGAATTTGGTTTCTTAGAGTGATCAGTATTCAGTAGTTATGTCTCAAAGGCATTTAAGTGAAGGCAGTGGCGGCTCGTAGCTAAAATTAGTGGGGCTGCTGTTCCAAAAAAATTTAACCTTTGTTTTAAACCTGTGTAAAGGGAAACAAACATGTATAAAAAGAAAATTTATTTTGAAACTTCCATGAAATTTTACAAAAGAAAAATTAAACATTTCTTAATTACTTTAACTTAAATTGTTACAGTTCACTATTCATTTAAAAATGAAATCCAATTCTTCTTGTTTTAATTTGCGCGAAGAGATCAATAATTTTCTCCTTGATCTCTGGATGACAACTGAGGAAATTTTTCTATATTGAAAGCATTGCAAGCGCATGAAAACGAAAGCTCTTGAAGTTCACAGTCACAGAATTTATTACTTGAGGATGCAAGGACAGGGTTAAAGTTTTCTGTAAAATAAAAGAACCGAAAAAAATGAATCAAATAGAATAGCTGAAAAATAATCTAACCAAGAATATGGTGTATGATTTTTAAACACAGCACACGCGGAGTAAAAAAAAAGAACCAGCTCCCAACGACACTCCAGATTCGGCACTGCAAAAGCGACAGTGCTCTCTCCCTCTCAGCCTCGTACGCTGCTTCCTAAGAGCGCATGCGCAGAACAGCCAAATACCACACGCGCGGAGTAAGAAATAATCACGTTTCCAGAATTTCGGCACTGCAAGAGCGACAGTGCTGTTTTATCTCCCTGGCTCGAGTGCTGCTTTCTGTGCGCGCTTGCGCAGAACAGCCTTGTGAAGCGCAGTTCCATACAAAAACTTTCGTACCTTTTTCATAAACTGGAGGATGGCTACTGACATTAAGTTTAAGGATTATATATTGTAGAAGTATAAAGAAAGAATTAAAGAAAAAAGGACTCATTATGTTAAATATTAAAGATAATAATAAGTGGAAACAGGGGGTGCTGCAGTTCCACAGTGCTTATTACGAGCCGCCACTGAGTGAAGGTGAAAATGGCAAATAATTGGTAGAATCGAGGAATGCAGAAAAGTTTCAAATGATGGGTTTTTCAGGATATAAAGGAAAATTTTATCAAACGTTTATGATTTTGTATTCAAACCTGAAAATTTGTGTATATGTTTTACACATATTGTTTTGTTCAGTGAATATGTTTTCCTATATATATATATATTTCATTATGATTCGAGAACTCTTGAATTAATTAGTGTATTTCATTAGTTTTTGGTAATTCTAGACTCTCTCGGAATTCTTCCTCACCCCCCAGAAGTCCTGCTTTTAATGGGAGGGAAAATAATGCAAAATTAAAGTAGAAAATATTAAGTTGTTTTATATTTTGTATTTATTTATTCTTTCAATTTCATTGAAAAGATCATGGTTCAGTGAAACCTCTCTAAGGATCACTCCTCCTCCAGGCACTTTTAAACCAACGGAGGTGGTGGACAGGAGTTTTAGTATAGATGTTTTTTTATGTTCTAAGCATAGTGATTCTTACATACTTTTTCACCTGAGGCAAAGCGGTAAATGCGCGCCCCTGTGTACAGTGAAAGAGAAGCATGCATTATATATATATAATAAAAACAATTACAACTAAACAGGCAAAAGAAATTTAGCAAAAAAATATGACGACTTTGCAATTGTTAAAGAAATAAAAACACACACGAACAGAGAGCCAGATAATCACACAAGATCCTGTTAAAGAAGAGAATTAAACTGTTCAACAAAAGATGGAAGGTGGTCAAGAATCCGGTAAAAAGGAGATGAAAGCTGGTCAAGAGGGAATGAAACGAGAAATTACCTGTATCATAGAAAACAAACGAGACTGTGGAAGGCAGAATAGATACGGCTGAAGACATAGTTGGAGAATTTCAGGAAACGTTTCTGTGGTGGAAAAACTAAGTGAAAGAGTTTCTGCCGTCTAGGAACAAATCGAACAACAAATGGGTATACGTGTTTGTATGGTCGCTAAACAAGTTGATACTCTAAAGAAATTCGTAGCAACAACAGGAAGCAATTCTGATGGTTTTAAACCTTTACACATGCCTTCTCGTCCCTCTCTAAAGCTATCCATATAGGACTGTAAGACCTCTTGGCAAGTGTATAGACACGTAGTTTTCTACAGTGGCGGAAGTGAATAGATGGGATTCCCAAGCTAAGGCCTGTCATCTCGCCTTTTCTCTGAGAGCAGACGCAGCGGATATCCTTCAGCCTCTTTCCGAAAACCAAAGGCTAGACTTCGATGCTATCCGGCACGTTGGAACTACGCTTTGGGGAGAAGTGTTTAAAAGACTACAGCCGGCTTCAGTTAAAATTCCATCAACAGAAGGCCACGGAAACACTCTAGAAGCTTGTCACGGATGTTGAAAGGTTGTCTCAACTCGCCGCTTCGGAATGCCCAATAGAAACAAGGGAAATCCTGTTCCTGCAGTACTTCATCGATGGCATCCAGGATCCTGATATACAGAAAACTACGAATGGTGGATATCAAGGATTTAAAAAGCGCTCTATTATAAGCCAGTGGATCAACTGACTGCTGGTCTAGATGATTTAACCAAGCAAGTCAATGCCTTGACACGGGAAAGTAGTGGCAACGAACCGACTAAAGTGTTGGAACTGTGGTGCTGAAGTCCACATATGGAGGAATTGCAGAACACACCAGGGCACGGAAAATAAGACCACTCCTCAGCAACGACCCAGGACACAAGTTAGTGGCCGATTTATTTTGTCATTAAATTTGTCCAGAAATCCCCGAACTTGTCAACATTTTTGCCTGGTCCCTGTATCATCGTAATAAATGTTGTAATAGATCATTGTACACTGGTGAAATAAATTAAGAGAATTTGCACATTTTATAGAATTGCATGAAAAGAAAACTGAAGGAAAAACCACTGTTTCTTGATTAAAGTGCAAATCTTGTACGGCAAATACATAAGCGTGCACGTATGTGTATTAGAAGCCAGCAAAAAGGCTTTATAAGAGCGTGGAGGGTAACACGAATTCCGTTCGCTAGTACACCACGGCGAATTTCTTGGGTGTTATCTTGCAGCAATCGGTTAAATTCATATCGGAAAAGTGAATAACCACCAACGTTTAGATGATGAAATGAGGTGGCGAATTGTGGGAAAGCTACAGGCAGGTCAATCGCCAGTCCAGATATGCAGAGAGTTTAATTTAACGCCCAGTGTCGTGTATAACCTATGGAAACAGTTCCAGGATACTGGATCCATTGAGAGAAAGCCTGGGCAAGGTCGTTCAAGAGACACGACGGCCAGAGAAGATTGCTATTTGTCCATTTTAGCGAGGCGTAATAGAGGAGCTACAGCTTCTCAGCTCTCTCGGGACCTATGTGCAGCCACAGGAACCCGTGTAACAAGGGTGACTGTTTCCAAAAGACTGCATGAGAGAGGATTATTTGCCAGAAGACCGGCTGTTTGCGTCCCGCTCACGTCTACGGACAGGAGAGTCCGATTAGCATGGTGGAGGCAGCATAGTGATTGGAGTACGGAGCAATAGGCGACCGTTCTGTTCACCGATGAGTCTCGTTTTAGCCCAAACACCGATTCTCGCCGTACTTTCATATGCAAAGAGCCAAGGACCCGCTACATATCCTCCAATGTCCTCGAAATCAACAATTATGGCGGTGGCGGTGTAATGGTCTGGGCAGGCATCATGTTAGATGGTCGCATACTCTCCACGTCTTTGACAGAAATTCTGTGACTTGTGTGAGGTATAGGGATGAGGTTTTAAAGCCCTGTCTTCGCCTTTTCTGGGGGGCAGTGGGCCCCGAGTTTATCTTATAGGACGATAACGTGAGGCCTCTTCTGGTCGACGAATTTCTCGAGAGTGAGGATATTCGCTGGATGGATTAGCCACTCAGGTATCCAGACCTCAACATTATAGAGCATCTCTGGGACGCTCTGGGGAGGGCAATTGCAACTCGCAACCCCCCTCCGAGAACCATCCAGAAACTGAAAACAGCGTTGCTGAATGAGTGGGACCAATTGCCACAGGCACTGATAAACTGCCTTATTTCCAGTATGGCATCACGCTTCGAGGCCTGTATGGCTGTAAGAGGGGATCATACCACATATTAAGCCATATCTTTTGTGTCTTCTGCAACCGCTGTTTCAGACCTTCATACTCCCATGAGTGTTATACACGAACATGTGTATCTATTGTAACTGTTGAATGTTTATTTTGTTTGTATTATAGAATCTGTTTAATGTTTATTTGTTTGTATGACTATGTTCACACCAAATTTTATTAAAATCTGTCCAGTAGTTCTGGAGATTGTAGATCAAATATGAAAATTCTCTTAATTTATTCACCAGTCTATTAGCTGTAACCGTAATTTGACCCTCAGGTTGCTTTCTACTAATTTCAAGAAGCAGAAAGTAGTGGAAATTTCTAGGCGGCTGGTTCAAAACTATATAAAGCCATAAAGGGCATCTGTTCTTATTTGTTTGGTAATTGTTGTTGCGAGTTGTTAGTTCAGCGTGAACTGAGATAATTCCGATTTGGCTTTCTCTTTAGATGCGCTTTTCATTGCGTTTGGTTTAACGTTCTTAGTAGTTTGAAGTATAACTATTGATTGTGCTTTGTGATACTATGAACATGTGTACGAGAATTTCTGTGAAAATTTTCAGAAAAGCCAGTCTCAAGCAGAGTTGAGTGACGCTTAGAGACAAAGATAAGATAGATCAAGATTCTTTCTAAAGGCAGACGTTCTATATGAAAGAGAATTTGGTATTCAAGTAACAACACTTTTTTATACTACTTTTCCACTGATGCCGTCAACTCCTCTTTGCACAGGTATAATAAAATAAAATTATTTTTCATCTATTGTATGTATCTAATATTGTGTATATTAGTCTTTTTTATTGCTTTATGTTTAATGATTTTCATTGGTTTCAGGTTACGGGCTGTGCACAAAGTTCTCTTCTAAAGTTTAATTGAACAATCATCTTTGGTCCAGGAACGAAGTTGATGATCCATTATACATTAATTCGTATGGGAAACTTGTTTCAGTTAATGATAATTTCATATGAAGCTAAGGGCCTTCAGGAACGAACTAAATTTGTGAATTGAGGTTTCGTTGTATTCATATGAATTTTGAAAAATTACGCTGTATTTCTCAATTATATCACTGAGCGAAAAATAATTAAAAAGCAGAAAAGACACAGTACATTCGTGACCATCCAGTTTCTAAAAGAATCGGTATCAGTTTTAGAACAATATAGCTAAAAAGTTTCCATTTGAACTTGAAAGAATATATTAGAAAACTAATAACAAAGATTTTCATTTCTTGCTGCACAATACAGTTACAATTACTATGTTAGCATTAAGCATTAAATAGCCAGGTCGAACGATATAGAAGCAATTTACCAGTGCAGAAAGTACTACCCTTATGTTTCCTTTGAATGCTTACTGCAAAATAACATAATTGCATTTAAGTTATTCTGCACTATGTTTGAGCTTGATGGCCAAGAAGATAAATAAACAACCCAAAAGTGGCATTAGATGGTAATCATTATATGGAGGGTATTTATATTTTTAGAATGATTTCGGTTAAAAAAATTTTTAAAAAGCGAACGTTTTAGAATAAAAATTTCTGGTAATAGCTTATTATTTGAAACGAGAAGTATCGTCTGCTACCTTTAAATTTATGCATTTTTCATGCTTCTTGTAACTGAGCTCTGAAATGAAGGATATGTTTTTGCGCTTTCCGAAGAGAAATATCTCTATTTTACAACATTATGAAATGCAAGGTATTAAAATTTCTAAATGTAAAATAAGCAATATTTTGATCGGAAGGGGAAAGACTGTCATTCGTTACTTGTACGAGGAAAGAAGACTCTAAACAAATACCCGATAAAGGCACTTACTGTGTCTAAAGCAGGGATGTCAAACTCATTGGTGCTATTGGGCCAAACAAACAAGGTTTAACTTTAGGCGGGCCGCCAAAAAAAAAAAACAATATTCATAGAAACATAGATTTATTTCGAATAATACAATAATAAACATATATATATATATATATATATATATATATTTATATAGAAAAAAACAAGAAAAATTTAATGTTTACGTCCTGATACTTGACATCTCTTCTCTGCTATTATCTTTCCTATTTCGGGAGAAATTTTGTTTGCAGTGATAACTTTCAACGCTGACCCAAGGTGAGCATCATTAATACGGTTTCTAATAGGAGACTTATTACCTTTCATGACTGAAAATAACTGCTCGCACCGATAAGTGCTACCAAACATGGAAATAATTTCATATGCGAATTTTCGAGTATTTTCAAACCTGGCTGGTAAATATTTGTAAAATTCAGGCACGCCCACTTCAATGAATTTTGCTTTCAAATTTGAGTTGCATTGAATCTCGATCACCTCCATTTGCATATGGCTGGGTACTGAGTCAATACTTATTGAGAAAATCGAAGAAAACAAAAAAAATTTGTCTTCGAGGGAACTAAAATCA
Source organism: Stegodyphus mimosarum (assembly GCA_000611955.2). NCBI lineage: Eukaryota > Metazoa > Arthropoda > Arachnida > Araneae > Eresidae > Stegodyphus > Stegodyphus mimosarum. The sequence goes on from KK121797.1 coordinate 464,803, forward strand.
TTAAACCTCGTTTCAAATTCAGTTGTTAAATTTGCAATTTTTTCTGCGTATTTTTGATACGAACAAGTATCATCTAAACTTGATTTGTTCATGCTGCACGTCGGGAAGTGCGTCAAATCTTCATTTTTAAGTTGTTTTTCCCAAAGAACTAGTTGACATTTGAATGCTTTAATTATGTCAAACATGTTCGTAATGATATGATCTTTTCCTTGTAACGATAAATTTAAATCGGTTAAGTGTTTGGTTATATCAACCAAGAAAGATAAATCTTGTATCCATATTGGATCGTAAAACAAACTTACGTCTTGATTTTTCGTTTTTAAAAACTGACATATTTCTTCTTTCAAATCCCAGAATTGTTTGAGAATCTTGGAGCAAGATAACCAACGTACCTCGGTATAGTAGGACAAACCCGAATATTCACTATCTAACTCACTTAAGAAAGCAGTGAATTGACGATGATTTAAACCTCGAGATCTTATAAAATTTATAACTTTTTTTTATACATGACAAAACATTCTCCATATTTATTACTTTCGAACTTCTTGATGTATAATACAATGCATATGATGAATGTTTGAACCGTGAATTTCACTAAGTTTTTTCCTTAGTAATGCTACGAAGCCCTTGTTTTTCCCGATCATTGATGGAGCGCCATCTGTAGCTACAGAATTTAATTTTGCCAAAGGTAGATTGTATTTCTGCAGAAGTCCAAAAGCACAAGTAAATATATCTTCTCCTGTGGTAGTACCAGGCATCGGTATTAGTTCCAGTAATTCCTCAAAAATGTTAAAATTCTTGTCACAAGAACGAAGAAACACTGCTAATTGAGCTTTGCCACTAATGTCCGTGCTCTCGTCACAGGCAATGGAGAAACTTTCGAAACTAGATGATTTTGCTTTGATCTGATCACTTAAATTCGCGGCTAAATCAGTAACTCTTTCCGCAACTGTATTTCCAGACAATGAAATTGATTGAAAAGCCTTCACATTTCCAGGACAAACAATTTCTCCAGCTTTCATTAGGCATTCCTTGATGAAATCACCGTCAGTAAAAGGCTTCGAATGTTTAGCTATCAACTCGGACAAGACGTAGCTTGCATGTACCGCCGCTTCACTTTCTTGCAATACTTTACTAAACATGGACTGTTGCTTTTTCACTCCTAACTTGAGCTCTTTCAACTTTTCTTCTCTCATTAATCCTTCGTAATTGTTATATTTCGATTTGTGTTGTTCGTAATGACGTTTAATATTATATAACTTTGGTACATTAATAGTATTATTACATATCAAGCAGATTATTTTATCTTTTATTTCACAGCAAAAATATTCTAATTCCCATTTTACTTGGAATATTCTATGTTCGTCAGCGATTTTTCGTTTAATTTTACTACCACTTGGTTTTGATATAGACATACTGAATACAAAGGGCTGGAATAAACACGGTTAACGTTAAAAAGTTAACAAAAATTTATTCTTTCCACAAGAGATAAATCAAAATGCTGAAATATTTCTTCAAAAATATTCTAACAATATCACAAAATGTCAAACGTTTAGCAAAAATCAATTCAAAACAGAGAAACTAATTCTATCTCACAGCGAAATCGCTACAAATCAATCACAGCATTAAGTAAACAAACAGTTCGCTAGAACTACAGCTACTACTGAGATGAGTTGTTTGTTCTCGGCTTTTATAAGCTTTATAATTAATTTCTCGAATATACTGGAAACATCTATAAATATCTGGATTTTTGTGGATGGCAACAGCAATTACGAGATATTTATTTATTAGGTATTAAATGCACGCGCTGTTCTATTTTTAACCTTCCAACGCAGCTGTCTTTTCAAAAATCGTCTGCGTTGCTAAGGCAACATGAAGCAAATCTAATTACAATTCTAAATAAAAAAACTAACTAAATAAATAACTATGAAATCCGTAACAATATGAATTAAGTAATAATTAATAATAAAGCAAAGTGCATGCACATGCATGCACCAATATATCGTACAAAATTATGACTGGAAAACTGAGACCATGAGTTCGGCTATCGGGGGATGCGTACAAGTTCTGAGTGCACGTGTTCCCCAAAAGCCGAAGGTAGCTGAACGCAAGCTACTCACACGCATTTGTAATTTAAGCAGTGTGTGTGTCAGCTCGCTGTGAGTAATCTAACACTGAATAAATTATCGTTAATTACTTAGCAGTAAACATTTCATTCTTTTCTTCGTCGATATGTTATTTTATTATTATATATGTATTATTATTTGCCGATATATTGGCCGGGCCGCAAAAATATTTGTTGTGGGCCGCGAGTTTGACATCCAAGCGTCTTAAGTGTTATTCAATTACAGTGCCCGTTACAATTATACAGGGACCGTACCAAAATGTCGTCAGATGGTCGTCAAGGCCGCGAGTTTGACATCCTTGGTCTAAAGCATTGGCAACAAGAGCAAATCCGCTGACGGAGAAATCAATAGTAAAATCTTTAAATACTTTTGTAGCAACAATAAATAAAATAATAAGCCAAGATTTACAAATTAAGACAGCTAAAAAATATAATGTTCAGCAGCTTTTGCCGAGTCATGTGGTTGCACGCAGAATAATTTCTAGAACTTTGTATGAGAAGTATTTAATAGGGATAAATGGAAATACTGTGACTTTTGATGAAGGTTGGAAAGAAATATATAAACCTGGTTCCATCTATGCAAAGAAAATTTGAGTAAGGGGTTTATGACTGTTGCAGGATTCTATCATAATGTGAAGTCAAAAATAAGAAGAATGGGGGGAAATGTTTAAAACAACTCAAGGTACTACCAAGAGAAAATTTTACATCCGATAGTTACAGAAGAAGCCCAATTTCTTTATCCTAATGACTCTCAGATAATGAAACTTCATCAACACAGGGCAAAAAGTCATAAATCGAAAACTACCACTTGAAAAAAGGAAGACTCATGCAGGAACTGATTATATACATTTTCAACGTATTCCTGCGAAGGCCATTGCCGTTTTACCTATGGACCACTGTGGCTTAAAGCGCAAAACACCACAAATGATGACTCCGGAAAATATTAGAAGAGGAATGGACATACAGAATGCGTAGTAGAAGGACGGAACTTGCAGACAAATGTAACTGTAGATTCACCACATAATTTTTTTCTTGATGAATAGTTTTTATGACACATATTCTTAATACATCATCATTATGGATGAGATAACTGATTATTTTAATTGCACTGTTAAAAAGTATTGGAAAGCTCATCGCCTAATGACCTGGTGGTCAATGGCTTAGCATTTGTTTAATAATAATAATAATAAAATTTTATATAATAATTTTATTTATATATTTATTTTTATTGCAATTATATAACTGATGACATATCTACACAGAGCTCAGAATGACATGTGCAAGCAGAGCTAGGGAAAGGCAGAAAAAATGGGCACGTATTTTAGCAAAGAGGTGTTTATAAAGGTTATTTCTTTGTTTAAATTTTGAACGGTGATTGGATAAAAAGTATCCGCAATGCTACTCTTACGTAATGGCGCAATTCTAATTAATTTTCAGATAACACATTTTAGATTCCAGGAAGGTGATATAGCCAAATTAAAAATGGGAAATCAAAGAGACTATTGCTAAATTAAAGTTAGTTGTTTTCTTTCATATTTTATGTCTTACATATCCCGCTCTTCAAGGAAAAAAGGCTTGACGCTAGAGAAGACTTTTAAGAAAAAGGATTAGAGCGTCAATAAATGCAGATCAATTTTGTACTGTACATACAATATGTGCTTTCTCAATTAGAAACAAAAGGATTTTCTTGAAAGACATAGCCTTTAGGTTTCACTATGCCGTGTCATTTTTGATTCATGATCTTAATATACATAACGACAGAAATATGCAGTTTGGAAGTATCACAAAAAATATTTATGTAATATCTAAACTAAATATACAGTTCAATTTTTAAAAGATTTTTATTTCGTTTTTCCCTAAAAATATAAGTTTCTAAAAGTTCTTACTCTCTAAATATTGTAAAAATTGCTCTAAATTTGGAGTCTTACTTTACTAGAAAAAATCGTAATCATTCACAGTTCTTTAAAATCTTGACTACATAATATAACCATGGTCTTAGTATTATATTTACATTATATACACTATCGGGAGTACGTACTATAGTAATGAGCTAGCCAGTCGTAATGAGTACTTCAGAATTTGATGACTTACGGATCCGAATTACGACGTCGTACAGTCTATGTGTAAGGATCGTCCCAATATGACTGTAGTTTAGGAGAAAGTCCGCTTCGAATAATTGGATTCCATAACCACGCCTTGTCACCGTCGTCGAATCGATGTCCTGTAGCTCTTGTGTCGTATCGGGTTTTCATCTTCTCCGTCGCCAAGCTGACTTGCTCTTATGTAAAACTGTGCATCACTTCAAACAGTGCGTGGAGATCTTGGATGTACTCCTCAGGCTCTGAAGGCGCATCTTCAGGTCGACCAAGCAAGAGATCAGAAGGCAGACGATCACGACCGAAGAGCATCTGCGATGGGGAATAGCCGGTAATCTCGTGGACAGCATTGAGATAGGCCATTAAGCACATTGGTAACTTCTTGTCCCAGTCCTGTTGGTTTCTGGAAACTATCAGAGAGAGGTTATTAACGATGGTTCGAATTAAGCTCTGCACCATGCTGTCTGACTGGGGATGTAAAGGTGTCTTTTGAATTGTGACAATACCACGTAGCTTGCGCAATTCTTTAATTGCAGCCTGAGGTAAAATTCCTTCTTTGATCGGATGTAACTGAAGAGACACTCCGAACCTGGAAATCCAGTGCTGTACCATTACTTTTCCTATTGTGACAGCCTCTTGATCAGGAATAGGGTACGCTTTAGGCCACTTCGTGAAATAATCAGTGACAACGAGGACATATTTGTTGCCATAAGCAATTCGTGGCAGAGGTTGAAAAGGCCTTCTTCATTATAATGTTCCCTCGGTTGTGCTTCTTCGGCCTTTTTCGACTCGCAGTGGCATCGCAAGATTGGCACCACGTTTGCACTCAGCGCTTGCATGACTCCAGTTGAAGCGCTCTCGAACTATATGCAACATCTTTATTACGAAGTGGCCTCCTGTTGGACTGCTTCATAATTCTTTAAGAACATCCCGATCTTACAAATATCAACTATCATCGGAATGCCTTTCCATCATCCGATTCAATTTTCCAGTATAAGACGTCGTTTCGAATATGGAGTGAGTCCCAAAGATCCACATATTGTTTTTCGTAGGACTACAGATCGAAATGTTCCTGTCAGGTATGTTTCCTTTTTGAAGATTTCATAAGATCATTTATGGGTTTAATGTCGCCGTTTTCCGGCTGGTCTTTCCTGACTTCTTCGTCACTCCATAGGTCTTGGTCCGAAGATGTTGAATTTGTAACTTGACGAAGACCGGATTAAGGAGCTCATATTTTGCTTCGAGCCTGGAACAATATCGGAAGCTTTCTCGGCAAGTTCTAGACAGGGCGTCGGCGTTTCCATGTGACGATTCCTTCCAATGACGGATTGTTTTGTCATATTCTCGGAGTGTCTATATCCACCTGAGTATTTGACCTTCTGGATTCTTGAAATTTTAAGAGCCAAGTCAACGGTGCATGATTTCTACGGAGGAGGAAATTTCTTCCGCAGAGGTAATGGTGTAAATGTTATACGGCTTTAACTATAGCGAGTAATACTTTCGTCGTGACACAGTCATTCCTCTCCGGTTTAGATGGACATTTCTTGCAGTATGCTAAGACGCGTTCTTGACAGCTTATTTCTGAGGATAAAACATCAGCGACACTCTAATTGCTAGCATTGCTTCGTATCGAGGATAAATGGTTTGTCGAGCTACGTCAAGATTGGAGCAGATATTAAAGCCTCCTTCAGTTTGTTAAATGCATCTGCACATTCTTTGGTCCATAAATAATTTTTCTTGTGAAGGGGTCTTGCGATGAAAGGAGAGTAATTCACAAATCTCATAGAATATGTGCATAATATAGAATTTCTATCTAGTCCCAAGAAACTTCTCAGCTGACGGAATGATTTTCCGTCGTGGATCCGTACACAACCTTCGGCAGAGATGACATGTCCGAGGTAAGTCACTTCCACCTGTCTGAATAGTTTACGTTTGGCGATATTTAACTTTAGATTGGCTTCTGTAAGTTTCTAAGCACCTTCCTAAGATTTTCGACATGTTCTTTAAATCTTCCCTATGACGATGATGTCATTTTATATCAGACAGGCTTCATAGGAAACACCTCTCAACACGGTTTCCATGAGGCGTTGGAATGTTGCCGGCGTCTTACGTAATACAAAAGGCATCACCTTGAACAGCCAAAGTCCTTGTCCGTTAGTAAATGCTGTCTTTTCTCGGTCATCAGGGTGTAGCTGCCAATATCCACTCTTTAGATCAAGCTTCGAAAACCACTTGCTTCTAGAAAAAGTGTCCAGAATGTCCTGAATTCTAAGAAGAGGATAGATGTCTTTCTTCGTAATCTCGTTCAACCGGGGATAGTCAATGCTCTAGTTGAATCGCCTCTCTTTCTGATCAGGGCGATGGGAATGGCCCAAGGACTTGCTGAAAGTAAGATAACATGGCTTTCTTGCATGCCTTCCAGAATTTTTTCTATCTATTCCTGTTTAGCAAGCGTCTTAAGTGTTATTCAATTACAATGCCCGTTACAATTATACAGGGACCGTACCAAAATGTCGCCAGATGGTCGTCAAGGCTGGCGACTTTTGACGATTTCTTGCCAAATTTGGTGACAAAAATTAGTCGCCAAAACCATCACCAGCTTGGCGATATCTCGCCAATTTAGTGAGATAGCCGATTACTCAATATTAAAAAGACTTGCCTCTGCACTCACATTTTCCCAGCAGAGCATGGTTTCTTTAGATTTTCATGTTACATTATCTGAAAAATACACTTAAATTTTTGCAAAAAAAATCGAAGCGCCATGAAAGAAGTGGCTCTTTTTGATGAAATTGTATACGTGTATAGCTCATACACAGATAATAAAATGATTAAAAAATCAAGGTCATAGTACCTGTTCACGGCTCACAATCAGCCATTGAGTGTTTAAGTTAGTAGTTGGTCGAACAGCCCTGGTGGAAATGCATGTTTGAATTCGTCTAGGCAAGGAGTGGTAGAGGTTCCTAATGTCATCCTGCGACACATTCTGCCAGGCATTCATCAATTGTGGCTCCGGATCTGCGATATTTTGTGGTGCCCGAATCTGGCGCCCTACCGTGTCCCAGACATGTTCGATTGGTGAAAGGTCTGGTGATGTTGGTGGCCAGGGAAGCATATCAACCGCACGGGGACAGTCCAGAGATATGCGAGTGGTATGTGGCCTGGCATTATCTTGTTGGAAAAAGGCCTTAGGATGACGTGCCATGAACGGTAATGCAACCGGCCGCAGGACATATCGTTGAGCTGTTAAAGATGTACGTAGGATGACTAAAGATGATCTGCTGTCATAAGATATGGCACCCCACACCATCACACCAGGGGTTATGGCTGTTTTCCTTTGTAAAACAAACGCTGAACACTATACGATGCCAGTCTGAAGGCAGTCATGATAATCGGCTGCGACACCACTCCAAATGACTCCGCCGATGTTGTGGGGTCAAAGGAAAACGTCTTAAAGGCCTCTGTGAGCGTAACCCCGCCTCAGACAAGCGCTGTGAGATGGTGGACGGTGTTACGACTTTAGGCCGTCTTCCTTAACGAGGATTTTTATCTTTCTCCTTCCCTCTCCGATGGGGTAAAATACAGTTCAGTTAGTTACGTTTCTGATGCCGTGATGGTGGTTGTGTTCCATCACGATGACATATATTGTTAATTTATTTATTAATATGTTAGTTAATAAAATAGAAAAGGAATAATTGACTGATCAATGGAATAACTATGGAACATGGACATAAGTTTACACAGACGGTACCACGCGAGGTATAGACGTAGCTGTAATGCGTTGAATAGTCGACAATGATGCAGTTGAGGCGGTTCGGGCCTAGCGAACAATTATTCTATCTTGCCTCGCATTTGTGTTCCTTGGCCTTCCAGAGCCTTCATTTTATCGGCAATTTCCTTTTAGCGACCATTGTTGCCAACATCTTTGCACGGCAGTGTCTATACGCTGCAGGTGGCTGTCTATTGCTCGGTATGAACACCCAGCTTCACGCAACCCTGCAATGCGACCACGTTTCGAAGTCGTTTAGTTGTCTGTAAGGTCTCCGATATCGTCGTAATGGCATCTTTAGTTGCTTCTTTACGGAATTACAATGGCAGCAACAAAAAAAGATAAATTTTCCGCCTCTGTTACTAGTTTTATACTTTGCAAATTGCGCACTAGAAATGCGCGTTATGATCGCAATTCCTGTTCATTTGCCTTAAAACTTCGATCAGTTGCATGTTCGATCAAGATGTTTTTGCATACCAAATTTCATCACGATCGCAAAAGTCCTTCGATTATTTAGCAAAAGAGTGTATAACAATTTCACTCAAATTATCTATATTTACGTACAAAATTCTTAACAATACATATAGTTCGTTGATTAATTCATTCAGATAGAGGCAAGAAATAGATTCTTTTAATTTGAAAAGTAAATTCAAAATCTTACGATCTACAGGATGGCAAATTAGAGAATTGACAAATGTAAATTGCCAGGTTTGGAAAAATGCGTAGTGGAATGCATCTTAGCATTTTATATATGATTGTTAATTTCTTCAATAAACTATTGCATAATTATTAAGTATTGGGATCTCTAGTAAACCAATGCACTTATTTATTGTACAGTAAAATATTAAAATTTAGATATATGCTAATGGACTATTATTCAACGTTTTGCTGTTTACAGAGGCTCATGTTTGTTTTCATATACTTGTATTCTTGAAATGTTTTTGAGTAAATCTTGTACTAAATACTCTAACTCAAACTTCAGATTTTTTCTAATATGTATCTTTTTTTTACTGCATTTTAAACTTTGAAAGATAAATATTATAAATATATTCTGAGTAATAAAATATTTTTTTAAACTGTTAATTAATAACTCACGTAACAATTCGGACGTTCAAAAGTTTTGCTGAAAGGGTTTAGATGATGATGTTTCTTGTCATAACTTTTTGTTTTAAATGACGACACGTCATAAGAATTATTGCTTGTATTTGGCAACGTTAACTTATTTAGCAAAATGTATTAACAGTTTCATATCTGAAGTGAACAGGGCAAACCGCTGAAAATTAGCAATTCCTTTTTTTTTTTTGTTTGTTTTTTAGTTTCCTCGTTTTAAAGATGGTAAACGTATATGAAATATCCAAACTACTCTTAGTGTAAAGCTTTTAACTACTTTTCTTGTCATTAACGATGATAACTAAGTAGAACTTTTCAAAATACACTGAAGTCTGAAACACATTCCAAAATAACACAGAGAATCGGAGATTTTTCCTAGGGAAAATCAAACAAAATCCAAAAATGAATGCTGTAAAATATACAGGAGATTAAGAAGAACAGTTTTCATTGAAAGGTAACCATAAAACTGTTTAGAATAATCATTAGAATAAATGGATACATTGAGATATCAGAAAGAAGGAAATGTTTCATCAACAAGAAAAGGAAAAATACTGTAACGAATTTTGCATAATGTAACATGAAACGTCTGAAGAAAGTGAATCTCTGAAAGAAAATAAGGTTACAGGAGCAAGTCTATTTAACATTGAGGTAAATGGCTGTCTCACTAAATTGACGAGATATCACCAAGCTGGCAGTGGCTTTGGGGACTATATTTTGCCACCAAATTTGCTGAGAAATCGCCAAACGTCGTGAAACTTGGTTAGCATTTGGCGACATTTTTGTCCGGTTCTTGTATAACTGTAAATGTACTGTAATTAATCCTTATATGTAATTGTCACCGTATCCGGCCTTTGTATGTAACGTTAACCGTATATGCCTTCCATTTCGAGAAATCGAAGCTACTGGAAATTTCCCGGCGGCATGGGCAAAAGTATATAAGACCGGAGAGAGCATTTGTTCTCAGTTTTTCACTTCAGAGTAGACTTAGGTTAGGAATATTGAGAGATCTCCGTGCGAACTTTGCTCCTTAGATGTGCTTTGCATTGCATTGTGTTTAACATTCTTAGTAGTTTGAAGTGGTAATACTGAATATGCTCTGTTTTATTAAGAAGAGCTGTATGAGTACTTTTGTTGAAAATTCCAGATTTAGGAAGTGTTTCTTTTGGGAAAATGATTCTATCAAGCTGTCATCGGTTCAGTGTACATTCAATCCATTATGAACCCGTACGCACGCAGCAATACGTTTGACGTTTGCAAAGTCCATATTCATCATATTGGAACAATGTTATGTTTGCAGACAACTCAAAATTTAATACATTGGAGTCCGATGAACAAATTATTTTGGGCGAAACCCAATGCCTATTCTTAAACACGGAAAGAAGACTTAATGGTAAGCACAGGGTGGAGATTTGATGGTAAGCACGGGGTGGAGACTTAATAATGGGGATGATGCTCTGATGGAAAAAAAAGCTTTTATAGAAAACAGTACGTATCAGTATAAATCAATAAATATTTTCAATAAAAACTTCAAAGCATCTGCAAGAAGACTTGGAATGCAATATACATTCAAGTTCTATCAGTATAACCATCCTAAACATACAGCTCTAAGTAGTCGTTAGTGGTTATTATGCAACTATTCTGAAGTAATCAAAACTGCTTCATATTTTACGGACTTAAAAATCCTATCGAGCAAGTATCCAGTGAGCTGAAGAAAAGAATAAGGAAACATGATATTTCTTCGAAAGATAAAGCAATTCTTATGGAAGAAGTAAAAAGAACGGGAATATTTTTAACCAAAAAATTAGTTGAATCCGTACCAATGCGCATGAAAAGTGTAATTGTAGCTAAAAGCTATCAGATGAAATATTGAATGTCCTGTTACTTTCATTTTTTTATTAAATGTAAACTGTTTGTTTAAAGTGTCCAAATACTTTAGTTCATTTTCAGAATATTTTAAACAAATAATTTTTTTTTTGCCAAACAAACTTTGAGAAACTTTTATCAAGAAAAGTAGGCTTTAATAAAAGATGATCAATAGTATATGTGAAAGAAAAATAATTTCTCTAATATATTTTTATACTAACTGGTATTTTCAAATGTAGCTGAAAAACACGACTGCTCAAAAATCAATGTGAGCCCACAGTACAGTTAAACGGCCATCTGTTAAATTAGCTTGTAAGGTTTTAGTTAAACTAAACAAGTTATTTTAATTTAAATCTTTTCTATCTCCTCTCTGCTTCAACTTCCTGTCAGAAGAAGCGCTCGTTTTTAGCTTATGCTAATTTTTGAAGTTCAGCCAAGCACTATTTAAGCCAGAGGTAAAAACCTCTGGGTGTGTGACAGCTTTGCCTCAGATCACGGTCACGCTGCTCAACGTTCGCCTGACCAGCTAGCAGTTTAAATTTATAAGCCATAGTGCTTACTACGTGATTGCATTGTAAAATAAATTAAAGTGCGGTAGTATTTAGTATACCTTGCTACGCACCCTTTTAGGTAGAGGCCAACTTCCGCGAATTGCTCTGCGA
>KK121797.1:485960-506684 GCA_000611955.2 Stegodyphus mimosarum
CTCCAAATGACCGGCCGATCTGCATCCTCTCAGCGGGGGGAAGGTCATCGATAAATTAATGACCCAAAGGCTTACTTTTCACCTTGAAAATAATCGCCTACTGAACAATGCTCAATTCGGCTTTAGCAAAGGTAGAAGCACCATGGACGCAATTGAAAAGTTACAAAAGCAAATCGTGCATAATAAACAGGATACATGCGTCATCTCAGTGGATGTGGCTTCGGCCTTCAACTTGCTTTGGTGACCGGACTAAACAGCTTAAATGTCCGACAGTTTAAATGTCCCAAGAACCTCTTCAGACTCATCAGCAGTTATCTACATTATAGGAAAGTTACCTACAAGAAGGATGGTGTCCACGTTACACACGACTGCAATAAAGGGACTCTACAAGGTTCTAACATAGGACAAATCTTGTGGAATATTATGGCAAACACCGCGTTTAATTTTGATTTAGAAAATACTCCAGGCATACGCGGATGATTTTAACCTTATTAATGGAAGAAATAGCAGTCCAATAGAAAAGAAAGCTACAAAGGCATTAGGTGTTATTACAGAATAACTCTGCTTCAGCATCCAGAAGACAAAGGTAAGTGTTTTTACTAAGAGCAGCAAACGAATAAGCAACCCACCACGAATTAAATGGCAAGGAAATACCCTCAAATACTCAGGGTTCCTTCTGGATAAAAAGTTAACATGGGTTCCGCATCTGACCGAAATAAGAGATAAGAGAAGTAAAATTTTAAATAGCCTAAACAGTTTTAAATAGCCCACAGAGACCAACAGAAACCAGTAAAAGTCAGCAGAAACCCATAGAGTTTATGGCTACCCACAAAAAGTTTTACATTTGGGACATTTTTAGTAGGGTCAAGAACAGGTAGCCATAGAGCATTGAAATTTTTTATATGGGACTGCTTTAACATGTGGTTGTGCACCTTCCTTTTTCGTTGTAATCGGCTGCACGAATCGTATATATATATATATATATTCATAATAAAAGTAATTAAAAGTAAATTAATAAGCCCAAGACTTGCGCTAAAGCTGCAAAGTAATAAAGCAATAATTCACTATAAATTATAAAAAGAAAACTCTCCATATTACATCTCCAATCAACGGAAATTTAATTTAAAAACATTATTGAAAATCTATTTTTCAGAATTAAAAAAAAAATTATAGAATTTTCAGTCCTCCTTGATAATTTATAGTGTATATATATATATATATTTCCGGTCTGTTACGTGGCTCAGCAAGCTTAGTTTTTTTTTACATGTTGGTAAATTGTGAATTTTTTGGTTTAAAAGTGATTGAATCATGCTGTTTTTATGTTCCTCTTAAGGTTTTTAAGCCTTTAGTTAATCTGCATGCAATAGTTGAAGAATTATCAAAAATTTAAAGGTGGCGAGTTAAACCTAACGAACGGCCCTTTGTTTACATTTGAAACTCAGTAGAAAAGTGAATGAAGTCAGTTTCTGCACCTCCAATGTCTTTTTGTCGATTAGGACCAAAAGTAAACTTTCAGTTTTGTGCACCGAAAAATCTGCCTTCTTACTCGCTGACCGAATTGCTTGTTTTTGTGTAGAAACTCTAATTTTAATTGTAAAAATAGCTTTTTTTAATTGTTTTAACTGTTTTATGTTTTTCTGTGATTTACAATTTTTAATGAATATGTTTTGAGTTTTTATGTATTTTTGCTTTGCCGCGGAGGTAGTACTGAATTAATTGAATGAGAAATATATCTCTAAAGAAATTCGACGAAATAAGTTTAAATGAAATGCAGCCAAAAATGTGTATAATTTATTAGGCCATACAAGGAAGTCATGTGGTGTCTACATCAGATGCTTTTTAGAATTCTTATAAAAATACGTGGTATGGAATTATAGATGAAGATCTCATGATTTTGAATCCAGCAACATTTAAGTGAGTAGTATGAAACGGAAGGTTCACGGCCAGGAGGCGGAACGTGGAACAAGCCCTCAGGCTCTTTGCCCGTAGATCAGTTGCCCTGTGTCATCTGGCTGATAATAGGGATTGTCTTCCTAATTAACGAATTTAGTTGACGAGACGATGTCGCAGTTTGATAAGAGACTAGTCGTTAGAGAAACGTTTTAGCTATTTTTAACACAGATTTCAGTAATGATTATCAATGAATTTATAGGATTTTAACCTCCGCGTTTTAATTCGTATTTCGAATACTGTAATTATGCATTCCCATTCATATCTGCTCCTTATTTAACAACCTCATTCACGTTTTTATTTCAGATTTTAGTGATTCATTCCATTCCCTATATTTGACTACATAACTACAGTTTTTTAATTTCTTTCACACATTTTAACCTTTGTAATTTTCAACATGCTCTGAAATTAACTGATTTCTTACATGTTATGAGCATAATTTTTCATATACATGCTGTTTATTTATAATATTATTTATTAGTCGTTGTTTTGATTTTTAGTCCAAAGAGGCAATTTGCCCTGAAGGATTATTAATTTCGTTTTGGCATTTTGCGTTGGTTCTCTATAAATGTCGGTTCACTTTTCAAATTGTTGCCACCAAATATTAGAGCCCTGTATTATATTTAAAGAAACTAAATAAATGAGAAACTGTATAAATGTATGTATGTTTCTCCCATTGTGATAAAATAATGGTACTTAGAGCAATCCAATTTTGAATAATGTACATTTCCACCCGAATATGGGCATCTGGAAGCCCAAATTGGGAATTTGTTTATATTATCTATTTCATATTTTTTAAAACTTTAACGAATTTTTGATTAACAAACTCAACGATTTCAAAGCGAACAATGGCAACACTGTGCGGGAAAAAAAATTATCTCTAGCGCGAGAGTCTGTGTATCGCAAATTCTAAAGATGTGCTCTATTTAAAATTATTTTGCAATATTGCTGTTGAACTGAATTTTATGGTTTAGGTGCGAAGAACATGATATTTTTAAATAAAGGTAATACACAAAACTTTAAGAAAATCGCACGTACAAAGGAATTCATAAAAGCATCTCTTCAGTATCGAACCATATTTCAAAGGTTTTATCCAGTTGATCATCAGTACATCTCTTCCGACTGTTTTTAACACATTACATTTATTTTTAATGCTTTACTCTCTTTAATTGTTTTTACTTTTAGTTCTCACATATAGCCTTAACTCTTTTATCCGAATTTAATTCAATAACAACAGAATTCACTAGTTGATTTCAATGTCTTTCACTTCAATCTTATTTCATAATCTTACATACTATGATTTTTATAAAGAAAAAAAAGCGAATGTATACTTATTAGTCGCTTCATAATAGAACCGGTATATTTCTGTAAACAGCACGCCTTTCTGTTGAAACATACCTTGAAGCATAATTGATTTTTGATAAGAAGGAGCTACCACGCGTTGCTCGTTTGTATATCTTTTGGAATTTCTGGCTTTTAATATTTCTTTTACAAATATTTGGAAGTCGTTAGGAAATACACTTGTCATATTATGCTCTGCTTAGAGGAGATATACACTCGCGTGCAAAATTAAGAAACTTTGCAAATTATGTCTGTTCGTATGGAAAGCATTGAAGTAATGGTACTAATTATGGTGCCGAAGAATTATGCAAATATTCAGAGTGGAATACCTAAGTGTATACGTGCATGTCTGCGGAGTTGTAAGTGTGGAACGGATATAAGCTCCAGAAGTGTTTTTAGCAATTTGTATGTTCTTATGCCTTCTTGACATTCGCAATGCCTCCCTCAGGAGTAAAGTAAAATTTATAATGCAAACGGTAAAAATGAGTGGCCACGAACTTACTGATGACGAAATGAGGCGAAGAATTCTCGGTGGATTGGGAAGTAGGCTAATCACAAGCGTAGTAGGTTACAGAGCTCAATGTAACGCTCAGTGTCGTCTGCAATTTCTGGACACAGTTTCATACACTGGATCTATGTCGAGACTTGGAGAAGACCAAAATTGAACCAAGATTCATAACGACGAATGAGGATCGTTATTTGGCACTTTGTTCTTAAGATCCTAATTATACCAATTAATATAACTTTATTAAGTTACCCTTTAACGAGGCATAATACATTTTTGACACAAAATTCTGCTCGAATAATAATTTTTGCCTCTCTAATTACAAATGAATGTATACATCATTGGAACCTACTAAACGTCTTTCGAAGATTGCAATTTAATTAACGACGCCAGATATTTCCCTTTTCCAATGCCAAAGCCTCTCTGATTATTCAGATTTTCCCGTATCGCATGCTGACTTAGTAAAGAATACCCAATAAATGCAAAATAATAATTTTTGTTGTAGAATATTAAAACATTAACTGTTTGAAATGAGGATAAGAATTTTACCGAATTTCAAGTTATTTATAAGATTTTTTTTTCTAGCTATAGAACATTTACTACAGAAAACTATATTTGTCTACAAAAGAGTCTTAACAGATTCTTATTGGCTTCAAAACTGTTATAAGAGATAAAACCTGAAGTTTGCTTTATCTAGTCTTATCAGTATACACACAAGAATCATTTTTGTAATACTATCAGCATTTCAGGTACATTTAATACTGGTTCAAATAATTTTAACTAACTTTAAAGTAGGATTTTTATACATTAAGTAGATATATATTGCATATTTTTAAAATAATCCCAAACAGTATTGGAAAAAATGTAACAAAATATCCTATGCAAGCGCACTCTCTAATAAAATCCCATTCATTGGGAATAATAAAATCTTGCCTATTTTTTCGATGAAATGCAAAATCTTGCACTGCATTAGTATAAAACTTGAGAAAGAAAGCCCTTTCTACTAGCAGCGTAAGTTAAAAAAGAGTATTCTTATAGTAACTTAACAAGTCTTAGGAAAGTCTTAGTCTTTTTAGTAAAGAGAAAAATTCAGTCAAACTCTCATTTTTTTCCTATGAGAGCATACATATTTTCTTTAAGAGACGAAAATCGAAATGTGTTTGTCTTCTGAAGATTTAACTTTAGACCTACTTTCATAGGAAAAGAAAAAACCTGGAAATCACTTGGAAAATAAGATATGTTTTACTGAAGACCCTTGAACAATCATGATTAGGAACATATTTACCACGTAATAATTCGAATTTTATAGCAAGCTATGATATTTTTTTGAAGATATATCCATCGATTTTCATTTCTATGTTAAATCTATAAGGTATTTCTCCCACCTTCGTAGCATGCTTTCGTGGTGCAACGGCCAGCACACGCAGCGCATATCGAGAGGTCCGTGGTTCGAATCCCGCGAAGGCATTGCTCATTTCTGCGATTTCTTTGTTTTCAAAAATTCTAAAATGATTCTACAGTGGCGCCCGAACTAAATGATGATGGGTGATGATTCTCCACCAGCAGGATTTGGCGAATGGGTACCCAAATCTGCAGTCGCCCTTTAAAAGAAGGAGTATATAAGGTATTTCTCCCGCCTTCTTAGCATACCTTTGGGGTGTAATGGCCAACGCCCTTGGCGCGTATTTGAGAGGTTCGTGTCCCGGCAAGGGCACTGCTCATTTTTTATGTTTTCTGTTAAAAAAAAATCCTAATGACTCTACAAATGTTATGCATCTGTCACAAATATTTCAGTGCCTAGTCGCATACTATAAAAGACTTCTGTTCTTTATATCATCACTAAGTTAAATATTTAATCCATAATGAATATAAGAACATTTCGAAAACTTTTTCTGAGCCCTAAAATGTTTCCGGGGAACTCGCTGTTCCAGTAATTAGACCGGAATATCATTATGTATTTGTTACCGTTAAGTCTAAAAAAATTCTCAGTTGGAATATGATATTGAGAAATACTAAAAAGAAATCTTCGAAAACAAGAATAGTAAGACATGAAATTAAATGGGCACCTTGCAAAGCTTTAGAGTGCTCGAATTGCCATGTGAGTCGCACAGGCTAAGTCCAGATTAAGTTAATGAGTAAACTTCAGCAAGTTCCATCTTGGGTAATAAAAATTATTGAGAAAGTTGACAAATTTTCTATTTGTTGTTTAGAGAAAAAAAACTAGAAAAACTAGTAGAAAAAAAAGTCTGCGTGTAGTGCTGCAAAATTTATACCATCTAATATGGGAAATGAAATAAATGAGAGAATTACTTAAGGACTGTAAGAACCATTATCCCGTACCTATTTCCATTTTTATGAACTTGCAAATTTTATAATATACATTTGGAACAGAAAAAGTAAAAGAAGTTGAAAATACAAAAACAGTGAAAACCAAAATTAATCTTTTTTATTTAAAGCTCCAAACAGAACTTATCAATGGAAAAGTATTCTGAAGCTTTAAACGAAGTCAGTTAACTGAACAACAAAAACGAGTTCCATTCCGATCAACTCACTGAGATCTCTATCGTCAATTAGCATAATGGTTTTAAATTCTAAAAAAAATTTTATATGCAATTCTTCAATAAACCTATACATATTTGAGGCTTTCATTGAATTGGTCTCTTTTCCCTACCCGCTTTTGTTGTCCGAACACAAATAGAAACAGATGATATAAGGAAAAACTTACATGTAATGCCGAAATAAAACATTTATAATCAGGGGAAAACTTGGACTAATTACAATCGAAAGAAATATTTATAAAAATAATAAAATAATAAGACAATAATAATGTTACGTGCGTACGGGTTCGTTATATATTGAATGCACAAGTCGTTGAAAAGTTAACAAAATTTATTCTTTCCACAAGAAATAAATCAAAATGCTAAAGTATTTCTTCAGAGATATTCGCACAATATCTCAAACGTTTAGCAAAAACTCGGTTCTAAACAGATACATAAATCTATCGCACAGCGAAATCGCTACAGTAAGCAAGCAGCAGTTCGCTTTCTACAGCTACAACTACAAAAACGACTGCAACAACAACTGAGATGAGTCTAGTCTAGTCTGGAAATCTATCGCCGGGATACCACATAAGATGCGGTGTATCCGGCTCACTGAAGTTTGCAACAAAGTGCTCCTAATGTATTTTTCCTGACAAAACTGAGATGAGGTGTTTCAATTCGGCTTTTATAAGTTTTTTAATGATCAGTCGAACAATCTCGATTTTTCTAGATTTTTCTGGATGGCAACAGTAATTACGAGATATTTATTTATTAAACATTAAATGCACGCGCTCTTTTATTTTTATTATTTTTTTTGACGTAGCTTTCTCTTCAAAAATCGTCTGCGTTGCACGGGGAAATAAAAAGGAATTTTGATTAAAATTCTAAATAAATAGCCAAATAAATGTGAAATTCGTAACAATAATAATTCTTCTTGTCAGGAAAAATAAATTAGGAGCACTTTGTTGCAAACTTCAGTGAGCCGGATACACCGCATCTTATGTGGTATCCCGGCGATAGATTTCCAGACTAGACTAATAATTCTTACAGTCTTTAAGTAATTCTCTCATATATTTCATTTCCCATATTGGATAATAAAAAGTTATATTAACGTGCATCAATTTAATGGCAAATATAATATTGCGCTAATTACCTGAGTGTAACAGCTATTGATAAAACACTGCCTGATCAAGATTCATAATTACATCCCACTCGAACGAAACAGTCATAACAGACTAAGTCATCAGGTTGGACTAATGTGGGGTGAAATAATAGAACTTAGCTTCAGAAATTAAGCGTACATCTTTATTATTGAATTTTATTTTCGACTTCCAGCAAGTTTTACAATAATCTCTACTTATAATCTCATATTCCCAACTACCTACTGGTCTAATTTTGTTGCTACTGCTTTTCCTAGGAAAGGTTGCGTAACTGCAGTTTGTCAAGCGTGCAATTTCTTTTAGTCCTTGGGCTAATATCGGTTTTTCGTGTGATTTCAATAGCTTCACTTTTAGAACGGAACAGGCAGTATCATCATCTATGGTGTCCGCATATTGTGATCTTACTATTGGGATTTTCTTAAATTGGGATTTTCTTACGCTGATTTTTAGCGTTTCTTACAAAAATATTTGAAATACGAGTGGTTTTTCATTTTACGTCTGGTTTACATATATTTTGAGGAAGCTTCTGGAACACTTGGAAATTTGCATACCATCGTCAATGATATTGTAAGCTTCAGCCAATAAAAATCCATTTATAATATATGAGAATACTATGCTTTCGGAAGGTAGTGCATATTAATAAATAACCTAGTAAATATTATATTTTTTCATTTTAAAATATGTTTCGACTTTTTAAAAATTTTATTTATGGTTAAGGAACATTTAAGATAAATTAATCAAATCAAATAAAAGAAAAAAGTATTAGACGAAATAGAGATGATAAAGCTATATGTATTCTGAAATCCTCGCTTTCCTAATTTGTAATAAAGATATTTTATGCATCACATTGCACTCACAGTGACGTAGATAGCCTTTATGAACCTACAGTATTTAAACAGCCTAGCCATTATAATGCGAATCGAATCTTATTTTTATTTTTAATGGACTGTTCAATTATAAACGAATTTAATTCTAACGAAAGTTTCTTTCTTGTTACATCAAGCGGTAAGAAGCAACCTTTCCCTATATTTTTATGATTGAAGACATAATTAAAAAGTAAGTAATGTGAAAGAAATTATATTATGTAGCTTTTTAACTTACGTCTTATTAACATAATAATAAATTTGCATCGATTTATTTGTATTGCAATGAATCCAGAATTGTTTTTAATTATTTCGATTCTCTGACTACTAGCACAAAATGTGAGATGAAGTGAACTGGTGTGTAATATAAGACTCGCAAAGCGATTTTTTTTTTAATATTATAAGTCATATAAGATTTAATTATAATTGCATTGATATAAGCATAGATTACAATATTCTAGGATTTAAACACATGATTCTAAGAACAAGAAATCGATGTACTTTGCATTTGATATTCGTCGAATAAGTAATTAATATCAAAAGCAGTGTAAATGTTCTGCACTTCCTTCTCTTTCTACAAAGCACATGTTAGTTTATCGCTAACAGACGCCCATTGTCTGACGATAAAGCAACTAAAATTGTTTGGAAATGCAATTGCAAAATAAATTCTTCCGTTCATTGCTGGGTACCAAGATGCCACGGCCATGGATAAATTGAGCAAGAACCTATTCGCCAGCCTGGAGCACGTGTCAAATAGTTGTGGTGCAATACTTTTATGTAGCATGTTTAGGTACATTGAAGATAGGGGGGAAAAAGATCTTGTCACACATGAAGGATGTGAAAACATCTCCACCTCAGCGGGAGAGGGAAAGCGATATTCTGAGAAAATCCAGTCTGGAGGGGCGGAGGACAAGGAAACTAGCTCCTGCTGGGCTAATTTTGTTATTGCTTTCATTCTGGACGCTTTCACTTTCGCCTTCTGCAGGCATTCATTGAGTGAATATCAAATGAGTTCAACTCAAACGATTTTGTGGAGGCTCATTAAAAGTGATATGTTTGATGCATAAACACTGTGAATATGATTTTATTATTATTATTTTAATCACCAGTTTAAAAGAGGAGAGACTTTTCTCAAGGGTTTTCTTATAATTAGCTAAATGTTCAAATTCTTGACCTTTCCTTTCATTTGCTTTTTCGTTAGCAAAAGCTAATTCATAAACAAATTGAATGGAGAACAATCTCATCTCTAGACACGAATTTTTCATTAAGTCATAAAAATGCTTAATACTTTTACAATATGCTCATCATTACTCTAACTGGAGTAGAAGCTCTGAATGTTTTTTTAAACTTTTGTAAGATGTCCGATAAAAAGTTAAAAACAAAGTGTTTTCATGCTTCAGGTTTGCATGTGTATAAAATTTTAGCGAATAATTCATAGAAATAATTTCTATTCATCTTCAAAATGATTTGATTCAATCCATCACTTCATACATATAAAAGATAGAATCAGTCACTTATGAAATAAACATATATTTCTTTGGGTAATCAAAATAAAAACACAAAGAGAACTGAGCATTTTTAAGAATGTACAAAAAAAAATAAGAATAATAAAATAAGAATCCGTAAAAGATTTAATAAGATGTACTTTTAGGTTATTTTATTGTGGTTTGATATCAAATGTAAGAAATGAATAATTTTTTTTCAATTCAGCTTTGTATTTGTGAGCAGCTTCTCCCTAGGAGGTCTAATAACGCATTAACACTGTTCTTCAGAGGACATTGTCGACAGTAACACAACAAATTACAAAATGCTTGGAGCTACGTAGTTAATTTCCACTTACATTGATGCAAGAAATGCATTGATGCAAGAAATACATTGATGCATGATTTGATGCAAGAAACTTAGAAACCTCGGACAACAGTTTAAGAAATTCTAGTAAATAATTCCTACTATATAATAAGCATTATAGCCAGCGCAATAAAGTAACCGTTTTTGAAAATAAGCAATAAATCCTAAAACAACGTATCTATGTTAACAATACAAACTAGGTTATTTATATGACAGAGTATCAGAGAGCCACCTGCCTAAGAGAAAAGATACCTTCGTTGAGGATTTCTTGAGAAACTCTGGCTGACGTTCATGTTACACAAGTAATGACGATGAGAGTCATTACTTATGAGGTATGAGACTTATGAGACGTTACTCTATACCACACAGTTGGACTTTTCAGTATTTATTGTAAACAATAACATGATTAATATAATATGCAATTAACTTGCACTGCACAGTGTCGAATCAAAATCTATACATTCTCCAGCCACAGTGCTCACATTTGTTCTAATTATACATTTTTTCGGTCGCGGGAAAATCCAAAAGCAATTTTTCTTTTAGGGATTATAAGCTGGAAATATGGGAGAAAACACGAAAACCGGCCGTGCAGTTTGGGTTGGAACTTCGAACGAACTACCGGCATTTACAGTTTTTAACCTCTCAACAGAGTGGCTCAGCTTAGCTCTGAGATGGACTTTACATAATGCAGAAGAAGATAAATAAGGAAAAAATAAGTATATAAAAAATAAAGTAAAAAGTAAGTAAAATAAATAAATTAAAATGCAAAATAAAAAGTAAATAAAAGAAATAAATTATAATAAACAATAAATAAAATAAATAAAAAATATCTTCTAAATGAGAAGATTTAAAAGGATTAATTAGTTAAAATTAAGAATTGTAATACAAATATAACATATAGAGATAATAATATAAATAAAAGAGTGTAACATTATATGTAATTGCATGAATTTATCTTTAATGTTTGATTTTGAGGATTTAGAGTATAAAATGCTTAAGTTAAAAAATCATGTTTCCGAAAGCAGAAAAATTATTTAAGTACGAATGCAAACAAGCTGAGAAAAATGGAATATATTTATAACTTTGAAGCCTATTTTCGTAGATAAATAGCTATTACAATGTTTTCTTAATGAGTTTGTTTTCGCTTTCGAATAAATGAGATACTGCAAGCTAATTGCACTGGTACTCGCTTATTATGTCTCATAGAATTTTCCAATTAGTATTGCAGGAGTTTAGAAACTTATGTTATATGTTGGAAACAGACGCCCTAAACGAATTTAATTCGAAAAATAAATGAAAATTAGCGATTAGAATTAATAATGTAAGTAAAACTGGCTGTGTGATTTTGAGTGAATGGCTAGACTTTTGAAAAGCAAACAACCGAATGTATTTACTTTACGTGAATTCTCATTACTGATTTTCAACGCTTTTCAAACTAATTTACATTATATATTTGAAAGAAATAAGTAACTACTAGGAAATAAGTAAAACTAGATATTTTTCAAAATTTTTCTAAACCGAATTCTATGTTAAAAATTAGTTCATAACAATCACAGCTTTGCTTGCTGAATGAAAGTTTTCTTCGAGAGAAAATGTTTTAG
The DNA here is from genome assembly GCA_000611955.2 of Stegodyphus mimosarum. Taxonomy (NCBI): domain Eukaryota; kingdom Metazoa; phylum Arthropoda; class Arachnida; order Araneae; family Eresidae; genus Stegodyphus; species Stegodyphus mimosarum. Next base: position 497,769 of record KK121797.1, read on the forward strand.
GAATTTCAAACATTTCATTAATGTTAACTTCCACTAAAATTTTAGCATAAATTTTCCAATATTAGTTAAAACTGAAAATTATTCATTCCTTCAAATTATTGATTGAAGTACTTTAGCATGAATTTAGTAAAATAGTTGTTAATACTTTGTACTCTAGAGTAATGAATGACATATCAATACTTGTATTTCCTCAAACTCTTGACTCACTGCTTGTGAGACCAGCTTTCAACAAGCGCCTGAGCAGCCTTTGGGCCCACAGGGCTCCAACCCTTCGCAATTTTGCTTTTTCTTTTTCACGGAAAGAAAAGAAGTGAGTAAAGGGGAATAGTGAAAGGACGCTGGGCCTATGATCCCGGACTGTTTTAATTGAGTCTTCAAAAATATTAAAAATAATAAAAAAGGAGAGGAAGAGAAAAAGAAAGAGAGAAAATTTTAGTAAAAAAGAGAAATAAAATGTATCGATGTACGTGAACCTGGAGTAACGGGTATCTGGAGTTTTCCATATGAAAGTCCGGCGAAAATCAGATTGCAAGCTAAACCTGGACTCGTCGGAAAACATCACACAAGCCCACTGTTGCGGTGTCCACAATGCATGCTCTCTACTCCAGGCTAACCGTAGGCGACAGTGACTGGCAGTAAGTGGAACGCATCTGAGAGGTCTACGAGCATATAGACCAATCTGCCCTAAGCGTCTGTATACGGTCTGCCTTGAAATTATCGTACCAGTGGCTGAAGAGAGCTGACGAGACAGGTCTGAGACTGTACTCCGCCTGTTTCTTTTGAAAGTAACTGCCAAATACCAGTCCTCGTTCGACGTTGTAACTCTGGGGCGACCTGTGCTGTAACGGCTTCTCACATTACCATTATCTTGGAATCGTTGCCAAAGCCTGGAGATGACACTCTGGGCAATTCCAAGTTCGTCTGATACTTCCAGTTGGGTACGCCCACATTCCAGACGGCCGATAATTCTACCACTTAAAAATTCATCCAAATGCGTCCTTTGTGTCATAACTATTCGGTTATTGCACTGAAATGTTTATAAAGCGCCTGCGAACAATTTTACTTCTTTGCCTGTATTCCTTATATATCACTCTCTTACACTCTCGTCATCGTGACGTACCATCGGTGTCATCTGGTTACTTTCTGAAATTTGCATATGATTCTTGAAGATGCGCGTAGTGATTTTACAGGTGATATATTTATTTTAGAGTTCGATTTCCGCGTGACTCCGAATTATCCTTAATTTATGGACATGAGTGTAAATTGTCTCTGGTACTTCATGGAAAGGCATTTATTTCCTAAAGTAAGCAGCAAATTAAAAACTGTACATGATTTCCATTTTTGCATGATAGAATACTTAACGGCGGTTTAGAATTAAAAATTCATGATCTGATTTTGTTAGGAGATGTGTTTCAAAGGCATGGAGGGAAGAGTTTTTTGAAACTGAGAGTGGAGATCCTTCTTTCAATGTTTAATATGGCTCAAAATAGTACCTTCTGGAAATTTGTATTCCATGAATAGCTAGATAAAGAATAACATTAAATTTTGCAGTCATAAATTGCATACAGTAGCGGCCGCTTAATGTTATCACGTTTGTCTGTGGATATTTTGATAACATTAACAGAATGATAATTTCGGTTTCAGCAAAGTGAAAGATAGTTTTCAAAATATCTATGCAGTTTCTCTAATTTAATACAAATATATCTAGAAACATAGATATTTACTTTAACAGCATTTTAATTAGGGAAAAATCATTAGTAATTAATTGTCTAGAAATGTTACACAAAAGTTCCTTTGTGAACTGTTTATATTCATAGTGTTTCTGGAAATTATTTGACCGATATGGAACCTCTATTCTCAATATTCATAGGGCATTCCTCATCTCAGCCATTTGTAGGGAATTCTTCAATTCCATCATCTTCTTTAGAAAGTTTTCTTAGATGAAATGTTTGGATTTGTTTCAGAAAGGGACAGGAAGATAGCTTGTCATTTATTTCCACAAGTTAGTTTTTCATTAATACCCATTCAAGCGTCCACAATTCTTGTTAGTTGAATACGTCTTTAATTGTTCAGCTTCTTTTATTTCAGCATTTATTAAAATGTTGACATGCTTAAAAAGGCTCTTTATTCTCTTTTCTGAAACGCTGTTCCAAGATTTTAATGTTGCCTTAAATCATAATCAAGATACTTGGCTACTTCCGAGGTTACTTGGTGACTTGATGTCTCTGTTGTTTGGGAATTTCTGTACTCTATTTCGACCCTATTTGTAGAGTTTTCTTTCTTATTTGGCGACATTACTTCACTAATACTTTGATAACATTAACTGACTTGTTGATCACAATAAACGATGCATTTCTCATGCTTTTGTTTACAAACGGACGGAACTTTGGCAGTTCGATAATGATATCCTTATGCTAGCACTAACCGCGATCACGATAAGTGGTGACTAGTGTATAATGACAAACACAAAAACTGACATAAATACCTCATAAAGTAACGACTTTGTTTACTAATAGCTAGCAAAAGTTAAGCTAAACAAAAGTATTAAAACTTTAATCACACATTCCACGTTAACAAGCACTGGTCTGGAATATGCCTGCATTTTTTTAGACAAACGTGTATGTAAAAAAGTGTACACATCTATATATATAAAGAAGAAAGTCTGTTAGTTTGTCCTCTAATAACTCAGTCACTACTATAGCTATCGTCACCAAACATTCTACAATTCTTTTCTGGGTCCTGGGAAAGGTCGACATCCACTTCTTTTTTTAAAAAAAATTAGCTAAAATCAGAGGTACTAATTAAAAATTCGGAAAAACAATAATTTTCGCCCTCTTTTTTCCGAGTGCCAACAGTCTCGCAAGCTGGAGACGAAAATCTGCTTTATTTCGGAAGTTGCCACTGCTCACTATCAAATCCTAGAGTTTGTTAATAAAAATTTCTGAGTTTTACGATGAAATAAAAATAGCATTTCTAAACGTTAAATACGTTATTCTCGATTCCAAAAATTCGTTGGAAGCCATTTCGACTATTCCCATCTTCGTACGACTTTAATCAGCCGAAATATTAATTAAAAACTCCGAAAACGCTACTTTTCGCACTCATTTTTCCGAGTGGCAACAGCCTCGTGCGTTGGAGATAAAAAATGCTTAATTTCGGAGCGTGTTTACTTCTCGCTTTCAAATCGTAGAATTTGTTAATAAAAAATTTGTAAGTTTTACAAAATCTATACATGTAAAGAAGAATGTCTGTTTGCCTGTGTGTTTGTTCGCGTTATTGATTTCTGATCAACGTTTTTCCACAATTAACCGACTAAAATTGAATATAGGTGAAATATTGGACGGAACTTGAGCTTGAACGACCATTTTAGAAAGACGAAAATCATTAAAAACTGCGTGCCATTCTTGATGATATAATGAGAGAGAATTGGCTTCTTTTTCTATCGAAATTTTTTATATGGGTTCCATATCACATCTAGCTGAAAAATGAATGACTACGAATCGTATTTTTTGCGTCGTTATTAGAGAAGGATTACAGAGATATCGTTTCCTCTGTTAGATACATTAAACTCAGTCTAACTAGCATCGGGAACTTCCGCTAGTTTTAAATATTATAAAAGGATTGAGTTGTCAGATTCCTTAAAAATTCAGAAATGTTGAAGAGAAATTTGTTTTGTTTATCGATCGTTTAGTAGTAAAATGTTTATTAGTAAACAATCAGATAAAGATTTTGTTCTGAATCAAGGCCTGGACTTTCAAATGAGGTTCAGTAAAAGCTGAATATATGAGACTTGAAAATGCGGTCATAATCTATACATGAGCCATCTTCAGTTAAAATGCAATAGGAGAGATCTCTTAGGAATGCACTGAAATTAAGAAGAAATATGTACATCATCTTGAATGTTCGGTAGAATATCAGTCACGTTTAGGTTAGTGAAGGCATTTGATTACTCTAAAGCACTCGATTATTGTCTTGCTTAGAAGATATATTCTTGCAAAACTTTCTAGATTCGTAGGCTGAGAGTTCGCAGCAAAAATCTAATAGGAAGAATTTACAGATCTAAGATCTTTTGCCTCAGGATTTTCATCTTTTTGAGAACTGGACAGTTCATTAATGCTTAGTGCTTGCATAGTAAGTAAATTTTTTCCCTCTGTTCTGGATTTGAAATGGTTTCAGTTCATATAAACATATGAATGAATTGCTTAGAATCTCTTACATTATCGTGCTGTTTAAGAAACAATCTCAAAATTTGCCCTTAAGGTTTTAATTTAACCAAGCAGTCTTTCTTCCTTTATTGTGCTCAAGTTTATTTAGTTTCTCATGCGAAGCTTACCTTTTTGTAATATAATAAATTTTACGTTCTAATTACTAGCTGTTAAGTTTCGCCATACTAACTGCTCTGTTGCGTTTTGTTGCTTACAAAACGTCTTCTCTATTTATTTTTATAGCTAATTAAAAAAATAAAAATATGAAATGCAAAATGAAATAGATTCAGGTCATAACTTTTTGGTACACAGAATTCGGTAATTTTTCGGTACTATGGATTTAGAAAAACTATACAGTTTAAGAATTCAGTTCCAATGTAAATGATTTCTTAAAGTCTAAATGACTGTAAAATGTAAATGATTGTGTCTACACTAAAGTGTGAATTATTATTTAAAGCTTACATTCCCACTCAGACATCCCGCCGCACATAAAGATTAAATAATCACTATCCGTAATCAGCAGCGTTATCTACTTGGTCATTGATGAGCCCAATGCTCATACAAAAATTTTCTGATGTGGTTATAATATGTTAGATTTATGTATTTAGAATGGTTGATAGCTGATCAAGATCATCATATGAGTGAAATCTTAACAAAAAGGACACAGGTCCGTCTTCATATTCTGGATAAAAAAGATTAAGTCATGATATCATTTCAATATTGGAGTCTTATAAATGAATTACGACGAAAGTTAATAGTTCCACGAGAGAAAAAAATGATTGGAACGTATTACTGTTAGTGGTTGGGAATATTATTCAACTGGCTTATAGATGAACAATCCATTTTCAACACTAATGTGCGCCTGTACATCGGAAAGTTTGGGCGTATCTGCTGGCTAAATACGAATGGGAAGTTTCGTTTTACGGTATAAAAATTAGAGGAGTTTTGTATACACATGAGTCCACCAGGCTTTATATTCTTAACCCAACCTTAAAAATCCATCTGTGAAAACCTTTGCATTTTCACTTGAAAGACGTTTCTTCAGTCCAAGCTCCAGAGTGCAGAATAAAATCCTTCAAAGAATAGCAAATATTCCGAAATACTGGATCACTGCTTTTTAAAAGAGAAGGCTATACATAGAAGGGCAGAATTACTTAGATATGGCAAAGCACTTAAGAGCTGTCTGCGGAAGCGAAGAGAGTGGAAAATATTTTAAAGGAAACTTTCTCATATTCGTATTAGACATACGGAAAACCTTGAAACCACCCATGCAATCAGTACCTTTACTGAGATTTGAACCTACGTTAAACTACCAATATTCAGTTGTTTTTATCGATTAGCGTATGCAAAAACTGTAAGGAAAAGCTATCTGAAATAAAATAAACCTCAGGTTCTTATAAAAAATAGAGTACATTATTTGTTTAATAATTTTCGCATTATCTTTTGCGCTATCCCAATGGTCGTTACCTGTTCTAAGCATCATGGCGATAATAGTAATATAGATAAGCAAAAGTATTTATCATTTTGTGTGTTACTCTGCTGATTAGCGTATGGCAGGCAGTTTAAAATATATTAAATTGCTACATGTATATTGTAATTTGAGAAATTAAATTACCCACTGAAAAAGAAGCCTGTTTTTAAACGATTTCGATTTAAAATCCAATTGCGGTCCTAAAATAAAGCTACTCTTTATTGCAAACAAATCATATTTAGGCGCATGCAGCTTGAGTGCTGCAGTTAAGAGTCCAGAGAGGCACAGTTTGGTTATGCCTGGTATACATTTCAGTTAATATAACTATTAAGAAATAAAATAAAATAAAATAAAACCTGAAAGCTTTCAACGCCCAAAGGGCCCTTTTTTAACGCTTTGTGTGTTACCTTTATTTATTAAATATCATATTCTTCGCACTTAAACCACGTAAAATTTAATTCAACAGAAACACCACAAAATATTTAAAAACAGCATGGTAGACAGTCTGGCGAGCTGGAGTTAAAAATGTTATTTTTCGTACAGTGTTCGATTGCTTGCTTTGAAATCGTAGAGTTTGTTAGTCCAAAATTCGTTAACGTTTTACAAAATATGAAATAGAAAATAAAGCAAATTCGAAATTCGGGCGTCCATGTGTGCATATTCTTGTGGAGGATTACGTTATTCAAAATTGGATGGTTCTAGGTACCGTCGTTTTTCTGCAATGCGAGAAACATACATGCATTCATGCATGTTCTTCATTATTTAATTTCTTTAAATATAATACAATGCGATAATATTTGGTGGAAACAATTTGAAAAGTGAAACGGACATTTATAAGGAAACAAAATGAGCAAAATGTGGTTTCGAAACTAATGGTCCTTCTGAGCTAAAAACTGAAAAATGTTTTCTACATGTCCTCGTTTTGAAGTATTCATGTAGTTCATACACATTCTTTACCTAATCAGTTTATTTGAGTTGCACTGTTATAAATCTAACCACTAGAATGCATTTATCAAATGTTATTCTGAATGTAATTCAGTACTGTGATTTCAATGTCAAGAATTTAAAAGGACCTTCTGAAAAGTGATTACTAATAAATAATTGCATGCTACTTTTTACCTCTGAAAAAAAAATTTAAAACTGAGTTCCAATTAATTTAAAAAGTAATTAAAACGAAAGAAAATTAGAGAAACAGTTAGCTTTTGTAGCTGTTTAAATATTCTTAATTAAACACATCAAAATGTAAATTATTGTTATAAATAATTAATAATTCTTGATTACTTTACTGCAAACAAATGTACATTATTTTGAATTACGTAGTTTTAATTAAATGCTCTATGAATTAAAAAATAATCTGAGAGGTTTCAGATTTAAACGGTCGCCCAAAACGGTACGTTATTTTTTTTTACCCTCCTATGAGCTCGCAGTCTGCTGTTGCACGCACTCCTGTTATCCCTCCCCCCGCCTTTTTTTGTCTTTCTAGCTTCATTATTAAGCTTCGTTTTCTTTGCACTTACGCCATATAGAATTCAACAACAAAATCACAAAAATTTTAAAAGCAGCATAACAACATATGTTTAGAATTCCCCATGCTGTGTTAAGTATTTGCATGGGAGGGCATGTTTCTATTTTTTTCAGTCTTATCTCAGTTTATCATATCAATGTTCTGTTTTCTTAGTAATATGGCTTACAAAACATTTTTCTTTTTATTATTATTAATGTTTTGTGTATTAACTTTATTTATTAAATATAACGTTCTTCTCACTTACTCCACATAAAATGCATTTCAGCAGAAAAATCGCAAAATATTAAAAAATAGCATATCTTTAGAATTTCCGATAGTCAGTCTCACATGCTGGAGATAAAAATGTTTTATTCTGTACAGTGCTGTCACTGCTAGCTTTCAAATCGTTGAGTTTCTAATGAAAAATTCATTAAAGTTTTACAAAATATGAAATAAATAATAAAAAATATTCGGTCATTTTAAGAAATACTGAATATTTTTAATTAGATAGATTATGAATTAAATGCATTTTAAGTCCAAAGGGGCTTTGTTCCTGAAGGACTATTGTTTTCGTTTTGCGATTTTGCGTCGGAAATATTAAAAGTCTGTATCACTTTTCAAACTGTTGCCATAAAATATTGCAGCCCTGTATTATATTTAAAGAAATTAAGTAATGAAGAATTTGCATAAATGTATGTATGTTTCTCGCATTGTGATAAAACGACAGAACCTAAAGCCAGCGAATTTTAAATGCCGTAATCCTGCTGCGAATATAGGCATCTGGAAGCCCAAATTTGAAATTTGGAATTTGTTTTATTAACGATTTCATATTTTGTAAAACTTTAACGAATTTTTGATTAACAAACTCAAGGATTTCAAAGAGGGCAATGACTACGTTGTACAGAAAAAAACATTTTTATCTGCAGCGCGTGAGACTGTGTGTAGGAAATTCTAAAGATATGCTCAGTTTAAAATTATTTTGCGATATTGTTCTTTAACTGAATTTTATGATTTAAATGCGAAGAAAATGATATTCAATAAATAAGAGTAACATACAAAATGTTTAAAAAACGCCCCTTTGGACGTAATTTAAAATCTGAAACCTTTCAGATTTTTAGTCCAAAGGGATTTAGTCCCGAAGGACTATTACTTTCGTTTTGCGATTTTGCGTCGATTCACTCTGAATGCCCGTTTCACTTTTCAAATTGTTGCCACTAAATGTTACCGCTCTGCATTAAATTGAAAAAAAAAAAGTGTTAATTTGCCTATTATTAGAGATAAAATAGATGTAAAAAATAAAAAAAATCTGAAAGATTTCAGATTTTAAATGACGTCCAAAGGCGCGTTTTTTTAACGTTTCGTGTGCTACCTTTTTTTATTAAATATTTTGTACTACGTACTCAAACCATAAAATTCAGTTCAAAATCAATATCGCAAAATCATTTTAAAATGAACATATCTTGGCCATTGCTCGCTTTGAAATCATTTAGTTTGTTAATCAGAAATTCGTTGAAATGTTACAAAACATAAAATCGATAATAAAGCAAATTTCAAATTCCAAATTAGGGCTTCCAGATGCCCATATTCGCAGTAGGATTACGTCATTCAAAATTCGATGGCTCTAGGTTTTATCACAATGCGAGAAACATGCATACATTTATGCAGATTTTTCATTTTTTTAAATTTAATGCAGAGCGATAACATTTAGTGGCAACAATTTGAAAAGTGAAACGGGC
>KK121797.1:506945-539460 GCA_000611955.2 Stegodyphus mimosarum
TATCTCCAGCGCACCAGACTTACGGAAATTCTAAAGATATGTTCATTTTAAAATGATTTTGCGATATTGATTTTGAACTGAATTTTATGGTTTGAGTACGTAGTACATGATATTTAATAAAAAAAGGTAGCACACGAAACGTTAAAAAAACGCGCCTTTGGACGTAATTTAAAATCTGAAATCTTTCAGATTTTTTTATTATTTAAATCAATCGTATTGAAAAGTAAGAAGCAAATATTCTCAAGAATTGTACCTATTGTATTCAAACACTTTAATTTGTTAATCCAAAGAGGCAGATTAAATTTGAAAGATAAATATCTTACATTTTGCAGAATGGCAACAAACTCGAATGAAAAGTGAAACGATGTATTTGTAGTGATTCGATACAAAATCTCGTTTCGAGACTAATTGCTCCTTTTGAACTAAAAATAATAGTTTAGTTATTACAACGTGCTTGGTAGCTAAAAATAAGATCCTGCCTTACTAATAATGAATAGATATTAAATCAAAATTATCAAAGGAAAATTTAAATAAACTGAATGTATAATTTTTATTTTTCTATACTGTTATTTCTATTTTTCTTTAGTATTCTGTTATAGCCCAGTACATTTCATTCACGGCCACTTAATGGTTTCATTTTCAGTGATATAAGATCAGAAAACTGTAATAGCTATATTTTGCACGTTTTAGTTCTTTTAATTAAAGAAATGTAAATTAATGTTCTTTTAATATATATTTCATTATATATTTTTAGTTCAAAGAAGAGGAAATAATAACAAAGTGTGATAATCACTGCATCTGAATGTAGGAAAATTATTCTCCTTAATTAAAATAACAACGAAGTATGTAACTATCTTTTTTTCATGGTTTTCTATATATCCGACGGGGTAAGAATGAATTTAATTCATTTACATTTATATTTAATATAAAAATACAGTCTCATCATTATTAAGAGTATTGAGACCTGCTAACAGTTACAGAATAAAACTTCAGTTTAAAAATTTATCATTGCAGACGATTACTATGAAAAATTACAAATCGATCGGTTTTTGAAAAACCGCTCAATTTCATTAAATTAGATTGAACGTCGCAGAAAAGTTTCATTTAAAAGATTATTTTTTGGTCTCGTTGATGATTCAAAAGTTTTGCGTTGATTAATTTAACCTCTAAGCAAAGATATTTAAGAAAATCATTCTATAGATAGGATTCAGATGTTAGCAATCAAGGTTCAAGCTAAATAATCAGAGAAACCAAAATAAACCCATGTAATCAACAACAATTATTTTTGTGGAACTTCTTCAATGACTGAAAAAAATTATACAACTAATTCAAGCAAATTAATGCAAAATCTGAAGTGATTTTAAAAGCGCAGCTTGAGTCTTAGTCCAAAGGTTAAAGTGAAATTTGCATATTCAAATTTATTTTCATCCCAAAGGAACTTTTATTTTAACTTCTGAAATCTTTCATCGCAAATCGGAAGCTGTTCGAATACTCGGAATCTTGGTTTTCCTGTTCATGACGTCAACCAAACTTTGTCCAATAGGAAGTGCCTATGAGAGGTTATTTAAGATAAACCTGCCGGAGCGTTTAGAAGAAGTACAGATCTCAAGATGCTTCTGTTTTTGTTTGGAGTCATTTCAATCGTGCATTCATCGCGTAAGTAAAATTTATTTGAATATAGTTTTGAAGGTTTTAGATTTATTCATTTAAGGGAATGAGAAATAATTATATAATATTTACTTGCTTCAGATAAAAACATGTTCGATTAGTTTAATTTTCACTGTCATAAAAATATTTTAATAGCACTGCATCTAAATAACTGGTATTCGATTTATTAAGCCAAACTTTTTTTTTTGCTGTTAAAAGTAGACAGGTTAAAGATATAAGTAGTAATTATTTTTTCTTCTATTAGCAGTGTTAATTTTTTTTCTATGGTTAAGTAACTTTCATTCATAATTTGATGTTTATTTATTTTTATTTATTTATTTATGTATTTATTTTTAGCCCGAAGGGGCAATTTGTCCACAAAAACGAATAACTTCGTTTCGAAATTTTGCGTCTTCCAGTACAAAACGGCCTTTAACTTTTCAAATTGTTGCCACCAAATATTAGAACCCTGTATTATATTTAAAGAAATTAAATAAGAAAGAATTTGTATACATGTATGTATGTTTCTCGTATTGTGAAAAAACAACGGTATCTAGAGTCATCAAATTTTGAATAATGTAGTCTTCCACTCGAATAAGGGCATCTGGAAGCCCAAATTTGTAACTTGGAATTTGTTTTATTATCTATTTCAATTTTCTGTAAAACTTTTACGAATTTTTAATTAACAAACTTAACGATTTCAAAACGAGCAGTGGCAACACTGTACGAAAAAAAAAAACATTTTTATCTCCAGCGTGTGAGACTGTGTATCAGAAATTCTAAAGATGTGTTCTTTTTAAATATTTTCTGATATTGCTGTTAAACTGAATTTTATGGTTAAGTGGGGTCATGTTCTTTTAAAATAAGGTAACACAGAAAACGTTAAAAAACACCCTTTTTTGGGCGTCTGAATAAAAAGTGAATAAAAACCAATTAAAATTTAAAAAGAAAAAATCATGCTTATCGTGCCCAATAAGTCTTTTGGTTTATTTATAAAATCTTTTGCTCTGAAGCAGCATTTGTATGTACGCGTGTTTTTTTTACTAATGTTATCCCTCTTCTGTCAAAGATTTTTAATTTATTTGAGCATTTTGATAACTTTTTCCGTTTTTCCTCTTCATACATTTTCCTTTCCCATACAAGTATTTCATTTTCGGCATCTTCATACATTGTTTTTATGTTTTAATTTTCTTCCTAATCATAACTTTTGTCGCTAACTGCCCTGCGCTATGCGTTTTATTCATTATTTTTTTTTCTTTTTCTTTCTTTCTTTCTTTTTTTTTTTTTTTTTTTTTTTTTTTTTTTCAAGCACTTCCTTGTCTACTCCATTGTAGTTTTCGAAATACGTTTTCATTTATTTTAAATGCAATTTTGTGTTCGATTTTCTCAGATTCTTGTTATTTATTAAGAAATGTTTAACAGCAACCTTCGAAAGTAGAAGCAGTCCCAAATTCCTGTTTAAAATTACATTTAAATTAATATAGAATGCTGTCTATAATTCAAAAAATCTTATCTGTAAGTTTCTGAGTTTTTTTAATTATATAAGTGTCTTTTGCTATTTAATGTTATACCTGCTCTTTCATTTCATTTTACGCATAACAAGAATCCATAAGTTGCGTATCGAATCCGCTCCCTCAGCCTTACTATCGCCCATGTTTTATACACTTATGAGCGAATTAATGATTTTTTTTTACAGTAGTACATAAACAGGAGATATATGATACATCAATTAGCCACCTAGACACACTAGTGTCCAGGCGAACTGAAGAGAACTTCCAATTCTTACATCAATTAGCTGTCACAAAATTTGTCATATTGTGACTCATTCTAAACGGAGAATTGTTATTAACTGCAGTGACAAACAATTTCTATACAAATAGTATTTATCCGACATGTAAAAATCTTTGGGCATTTATTATTATGCGTCTAACAGAATTATTCGGATATTAATTTAGATGTGAAAAAACAAGGAAACAAGTACTTTAGAAAAAACGAACACTTTTTTAATATTCGAAAACTGTTTAATTATATTTGCATAAAAAGTTAGTAAAGTTTTATTAAACAATTCTTAGGCAGTTATGGATAAGTCAACAACTTATTTATTTTGGTATACAGTGGTCAGTGATGGTCGTAATATTAGATGTTTGGGTGAGATATTTTAGTTTAAATTCTTAAGAAAAGGAATGGCGTCGTTTAGTTCGTTTATGCATTTCTATTGTATTTTGCCATTGAATGAGTTTGCGCAGGATAGTGAACTTGCAGTTATTCAGTAACGATTAGTGCTTAATATTGATCACATACTCCAGACTTCTTATATAAACAACAATAGAGATAATGTATTATCAATAATAGTATAGTGCTCAATGTTATCATAACGCATAAATCAGTAATAAATGCACTTTGAAGTTCATGTAGCAAGTAAGGCAATAAGTGTGGTAAGCAAATGAAAGAAGTTCTGGAAAATTTACATTAGAAAAACAATTGTATTTCTGGACTTTTTTAAATTTTAAACTTAAATTTAAATTTAAATTTCACTAAAATTGTTTCTTCATGTTAAGGAAGTAACACCACCAAGAATAAACGCAGTGACATTTATTCTTTGCAATGTAGGAGACTCCTCTCATTTCTTATTGCTTTCAAGTAGTAACTGAAGTTACAAACACGAAAGACCACGAGTATCATTGAAATTAGTCTTTGGAATTTGTGTTCGGCTTAGAAATTTAAAGCAATGCTAAGTAAACAGTTCTTATCTACGCGTATCAAGTAAATAGAACAGAAAGGTTAAGCTACGGATACTGTGCGGTCATGCCTGTCGATTGATTATCTTGGGTCAAAAGAATGTGTAGTTAGATGTCATTTATTCAAAAATGTGCATTTACTTTCTTCTAAGTGTTGTTAGGAAACAATGTTTTTCTTATAGAAGACTTTGGATTTAAAGAAAAAAATTCCTTCCTCAAAGAAAAAATAAAACAAATATATACTTCGATACTAATAAATTAATGAAAAAATGAAAATTCTTTCGATATGGATTTGCCTCTAGAGCATCATGTTCTTTTTGTGGGGAATGTAGCTACTAAATATAGAGCTTCCAAGAAGTTTCTCCTGGAAGTTCACCGCATGCATGGCCTCCAGAGAGCCTTTTCTATTACTTTAGTATTATTCTTTACTTAGTAATGCTTTTAAGATTTAAAATTAAACTTTAATAATATTGGAATTGTTTCCATCTAGTTTTTTCCTAAATCATTTCGAATAGAAAAACGGAATAATTTTAAATAATAAAAATATTAAGATTAGCATAAAGTTATAATTTACCGCAAAAAACCACATTTTAGAGAATTTAATGTCTTTTTTGAGGGGACGCACCAATGAAGAAAAAAACTTGCAAGGTTAGGGTTACTTGACTTTGGGAAAGCACACGGGGGCTATCTGCCTAAGTAGAGAAATGTTTTCGTGGGTGCCATTCTAAGGGAAACTGACTCGCATCCGCTTTACGCAAGGAGATACCAATGAAAGCCCCCGTACAGCTAGCCTGTTCATCTGAATTTGAAGCTGGGTCAAACTAGCAGCATTCAGCTACTTTGCTTCTCGGCCGTTGATGGGAGACCTTCCGAAGAATTTCTCGTGAAAATCCCTTTTTAAAGTCTTCATATTGTTTTCTATAGTGTCTTGCCTGGCATCATTCTTTACTCTCGGTAATGGAAAGCGAAGAACTGTTTGACGAAGTTTTGATTTTTTTTTTGTCCTTTTGTTCCTCCTTATTGTTTGGATCCTGTGCCGATTTCTTTTTCGCTTTTATGTCTTCTTTTTTTTGTCTCTGTCTGACGACTTTTGACTATAAGTTTTCTGGATATGAAGGGGATGAAGACAGATTAAAGAGTTTTCTTTAACTTGACATTGTATTCTTTATTTTAAATAACTCATTTCTTTTTCGCATAAATTTACTTAAAGCAGAATATCAGCTTACTGTCTTGAAAAGGTTCTTCTTTGCAATTATAACGCTATATCATTTATCTGACTTCTTGGAGCACTCAAAATACTATGCAGGTCTGATAATAATATTACAAAATTCTCGTACATGAGAACCTTTTAATTAAAAAAAAAGGGAGAAAGAAAGGGGGAAAGATAATTAACTTTTATTCTTCTCATATTTTAAAATCTCAGTTACACACTTTTGCACAAAAATCGAAGCACCGTGAAGGAAGTGGTTATTTTTGATGAAACTGAATATGTGTATAGCTCATACACAGATAATAAAATGATTAAAAAATCAAGGTCATAGTACCTGTTCACGGCTCACAATCACTCACTGAGTGTTGAAATTAGTAGTTGGTCGAACCGCTCCTGGCGGCAATGCATGCTTGAATTCGTCGAGGCAAGGAGTGGTTTCTAATGTCAACCTGCGACACATTTTGCCAGGCATTCATCAGTTGTCGCTCCAGAACTGCGATATTTTGTGGTGCCCGAATCTGGCGGCCTACTATGTCCCAGACATGCTCGATTGGTGAAAGGTCTGATGACCTTGCTGGCTAAGGAAGTGTATCAACAGCACGGAGAAAGTCCAAAGATATGCGAGCGGTATGTGGCCTGACATTATCTTGATGGAAAATGGCCCCAGGATGACGTGCCATGAAGAGCAATGCAACCGGCAGCAGGATGGTATCAACACATCGTTGAGCTGTTAAAGATGTACGAAGGATGAGTAAAGATGACCTGCTGTTATAACAAATAGCACCCCACACCAGGGGTTATGGCTGTGTGCCTTTGTAAAACAAGGCTGATTGGGACCGCTGGTCCCGTCCTATCCAGGCACGAACACGGTGGTCATCTGCTTCAAGAGTGAAGCGGGATTCATCGCTGAACACTATACGATGCCAGTCTGATGGCAGCCATGATGATTGGTTGTGACACCACTCCAGACGACTGTTATGGAATCAAAGGTAAACGCCTTAAAGGCCTCTGAGCGTAATCTGCCTAAGACAAGAGTAAGATTGTGGACGGTACTACGGGAGTTACAGACGTGGCTGCAGTGCGTTGAATAGTCGACAATGGTACCGTTGGGGCGGTTCGGGCCTGGCGAATAGTCATCCTATCTTGCCTCGCATTTGTGTTCCTTGGCCTTCCAGAGCCTTCATTTTATCGGCAATTTCCTTGTAGGGACCATTGTTGCCAACATCTTTGCACGGCAGTGTCTATACGCTGCAGGTGGCGGCCTATTGCTCAGTATGATCACCCAGCTTCATGCAACCCTACAATATAACCACGTTCGAAGTCGTTTGGTTGTCTGTAAGGTCTTCGATATCATCGTAATAGCATCTTTAGTTGCTTCTTTACGGAATTACAATGGCAGCAACAAAAAAAGATAAATTTTCCTCCTCTGTCACTGGTTTTATACTTCGCGAATTGCGCAGTAGAAATGCGCGCTACGATCGAAATTCCTGTTCATTTGCCTTGAAACTTTGATCATTTGCATGCTCGATCAGGATCCTTTTGCATACCAAATTTCTATCACAATCGCAAAAGTCCTTCTTGGTGCTTCGAGTTTTTTTGCAAAAGAGTGTATTTAGCTTTTAGCATTATTTATTGACAGTTTCGCATTTCTTGAGGCAATAGATGTACTACACAATTGTTTTCCTCCAGTTACCTAGAAGTTTGTCTTAGCTAGGAATATTTAAATTAAGCAAAGCATATGAGGGCTATTCGCCTGAGCACCCACCCAAGTTCAACTAAGAACACATCAAAGAAACCGAGGATTGTATCTGTCTTTCATCAGTCTCTTATTTGTTTTCATCAGTCTCTTATTTAGCGTCGAAAGACAGTGATAAAAACACTGAATTTATTTGAAATTGGGATTTCAGCATTTTTTATTTAAAACTCTCATTCTAGCAGTATGTAGTGGAATGCCAATATATTCCTATCCCTTCTATGCGCTTCTCCCTTGTCAAGTTTCAAAGTCGTAGCATTTGTAGACTTCGATATTTTTTCGAAGACTCCAAGAATTGATAATTATATCCGTAATATGCACACATGAGTTTGACAGCAACGAAAATAGATTCCACAACGGTGTGAAAGTCAAGCAAACACTGAATTTAATTCATTGCATTCAAAGTAAAAAATAAATGAATAAATAAAAGAAAGAGTATTATTATGATATGTGGTACTTTAAATGTGTTGTGTAGTCTCGTTCTCTTAGAATACATAAACTAACGAGATTACAGAATACCTCTTAGGATGCATAAAGTAAGCTCTAGAAGATTGTATGAGGAACTAAAACCAGGTCATAGTACAACAGGAAAGTCAGAAAAAAGGTGTAAAGAATCCTTTGTTCAGTCCAATATAATTAATTACACAAGTGGCCTCATTTGGGCTTACATAAAGCCAACACTTTGGACTTACCTCAAATGGGTAACGTTGAACTTAAAATAAAATGTAATTAAATTAGCCTAACAGCTCACAGGATAATTTAATGTGCAAGAAGGCTCTGACTCGCAGAAGCTGGCGGAAACAAACCTAATTGCTAGAAACACTCAACGGTACAAAATCAAATCCCTAGTAATTCAACGTAACAATGTGGTCTTCAAGCAGGCAGAACACGCTCTGAAATCCAGAACCTTCGCTTAAAAAGCACTTCTTTCTACATCAATTTGAATACATGTGCACTAGCTAGTTAGCATTCTGGCAGGAAAGCGTGGGTGAAAACGAGACTGAAAGGAAAGTTGCTTTAATTAAAAATTGACTGCTAATCAAACTAAATAAATATCCACAGTGTATTAATCTTACGTCCCTCTCTTTTTAATTATAATTTGCTCGCTAAATAAAATACAGATGAAAATTAAATAATTTAAAATCATCTGAATATCTTATGTAACTAAAAATACAAGTCTTGGGCAAAAAAAATATTATTTAGATGTTAAAGAGATCAGCTGGAAGGCTATACCTAAAGTGTTAAATTATTATACTTGTAGAGACATTAGGTTATTACGAAGCAGGAGACATGAAAAATATGCAACGCCTTCGCCGGGGATCGAACCACGGACCTCTGAAATACCGGCTCAATGTGCTGACCATTACACCACGAAGGCACGCTGAGAATGCGGAAGATATACCTTATACACTGATATGCAAAAATTTAACCTTTCATTTGAATAATTCGATAATTTATTTGCGTACGATCGCTTTAAATTTAAAGAACATTCACTGCAATAAAGATATTACTACTATCAATTTTTATCTTATTCTATCATCATGGGAAATCACAGTGAGCGTCAAATTTAGCTTTCAAAAATATTTTTTTAATTATTTGCACTATACGATCTTTTGCGGAGTATTATTCAGCAAAAAGAAGTGCTTGAATCTTTTTCTAAATTCCTCACTTCTGCCTTTACATTTTGAAATCATTGTAGTAGGATAACATTATCTATCTTTAAAGCTCTTTAGTTATAACTCCTGTGATATAATGTGTTGGTAACAAATGAAAAGCTCTTGTTATCTATAAAATGAAAAATAAATATAATTTTTAACTATATACAAAATAATCATGATGCATTTTAATTTGGTGTAACCATGCCACTGGCAATGAAATTAACGCGAGAGTGAAAAAAACTTTGAAAACTGAAAGGGCAAAATGTGTGGAATTAAACTTGTGATCTTTAAATTGCCGGATTAACAGTATATAAGAGGAATGCATTTAATACCTCGTAACTCATTCAAAAACGACGTTTGTCCATGGAACTCGGACAAGCTCCAGACGTTCAATACTAGTTTGCAGATCAATAATTGCTCACTATTTAAGTATGGATTCCATATGAGGAGGCGAGAAGAGTTTGGAGTGGAAATTAGCATAAATTTCACGATGTCTGTACCTGGAGTCGAACTCAGGAGAGTTACCAGTTCGATGCCATATCAGATAAAAAACTTAAAATTTATTTTTGAAAAGTTCAATAAATTTATGTTTTAGAAAAGAAGGGAAAATGAGCCTTTATTTAAACAATTATATTGATATTATATTGAGAAAATAAAAATTTCTCCTTCTTGTTGAAATTAAAGGATTTCAAACGAAATGTCGATCATTAGATAAAAATTTCCATTTCGTAGAACCAGATCACGATTATTATGCTTGATAATCGTGATCTGTTATCACGTGAGAGATACTGAACTAGTTTACTGGAATTTTAGAATGTGTGAATAAAAATATAATAATACAGAATACAATAGTACAATACAGAGGATAAATAAAATACAATATCGTGAAGTAAAAATGAATAACGTTTGGAATGCATAGAATAGAAAACTGCCTCATTTGTTTTGGTCAAAATAACTTCTGAATTTCTTTCATCGTTTTTACTTTCAGCTGTTCGAGTATGTGTACCGGATTCACTAGCAGGCCCCTGCGCCCTGATGGCCCGGGATCTTCCAGAGACCTTCGCTTGTGTCGTTGCCCCAGACATGTAAGTAGACATCTCTCCTTATAAGGCAATGAAGGTGGATTCATTTTCATTCAAGAAATTACTAAGAAAATGCTAACCGGTTCGTTTATGTCAGACGGGCACCTTCAAAGTTAATAGGAAAAAAATGAATGATCGTTTAAAAGAGAAACACCATTAACATCGTAGGGAAATAGGGGTACTCATCTTAAAAAAAATTCACTATATATAATATAGTATAAAGAGAATAATATATATTGTAAAATTAAAAATATTTAAATCCAATGCGTATACATCCTGTATTGGATTTAAATATTTTTAATTTTACAATGTTACCACCAGTTATTGCAGCTCACAGAGCAAAACTGGATATTGTTTTAAAATTTCGTCATTATTCTTATGTTTATTTATTGTTATATAATAATAATAATAATAATAATAATAAAATTTTGATGAGGAGGACATAGATTACATGGTGACGGAGGTTGCGCGTAAAAATGTAGCAGGATAGGAAGAATTAGGAAAGACCAAACTTTCACCAATATTGTACTTGTATAGTTTCATCGCACTAACTGTAAACCTCCATTTTAGTTTAGATGCAGAACACCCATGGGCACGGATTCGAGAGTCTCAGAGATGCAGCAGTAGTCATAGCCAATTAACGCACATTATTAACACTTTTATTTCTTGACCAAAATTTTCTGAAGGGAATTTAAACAGCTAAACGACGCAGAATATCGGCACAATTTTCGACAATTATGTTTACACTTTTCACATACTTATAACATAACTGATGCAAGGTAGAGAAGAACGGGATTGTAGTTCATAATCATTTTACTGTTTTCAAGAGAAGGGGAAATAAAGAAATTAAAAAAGAGGTAGAAAGGAAACTATATGTGTATGTATGTATGTAGTATATATGTTACTGTGAAAGACTGAAATTGGAGAATGTCGACTTTTACCGGAGAATGTCAACATTCACCAAATACGTCGGTGAAAGATCGAATATAACATTGCATTCTTGTACATTGGGACCCTCACCGGTGTATGTCGACAATCACAGATATGCTCTGGTGTAGGTCGAAAAGAGAGGAGTAGACAAAGAGGCGACTGGCTGTTTCCCCTAAATGCAGTTGTAAAAAAGCAAGGTCCTCTTGCGCAATTCAAAGTGTCTTAATAGTTTAAGTTGTTGCAATAAATAAGATTTGAATCACATAATTTAGTGAGTTTTTTATTACTATTATTTTATTTTCTCATTTAGAACGTACTGTATAATTAAGTAAGTTTTTAACTTCTATTATTTTCCTTTCTCATTTTGAATGTACTATGTGTTTTAAGTTCTTATGTTCTTAAGTTCTTATTTCAAGTCTCAAGTGCGTTTTTTCGCGATTGAATTACGGAGAAGAAAATATAATATTATAATATGTTGCACATTCAGCATTAGTACATGGTGAATGTCGACATTTACCGGTGTAAGTCAGAAATAAGAGTATTTGGAAAATATTTCGGACATACACCAAGCGACTATGTGAATGTTGACATTCACCGGTGAAAGTTGACATTCTCCAGATTTTGGTGTTTCACCGTAAAATATATATATTATAGTAAAGACATAAAGTAAGAAATTTAGAACTACATTTTCACAAGGACGAAAATTGAAACTCATAATTAATAAATTTCAAATACTCCTATAAATGCAATAAAGAAGTTTTAAAGTTGTTAAACCCAAAACTTTTAAACAAACATTCCCCAATTCCTCAAAAGAAGAGGAATTCAATCAACTTCAATGCCACTTCATTAGGGGAAAGGAATGCTGAGACCAAATGAAATCTCTTTTATACAAAAGTCCTTGCTTTTCTGTATCCAGAATTAGCCGATGATATATTATATATATATATACACAGAGTGTGGTCCGAAAGTAACAGAAAAAGTAAAAATTCAATAATTCGAAAAGAAAAGACTGTAGCACACTGCGCTTTTTCCCAGAAACGTGCAGAAAGAAATAGGATTCTTTCTGATAAAGAATTTATGCGTGTGTGTCAGATAAGCTGTAATTTTCATCTTCAAGTGGTTCTGTAGTGGTCTAGGAGAACGGACATTTTGCTAGTTATTTTCAGGTTCATTTTCCTTTGATGAAGTCTACGAAGATACGTTTTAAGCTATTTCCATCACAATCGACAGTTACGTAGCACTGTTAAAAAACAACATCATTCCTTCCTTGAAGGAGAGGCAAGTGCTTCATAATGTTGTACTCATGCAGATATATCACCTCTGCTTAGGTCGTTTTCTGCATGTGTGGCGATCGACATTTAACGATGACTATCTCTTCAGTCGTTCTATATCGCACGAATGGCCACCAGTCTCTCCAGACCTTGTGAATTTTGGTTACGGCCCTATTTGAAGTCACAAATGTACAGATGTCGGCAGTCGCCATTGGAAATGTTAAAAGATGATATTCGCTGTAATGTGATAGGAATTATAGTAGTTGAAATCCTCTTCAATGCTACGCAGAGCATCCTACAACGTCAGACACCTTCCTTATGAATAACGGCCGTCACACTGAACATTTTTAACCCTAGCTACTTAACGATTTGTGTTGCGCCACTGTATGACCTTCCGATACAACTAATGCATCACCTGTCGTTGAAAAATATAATGGTACTGGTAATAAAAGTTTTCGTTATTAAAAAAATCCAAGGTCTTTCTCTGTGCTTCTGGTAAAACAGCATATTTATAAATCAGCAGTTCGTTAAGGCTTTTCACCGGAAGGATAACTTAACTAATGCAACATGCGTAGGATATTTCACTAAAACACTACGAAGTAATTACGTCAAATGTGGCTGATCTTACTAAATCTGCAAATTCCTTGTTGTCCTTGCTCTGGAGTCGACCTTTCCTTCTCAACGCCTTCACTTTGCACTGCAAGAACACAAGATAAAAATATTTTCAATTGGGATTAAAAATAAAATTTTTAAAATCTTTATTTAATAAATTTCGCACATTAATGCAACTTGAACGTCATTAATTGTGCGAACACATAAATGGTCGCTAGTTCTTTATGTATTAATAAGAGTAATTTTATATACATGAGTAGTTTAATATACAAAATGAAATTATTAATAAATTAGTTATTTGTCCTGTTTTGCTGAATGTGAAATCGAGGAGATTAGAGTGTTACTAACTTACTTGGTTAGTAAGACCCAAGAAAAATAGTTAGCAAGAATTTTTATTATTGTGAAAAGATTCCTCGTTCCTTTGTTTAAAAACTATTACGCTGATTTATGTGAATACAAAAAGTTTAACGCTGTTTGAAATCAATAATTAAAGTCTTGGATATCCTTAGCCCAAAAAGTAGTACATCGAAATCAGATCAGATCCCTTCTTTATTGTAGCTAGATGTTTCTTCACTTTGTTTGTTACCTTCAAACTAGTCTATCATTTAAGCGAATTCGTTTATTTCATTAAATAGCTTTAAAAATTCGTATATTCGCCCTATTAGTTGTATTTACTAATCGCGAAATGTGACAGCATTGCACTTGAGAATTTTTCAGTCATATTGGTAATATAATAAAAGAGGCCTATATTTATTTCGATGTATTAGAAATTATTTTTTAAAACGTTTGTATTTTAGTTACGTTTGATTTTTTATTTACAAAACAAAATTATAAATTTAAAATAAACAGTAATGCTCCAAACATTTCTGTTAAATTCTGCGGAAGCTGTATACTTGCTGTAATTACTATCAATATAGCATTTATTCACTTATTTTCCACTTTTAGAATATTTAAGAATATGTTTATCATATCTGTAAATTTTAAATAAGATGACTGAAACTTCTTTTCCCGACTCTAAGGAAGTTGAGGTGAATCTGAGATGAATATTCAATTATTTTAGTCTTCAAATATTTATATGGAATGTAGCTTGTCACAGGAATAAAAAAAAAAAATTACAGATCTTCAGTCATTTTCTTCATTACCTTTCCTCTTCTTTAATAGCAGTAGATAAATTTACTTACAATGAAACGCGAAAAAGATACTTTTCCTCATTTGATGTT
Organism: Stegodyphus mimosarum; assembly: GCA_000611955.2. Classification (NCBI taxonomy): domain Eukaryota; kingdom Metazoa; phylum Arthropoda; class Arachnida; order Araneae; family Eresidae; genus Stegodyphus; species Stegodyphus mimosarum. The sequence goes on from KK121797.1 coordinate 521,067, forward strand.
ATTGTTTTCTTGAAGATTTTCGTGACAGAAGATGGAAGTGAAAGATAATAATAATCTTCAAAGAAGTTTCATTTTAAATATGAATCTTTTACATGAAAAAATGTACATGTGAAGTTAATTTATTTCTATCCTTCGTATATACGATGTGTTACAAATAGAGGAATATTGTAATATTAAAAAAGTGTATTACTGCTTGAATAAAAAATATTTATATGAAAAAGAACTTCAATCTGTAATCTGTTGAAAAAAAATTTAAAAAACCATTGTATGTAATCTGGATACAGACGATAATGGCAACATGAAATACACTTAAAATTAATCATTAACCTTTTACATGGCGTTAAAAATCTATGTTCTTTATGAGAATCGTAGTATAAAATAACAATCTTCGCAAAATGTTGTTAAAAGTCCAAATAATTAATTTTGCTACTCTGATGAGCAAAACTCTTTTGTGGAAGATCGATGAGAGATATTACGCATCGCCAATCGTTAACAATAGTCTTTTTTTTTTGTTGCAGATCTTCATTTATAATGGATAGAATTTTATCACAAACTGACAGTATAACACCACTTCGAAGTTTAAAAAAAGATTATTTTATACCGTACATCATATGTCGCGTATTTATCTTTTATGAATTAAACTAGTATAATTACTAATTAAATTCATAAAAGAATGCTCACAAAAGGCAAATGTCCACAAAAATTATTTGTTGAGTATATGACAAAAATGTTGTTTAAATAATAAAGTGTATTGATTGGACATATAGAGTGTCCCAGCAAAGCGCTTTAATACCCTCCAAAAATGCTTTATTTTCAGAAAACGAAAAATTTATTTGCGTGCTGAAAACAGCTAAATATTTCGATTTAAGAATGTTGTTTGATTTGACTTCGCAACTCTGGCATTTTATTATCGTCAGTTCATTTCGCAGTTTCGTTGCAGCTTACTCCACTTACTCCAACGTTACGCAAAAGAACAGCAAGTTTTGACTGTGAAAACTCATTACAAGAATGAAATGTCCTATAAGGTATTTTCTTCCTGTTTTCCGAATGCCTTCGTGGTGCAACTAGAAGCACGTGAGATGCATAATCGGGAGGTCCGATATTCGAGTCCCAAGGAGGGAACTGCACGTTTTTCACTCTCCTGCATAGAGAGGGAAGAAAAAAAAAAAAAAAACCTAATGATCCTACAGACTGTTAGGAAGTTTCGTGCAGTATGTGGATGTGAACGTGCATCTAATGAAACAACAATTCGCAGATAGATAAGGCAACTTGAGGATCCATGTTTTACAGCAGACATTAAATCACCATACCCTCGATCCAGCTGGTCTCTTGACACCATCACTATTGTGCCTGATAGTGTTTTTGCGAGTGCCATAAAATACGAAGTTAGAATCCTAGAAAGACTCACAACGAAACAACTCATAGAGGAAATTCAGTACGTTACTAGCCACTTTAATAAGCAGGTAAGTGAAAAAGTGAATACGAATTTTATCAAAAGGGTGTGGTAGAGCAAAGCAAGTCATGAACAGCATAGACCAGACATTATTTTTCATTCTTAAATCGGAATTACATAAAAATATTTTCTATCTTCCACAAATAAAGCATTATTTAATTCATCTTCAATCCGGTGCCCTTATTACGACAGTCTTTATTACTAAAAGGTAAAACAGAGGTTAAGTTTTTAAGGAATGCATTTGTTTCTTTCAGGTTGTTTAGTTTATTTAGAGAATACAATCTGTAAAGTTTAGTGTTCTTTGCAATCATCCAGTGTATCCAAATTCTTGGTAAAGATTAAGCGAATTGTTGCTAAGTAGCATTTGAAACTTAGAAGAGTGTAAGGCACTTGTTACGAGATAGCCTAAAGTAACAAGAAGTCAAGTGTAAAATTTAATTTCAAATAAGCTAGTAATCGAAAGCTACGCAAATCAGTTTAACGCGAAACTGGCGCAAAATTTAACCGGGTAGATATCAGTTATCGGCAGATAAGTGTAAGACTGAAGACAGCCAGAAGATATCTACCTTATCTAGCAACCTAGTAACGTGGCCTCGAGAGGCAGGACACGCTCTCTCTTGCTATTTAAAAACCTCACCTTAAGTACACGCGAAATGTATTCTCACTTTGGCGTAAAAACGGAAGGAAGAAGTGACAGTAAAGATCTAAAAGATAAAATAATTGCTTAGTTAGCATAAAGCAACCTTACAAAACTAATGGCAACCTAGAATAATGCATTGAATAGTAACAGTTTGAGAATTAGCCGTATTCTAAGCCGCCTGGATAGTAAATGTCTTACATAAGCAAAATAACGTAATGGCTCAAAATTCTCAATAGATTTCTATGTAAAGGCTCTTAACTTGAAAATCTGGAGTTATGAACTCAGAAATATATTTTTTAATGGAAAGTACAACTCAGCTAAATTATCGATTCAATGAAAAGAATTATTCTAGCTGTTAAGTACTTGTTTTTTAAATCAGTTTACACTTTTGTCATTAATTACATGTACACAACTTGACTAAAAAAAACGTGAATTAAACTAAAAATCGTCTTAATGCACCCATAATGCAATAATGGCCCAAAATTCATGACAGACAAACATGCAGACATAATGAAACAAACATTTTGATGTAGAAAAACAAATCCAAAATATAAAGCGACAGAATATTCAAGTCATTCAAAGTTAGCAGATAAAATTAGCAGACGATTGTGAATATCTGATATGACTTGCGGATGGTAAAGGTGCTTCCGCATGAAAATTGCTTCCGCCTAGCTGCTATGTGTATCATCCCGTCTTAAAGATGGCCTCACGCATAAAGCAGTCGTTAATTACTGAAGGCATTTTCCGACTTAAAATAAAAAAATAAATTTCGGAAGTTATATATATATATATAATATATGTGTGTGAGAGAGAAAGAACTGACACGTTGACGATGTTCGATAAGAAAGTTATTAAATTATCTAAATCTCATACCTTTATGTAAGATAAAACAAATTAATTTTCTCTCAGTGTAAAAGTTAACTATGTGATGTTCTAGTTGAATTAAAGTTGTACTCTAGTTGAACTAGTTTTTACCTTGTTGGCTAGGTCTTTACTTGAATTAGGAAGCGACTATTCACGAAGTTCAAACTTTATAATAACAACACATGGAAATAGTGAAAAGATCCTTTTATTGAACTCAAGAAAACGATTTACAGTTGGCACTGCTGATACTTACAAGTTGAGCCAATATTTTTGGCTGCAATGCAGAATACAAATGTAGAACTAAAAATAAGTCCAAATTGAATAATTAGTCGAAACCGCACAGAGGTAGTTAACGCGAGTTGGCTCTTGGCCCTACCACCGACGTAGACGAATCGGCAATTAAGAGGCACGGCTGTAAAATAGCAAGCTTAAATATTAGCGAAACAACGTGGCCGAAAAGCAGAATAAAATCTGTGTGTTGTTCATTCATTCATTCATGTCTAGTATTGCCGGACTGCCGCTAATTTGTGCGGCGTCGCCGGCTCGATGATAAGTATGCCACAAGGGCACATGATGATAAAAACATGATACTTTAGTAAAAACAAGTCCGTGATGAAGCAGGAAAAAAATCGGAGGCGACCAGGTCGCATAGTCCTATAAAGCGTAGAACAGACGTGAGCACTTCAGTAGATGCGAGAACCAACAGACAAGACAGTAGGGTGGCGCCATCTATCAGGATCAGTAGGAACTAAAGCGGAAATTCAGTTAGTCATATCACAGTGAGATGAGCATATTACAAGTCCATCTTAATCATTTCTTCTACTATTCCCAGAGCAAGTAGAACTTTTTCTTGGGGTGACTGCAACTTTTTACATTTTTCAGCAAATTCCATGAATTTGTGAATTAACTTCAATAGATTTTCATCCGGAACAAATTCTTTTATGCTGCTAGAAACAGCATCAGAGTAAGTTTTCTGTCCAGGAGGAATACTGTTGATTACAGGCGGCTCTTTCGACGGAGGCTTATCGGATTCTTTAGAAACAGTCGGCAGAGTTCGCTTCTTAGACGACACTACTTTCCGATCTTTAGGTCGAAATTCACATGATTTCGCAGACGCTACATGGTCCAATTTACAATTGACACAAGTAGGTTTTTCATCTTTTCCTAATTTGCACGTGTATGTAAGGTGACCCTTACCACATTTCAAGCATCGAGGCAAATTGTTGCAGAATAACTGCTCATGTCCATAACGTTGACACCTGAAACACATCATTGTGTTTCTGTTGCTTTTGAATTTTCTAATAGACACCTTGAGGTCCAGTAGTTTCTTCTTGCGGTAAATACTTCGTCCGATGTCAGTTCTCTGAAGAGGAACATAGAAAACAGGTAGTTTTACCTCGTCTCCATCCATTTTACGCGTGAATTGAGACACCTTAATAACCGGAAATCCTTTCTTGCAGAGTTCATTCTTGATTTCTTCAGGGGAGGAGTCATCTGTAAGGCCACGCACAACAACTTTTAAAGGAGTGTCCTTCTTTGCACGGAAAGTGCTAAACTGAATGTCATTCTTCATCAGAATATCAAGCACTCGATCACGATTTTTCGGCAGAATCAAACAGGATGCTGTGTATTATAACCCAGACGCCAGCTTAAATAGTATCGCATACTACTTTGCATAATGCGCGAAACTGAAGTAGCATTCTAGAAAGAAAGCGTGAGCTGAAAGCAAGAGCGAAAGAAAGGGCTGCTGCAAAATAAAATTAACTAATTAAGTAAATTAAATAAATCCGCACAGTTAAAATAAATTGCCTTAATAACTGTGATGTCAGACTGCGCGTTAATATTTAAAGCAAAGGATTTTATTTTCAGCACTGTAGTTTTAGAAGAAGCTGCATAGCTTTATATTTTGGTCTGCATGTGTGTATTCTGTGGTATTTAATGCAATATTTCCCAGCCGTTTTAACCTGGCGATCCATATGTAGGTAATTGATACTCAACATGATTCACATGCATATTTTGAGTAACAAATGCTCCGAATGTAATAAGGAAATAGTAATGAATAAGCATACATAACTAATTAGCAATAATTATAAAATAAGAAAAAAAGTAGCTTAAAATATTTCACAGACCAATTCATCCAAAATTCTCTTGTGACCTACGTTTTGGAAACCCAATGGTATAAAGAACTAATTTTTTACCTTGTAAAGTTCTATTGTTTTTCTTCTGTGTAGAATCCGGAGAAATAGTGATTGCACCAAAGAAGGGTTAAAATTGCCCTTTATTAAACTCTTTAAGTAATTTATAATGCGTGAACTTGACGCTAACATAATACTCCTCTACTAGGGCGGTAACTGAAACAGTAGAATCAAACTTAAAACAGGAGATATTTACAAGTAGTAGAATTAAACTACAGGGCTCATACAATCCTGTACCCTACAGCGCGTAGATGAGTCTAGTGGCAGCAAGATAATAGCGATTAAGCCACGTCTAACCATCAGTAACTGCTAAGCAGCAGTTTGCGTATAAGCACGCACGGAAATTTCCCGGACTCTCTCTCTCTCTCTCTACTGGAACGTCGATATTTAAACTTATTCCCCCACTGGTAGAATTTGCGTTTCTTATGCGCGCTGCCAAATTTAAATACTCTGGCACTGAGAATTAGGGAATGAAGGCTTATAGGAAAGTAACTTAAAGTTAAATTTAACTGGTTATTTAAAGTAACTATAAATCCCTACAACCTTCAAAACTATTCTTTACCTAAAATCAATCAGTAGTCTAACAACATCTGATGCAATCCTTATGGCATCAGCTATTAATAATTTACGAATCCATGCATGTTTTTTAAGGACTTAATTCTTAAAAGGATAAATTGTAATATATGTATAATATATTGTTGAGTTCTACGGGTTCGTGGATTTGGAGTAATTGACGATAACACTTAATGAAGAATCAAAACACAATTTATTCCCTAATATTACTGAGGAGCGTTCCAAAAACACGTGTCGTCGAAAAACTACGATAAACACGCTGACGCAATCAGCAACGCAACCTTTAAGCTACAACGGTGAAGACAGCTTCACGGAAAAGCACTAAAGCACACTCCCTACTCGATTCGGTTGCTCTCCAGCTAATCTCTGAACTCAAAGCACTGCTACTGAACTCAATATACTCCTTTCTCCGCGTACAAGGAAGATATGAATAGCTTTAACTTACCTTCGAGAACATTCCGAGGAAAACCGGCAAGAACGAGTTCTAGAATGTTCTCATTCCATCTATGGCAAATCGCCAATTGTGTGGCGAAATGGGTAATTTCACTCCAAATCTGGCAATTATGCCTTTCTCTGTCACTTTCTGGCAACCGTAACCCCGCTTTGCGGGGAAGCTGTCTCACCACAGTTGAGCATTTGGCAGCAATATGTAACCAACTACTTTAACCTATATAGCATATAAAAGTTTGAATCTTAAGGAGAAAATGTAAAAAGAGCATGTTCTTTTTATGGCATTAAAGTTACGCTTTACTTTAGGTTAAACTGTGTGAAGAAGATACGAGACGGAGAGGCTGATATCACAAATGCTGATCCATCTGCCCTTTATTTAGGTGGAAAGTTCTTCAATCTTCGACCGCTGACAACAGAACTCGTAGATGGACGTGAGTGCATCATTATTCTATTTTATTTAATCTGTTGTATGAAACAATGGTAATAAGATATATTTAGTTGGTTTAATTTGAATGATATTGCAAATTAGTTCGAAGCAATAATTAACCTTTTAATTGTTTACAATTGTATTTTCATAATTTAAAATTTAAATTAGCTTTATAAGAAGGAGAAAATGTTTTTGTATTTGTTAAATTATAATTTCATCCCTTGCAGCAATGGCGCAAGAGAATTATTTAATTTTATTTAACTTTATGTTAGTTTCTTACGAAACAATATTTAGTTGATTGAATGTTTATTTAGTTTATTTAACAAAAAAATTAAACAGGTATTTGTAAAATGTATCAGTTAGATGCACTACAAATTATATCGATTAGGTACCCTGTTAAAAATTAAAGGGTAAAAAATTATTAAGTTGTATTTCTATTTTTTTTTTTTTCCAAATTACTGAGTCTAGTGTGTGTAGTTAAAGTCTGAAGTATAATACTAAAAGATGAACTAATACGCTTTTCTTCTAAGACTGGCAATAGTTTTCAGAAAAAGATATTTGCCAGGTGTGTGGATAATAATTGAACTGGTATTATAACATAACGTGATTAAAAAAACGGAAAGATCAGATTATAAAGTTTTTAATTTCAAAATTAAATATAGTGTATAAAATTACCTTTCTTTCTTTGTTCTCCATCCATGCTGTATTTTTCATACATGTAATGACTTGACAAATATTTTCTACCGTTTGCCATTGAAATCAGTTCTTTTCTCTAGACATTGTGCTGTTAAGAATCGGCCTATGACACTATGACAACTTAAAATGCATTCTAAATATATATACAATAGATCCACACGCGTATGAATTTTCTCTAATATATTTTAAAAACAGTTATTATTGCTTAGATTCTTGTTTAGTAAATAAATTCTTTGAATACAATTTTAACGTTCTATTAAGACCAAACACTACATCAGCTTAAAACGATGTACATGAAAGCACTTGCATTTTTAATAAGCCGATATAACACTGTAAAACTGCTCTGTTTCCGTAAGAAACAGAAGCATTTTCGGTAAGTTTGATAGCTTGATAAGGTAATTCTTAGAATTCAGTAACGGTATTTTGTATACTGTTATAACAATATCTTTGGTTAAAAGTATTCAAAACTTTTATCCATAGGACAATATAGAAACGTATGTACTGTTCACTTTTTAATCCAAAGGCTTAATATTTGCCTGTTAGGCTTCCGTCAGAGCGATTTTAACACTTCGCAGTCTCGGCACTGTGAATGTTACCTAGCTTGCATGTTAAATGTCAACACATCTCTCTTTCTCTTTTACTATGATTTCCCTAATTATTCCTATTCTAATTCAGGACTGTTTCCAGTAACCATCATGTCAACTATGTTTTAAAAACAGCATATTTTTAACTGCTTTTATAGTTAACTTCATCTATTCAGAATATAGTTATCCAAACGCGTTTTTGTTATAAGCTTTGAACTTTTGCACTCACGTTTGTGAAAATTGCAACACCATGAAGGACTTACGCGAGTGAGCTGAAATTTTCAGGAAATGCAAAGTAGCGCATGATATGCAAATGATTAGAATTGCAAATCCGTAGCGCATGCGTATGCTGAGCAGCGCCCTCTGAACGGCTGATGGATCCGAACAAATAGACGGCTGTAGCGAGGCGTGTATGGTTATCGGTGGTTATCTGCTAGTGGTAAACGTTAACTCAATCTGTACTTATGCCTCGTCGACGAAAGAGAGCGAGATTTGAACAACTTACAGAGTTTGAACGAGGGAGAATCATCGGCCTTCGTGAAGCTGGATTGTCGTATCGTGCAGTAGCCTCTCGTGTGCAGCGTAACAGCAGCACAGTGATGCGCGTTTGGAAGCAGTGGACGGACGAGTGTCGGACAACTCGGAAATCCGGGAGTGGACCCCGAAATGTGACGTCAGCTCGCGATGATAGACACCTGGTCCGCATGGCGCGGACGGACCGTACAGCTTCCTCTAGACAATTGGCAGCACTGTGGTCAATAGCTACAGGTGTTTCATTGTGTGCTTCATCAATTCGTAGACGTCTGCTGCAGTGTGGACTGCGCGCACGGACTCCTTTATACAGGATCCCCCTAACGCACGACCATCGCCGCCTGCGGCTACAATGGGCCAATCAGCATAGAGACTGGCGTGCTGATTGGCAGCATGTCGTGTTTTCTGACGAATCCCGCTTTAATTTGTGGTACCATGATGGCCGCATTCGTGTCAGACGCTATGCCGGTGAACGCCACCTTCCGGAGTGCATTATCGAACGCCACAGTGGACGAACACCCGGAGTTATGGTCTGGGGCGCCATAGCATATCATAGACGATCTCAATTGCTACGAATTGTGGGCAATCTGAACAGCAACCGGTATATCCGTGAAGTTCTACAGCCCGAAGCTGTTCCCTTCCTTCAAAGCTTGCCAGGCGCTGTATTTCAACAGGACAATGCCCGCCCTCATACTGCTCGGATTGTTAAATCCTTCTTTGCAGCGCAGCAGGTACAGCTTCTTCCTTGGCCTGCGTGTTCCCCGGATATGTCGCCAATTGAACATGTGTGGGATGTCATTGGTCGGCGTCTTGCTCGTGATCCTCGTCCTGTTGCGTCTGCAGACGAACTTTGGGTACGCGTACAAACGATATGGAATGCTCTTCCTCAGTCAGACATTCAAACTTTGTTTGACTCCATGCCACGTCGTGTAGCAGCACTTATTGCGGCGCGTGGTGGCCACACAAAATACTGATTCTGATCTCTTGTTCTTGTTTGTTTGCTTTGAACATTTAATCATTTATTTGTACCACTACCACTCAACTGTGTATTAAATTGCATTCAATTATGACGATTCCTTCTTGGTGTTGCAATTTTCACAAACGTGAGTGTATATACCAAATATTTCATGGCCCATATCTTGTTTTGCAGAACCTTTCAGATACCAAGGAATAGCTTTAGTATCCAAAAACTCGGATATCCAATCTGCCAGAGATTTACAAGGTAGACCATCTTGTCACACTGGTCTTCGACGGACAGTCGGTTGGCAGATACCTGTCGGAAAGCTCTTATCGAAAAATGTCATGAGACCTGATTGCGAAGAAGGGGAACTAGGTGCAGTCCAAAAATTCTTTAATGGAAGCTGCTTGCCTGGCAAATGGTCGACTGATCCTATTCTAGATTCAAATTTAAGTAAGTTTAATATTTATTAATATCGCAAGAGGTTCACTTGATAGGTTAAAGTTTTCAGTGGTAAATATAAATCTCAGTGCCTGTGTAACGAAGAATGCAATAATTAATAACAAACTGATTGGCAATAGTTATTGCAATAGCGAATGCATAGCTAACCGTAAAATGTCCAAAAGTACAAGAAAGTCAGTTTTATTTCTGCAAACTTTCACAGGTCTTCGATGGTTTTACTGGACCAACAGCCTCAGTTGCCAAAGTGCAAAAGAACGAGATAAGATATAGTGATTAGATAAGATAAGAATGGCTGGACAAGAGTTAAGCTACTGACGCCATCTATTGGTGAAACGAGAACTGAAACAAGGAGGTTAGAATAGAAGGAGGGAGGGTTCGCAGTTTCCTCCACTATCGGAGAATGAAGCCTTGCCCGCCTTTCCATAACAAGCGGCGTCCATGTTTGTAACTTCAAAACATTACATTACGGCAGTGAAATGTACGTGTTTCTATACTGTTACGTGCATGTATTTTCCAGTAAAATTATGTTAAATTTGTAATGAAATAGCTCGCTGTTGTTGAATTTTTGTTTTAGAGTAATAAAGATGATATTCATAATTTACTATGTACAGAAAATTATTAGGAAATAGTTCGAAATTTAAATCTATGTGCATAACATTAAAGCCTTTAAAAATGATGTTTCTGCATATTTCAATGGTTTGCTTAGCTTTCATTAGCAACCTGTTGGGTGTACTTTCCAATTTTTACTTTAAGGAATGATATTTAATAAAAATTGTTGCAATGACAGACTTCTTGCACAGGTCACGGTGATAACAGCAATATGGCCGACAGGCTTCGCCGTTTAAGTTGAACCTTCCCTCCTTCTATTCTAACCTCCTTGAACTGAAACATAATTTCCTTCAAGGCTGAAGGTAAAGATGGACAGGAATTAGGGTCCTTAACTAGAACAGAAAGATTTTTTTTGGATGTGAAACGCCTCCAAACAATGAATTCCATTGATCCTGCTATTCAGTTCCCTTTTGAACTTGAGACGCCCAATTCTGTTCCGTTCCTCGACATTTTGGTTGCATGCAGCACATCCAACTTCAGTACTACGGTTATTCTAGTTAACGACCCTAATTCCAATCCATCTTTACCTTCAGCCTTTAAAGAAATTATGTTTTAGTTCTCGTTTCATCAATAGATTGCGTCAGTAACTTAACTCCTGTCTAGCCATTCTTATCTTATCTTGTGGTAAGGAATCGCTATATCTTATCTTGTTCATTTGCCCTTTGGCAGCTGAGGATGATGGTTCCGTAAAACCATCGAAACTAGTCCTGTGAAATTTGCAGATATAACGCTGATTTTTGTTGTTTGACTTCTAATTTATAACTTGTTAGGCGTGTTACTCTATCTTAATTACAAGAAAGTAATTCTGATATCGCAGATTTTAATTTATTGAAGTTTAACTTGTAAGCATGTAATGAAGAAATTATAAGCGGTCTTTTATTTCTCTTCGCTTGCGGTCATTATGGCCTTACATTCGTTTGGGGCTTAGCATATTACAATTCTGTATTGTCTGAATGTTCAGTTTTTTGAAGACAATAAAACTATGAATGAACTCTCCAAGAAATAAAATAATTTCTCAATTATACTTAATATCAGAGTACCTTAAAAGGAATCTAATCCCTAGATAAGGAATGTAATCCCTAAACCTAATCCCTAAAACATGTAAACGATAAAGTAGCGTTTCTGAAGCTGATAAAATAAAACTAAAAAATAATATTAAGACTTTTTTAAAATTCTAAACTATGAAAACAGAGTTATTATGCTGGATTGTTGTGTAAGGGAAGGGATGTCATCTTGAAGAAACAACAAACGTAAATGGCCACTTTAATTTAGAACAATCTACGTGTACAGTGGTAACAGATATTAATATACGAGCAGATACTAATATGTGCAATTATAATCATTAGTTTTAACTTAACTCTTTATATAACAAGGTGTCTTTCGCTGCATCGTCATCAGGGGGTTGGTGCGACGGAATAAATTAGCCTGATTCTGAACCAACAAAGACAAAATTAAAGTCAGAAAACCAATTGAAATAATCTGTGTCTTCATCAGTCCAACCCCTATAAGCCATAGTAAGTATAACAAAAAATTATAGAATTGTATTGTCAAAACCAAAAGCAGGCTAAGAATTATTGAGTAGACCGAGTCTAAAAAACTAAGCATACATGTTTTATTGTCCAATACATAAAATAATAATAGCATATGAAAATTTTGAAATCATACAGGCCGGAGTAAAAAAGATTATAGCTTCAAATTTAAAATTAAAAAAAAAACCTTTAAAAATATATAATAATAATTACTTTCACTTTAAGTGAGCCGAGTCCAAAAACAGAACATGTAAAATAAAAGCATCCAACATATGAAAAAATAATGACAAATGAAAATTTGGTTTGAAAATGAAAAGGAGGGTTAGTCCTTAAAATCTGTAACATCAGAGTATCAAAAGTTTCTAAATGAAAAAAAATTAATTTGCCTTTCCCAATATCAAAATACTCTTGCTAAGCCTGAAATGTGCTGAGTAATGAAATCACCTAAACTACGAATTTTAAACTGATTAATCGTAATAAAAATAATTAAGAGAAACTTTTATTGTACCATTAAATATGTTGTAGTGAAAATGAATGATTTGTAAAACTAAAAATATCGAATTAATTGAATTATAAAGTCTAAAAAAACTCCAGTATTGACTGCCAAAAAATTAATTGATGTATTGATTCAGTTCAACGAATGGAAAAAGTTACAAAGCTTAGTACCAAAATGCTTAAATTTTTAAAAATTGAGCCAGTGAGAAAGTTGTAGTGCTTAGCAGAAACATATTTTTGAAGAAGTAAAAAAAATTATGAAGTATAAATAAATAAATTTGAAGAAGCTAAATAGATATGAAGAAATTAGGATAATGTTTAGTAAATTATGAGGAACGTTGTGAGCAGACTTAGAGAATGCAAACGAGAAATTTAACAAATATGTTGCAAAATATAGGTAATCTAAAACAGAAAAAAATTCAGGAAACGAAACAAGTTGTCAAACGTTGCAGACTATGGAACTCACATAAGCGGACTTTCTTGAGACTTGAAAGTTGAAGGAGGCCCATTTTGTTAATAAAAGAGATAGATAATTATTAGAATGTCTAACCTTAATTAAAACTAATGTAAGAATTTCGACAAGAATATCTAATTCCTCTGCGTTCAGAATATCCAGCCTATACCCCGATAATGGTTTAGGTAGCCTGTCATGAAAACTGCAGTTGAATGATGAAAATAATATTAAAATCGACAACTGTAATTTAGCTGGCTTTTTCCGATGAATTTTTGTGAAATTTCTTATCTTCTAGCATTTTGATTAATAAACTAAGCCCTTTTGTAAAATCATTGCTGCCATCATAAATATTTTTTATATTTTTTGTTTCATTAAAAGTAGTGATAATAATTGTGTTTTTCTGGAGTTATCGGATTTCCAATTAATTAGTTTAATTCTTTTGAAACTGAAAAGTATTGATTCATCACATAAAGTAATATTGTTGAGATTGTAAATTTGTAGGTCAAGACATTTAGAATAGATATCTTATTTTTCAATTTAATTGTAATTATTAATAACATTGATGTCGTCAATATATCTGTAAGTAAATTTAAAATGTTCTGGTTTATGGTAATTGTTAATAAAATGATATTCTTGAATGGAATTGAACAAATTACAAACGGTAGTTGAATAGCTAATACCCATAGGAATACCGTTAATTTGTAGAAAATTTAATATTTTCTTAGAACCAGCTACAAATTTAGTAACGAATGTTATCGATTTATGTGATAGGTCTGTCAGTCTTTGAAGAATGCCCCTTCACAATTATGCGTCTGGCATTTGCTCTGCACTAGTTTTGCTTGTAATACGCTTTCGGTATAACCTTCGATCATGTTGTTGCAGGAAACATTTAAATCACAGCGATTATTGGAAGAGATACCAGCTGATTCATCATTGAAACTATACGGTATCTCTTAAATTGCGGTATCTCTTAAATTGCGCAGGTATTAAAAACGGAACAAGTCAGTCAAAGCCGCTTAAAAAATAAAACATTATGTTTTATTTCCTCCTAGGTACATTCCGATTTAATACTGGAAAATAAATTTATATACGTCGCACAGCGATGAAAGCACAGCGATTCTCATTTCTCCCCCCCCCCCAAAAAAACCTTATTAGCTCTACGTGTTTAACCTAATAGTCTCTATTAGTGTCACCAACAACATGTAATCCCTGCATGATAAATAACAATGATAATGGTCTAATGGTATAAACACCACATTTAAGGGCAAAACTAAGTAAATCTAAATACCATATTTTGAAGAATTAAACAGTAAACGTCATTTTTAATAAAAATATTAAGAAATAAGCAGATTATCTCTGTACATTTTAAAACTATTTAGCCATACATATGTATAAGACACATACATATAAGCTGACGTTTTCATAACGGTATTGAAAAAAAAATATTTTTTATATTTAGACTTGTACTGGGAGGATTTTCTGTTGAATGTTGTTGCAGTTAGGTGAATGGTTTATAGCAGCTGCAAAAATTGTACGGAATCTAACACTAATCTTAAAACGCTTTCTAGCTCTTTGGGAAAAACACTGGGTATAGATACCGTTAACTTATCACATGCAGGCTAAATAAAGTGCCTCTTTAAGAAAATATTTCGGAATATATTGAGTGACTAGATATTTTTCCTTCTTTAAAAATACCAGTAACTTTCAAGCCAGTCAAAAATACAGCAAATATTCGAAGCTAAAATCTAGACACTTTTTTCATTCTTACTTGCTGTTTTTAGATTAGACAGCATCTACCTTACTGTAATCACATAGTATGGCACCTATTGCATTGAACTGTATGTTTTTCATATATGATCCACTTGGATGTGAAAACATTTAAAAAAGCAATCTGAAAAAAAAATCAACTGTAATTTGAGGTTAGTATACCAAATTTGCGTATTTGTGTTATGATATGATATTACAGCAACAAAGCAATAAGATTAATTAAATTCTGTTAAATTAAAAGATTTAATTACGAAATTGATGGAAGGAACAATTAGGTTTGTATTAATTTCTGGTTAGAGGCATACAAGTAGGCGGTACAGTTTATTCCATTATTCGTCTTTAAGCGAGAAAGCATTTCTTCTTGTATCGGCAAAAACTTCTGTTGAACATTAATTTAATTTCAGAATCGAACACAGCGCTTTCGAAAACTCAAATGTTCTTGATACGAGTAAAATGCAGTTTAACAGCGAAATTGTATCTGCATGTAATACGAGTATGCTGGAACCCACCTGGCGGATAATAATCGACTTCATGGTTAAAACAGCAAACCCGACACAGATTTTTTTTTACAGAAAGTAAAAGGAAACAATAATTAATAACAAAAAATGAAACAAAAGTGCTGTTAAAAACATCAAATCAAAATTCCCAATATTATTCTATTGCCATTTATAGAGTTCACCAAAATCCTTTGCAAATCCCGTGGCAATATATTTCCTTTATGTTACTATGTTTTTCCCTAACATGTTCCAAAAATATGCAGTCTTCGGCAAAACGTCGTGTATTTCCTTCAGTACTGCAAAAATTACAAAGGTAATTATTTTGCAAATATCTGCATGTATTGCTATAAATCTATCCGCAAATTCGAATTGTCTAGGCTCGAAAATGTAAAACTGACTCCGAAATCAATGAAAATTTAAAGCAACAATAGACTGTTAAAGATATAAATGAGTTTGTAACGCTTACGCTTTATTCTTTTTCTCTTTCAGAAACGACTATACTAGCGTACATGAAGCTGTACTGATATCCTTATTGAATTCATTCTGAAGGGAGGTGTAAGATGGTTTGAAATTTTATATTGGACATGCTTATTTGTAGCACAGAACTCTTAAGAACTTTCATTCGTAATGATACAAGATTTCGTCATTATGCATTCCGTGTTTTAACACAAGCTTTGCGTGTTTACATTATATTGTACCATTTCTGTAGCTCATTTTTATTGTTCTAATATACATTTAGTTGAAGTTTCCCTTAGTTATGTTGAGAATGGTATCAAATTTTTAACATCATTCTCTATATTATTAAAGCAAATTCGTAAGCAGATCACGTCTGTAACTTTTTTTTAGCCTTACGTGACTAAAATGAATGTAATATCATTGATCTGTATAAGTCGCGACTAAATATTCTGTAAATTGCCTAATATATTAATATACGGTAACATTTCGAACCGATTGTTTCTTTCCATAATAATCTCTGCTGACTGAGAGGATTTGATATTACGAAATGGTTCAATAAACCTGCAATATTTATCCTGTGTCCAAGCTATTTCTTTGAATAAGAATTCTAAACGAAATGCAGTACGCATGGCTAAAAGAAATTTAATATCGAAAGGGTAGCATCGATAAATTTTAACAATAGTTTTTTTCTTTCCTTTCAGAGGCTAAGTACAGCAGTTTATGCAGCAGATGTAAGGATCCATCAACTTGTGCAGAAGATGATTCTTACGCCGGATATGAAGGTGTTATGAGATGTTTAGCTGAAGGCAGTGGAGAGGTAGCCTTCACAAAGATTCCTGCACTGAGGTAATTTTACAAGAAGTCTTAGATTATTCAGTTATTCCAATAAATAGTTAAATAAAAGTAAAATAGAGTTCTTCGCAAGGGTTTTTCTTTTTATATTTTATAATGACATTGACTCAACACTTGTTTTATTTCGGAAATGAAACAAGCACTGTAAGTATTGAAAGAAAATGAAATATAGTTTAAATTTGGCATAGTGAAACAGGCTGCTTTTAATTCACTTATTTTCGCTGTCAATAAATGTTATATCAACTGTGTGGAAGATAATAGAATGCGCCATAACTTTTCATCATTGTTCATGTGTTGTAATAGTAAAAAGGGCCAATTAAGGCAGTTTAGAGCTCTTGGTACAACATTTTGTTAGGGACTTCTAATACTCACATGTTTTTTTGGAGATACTAAAGCAATAAAAATCGCCTTAAGTTGCAATAATGTGCAGTATTATTGCTGCAAACTATTGCAATTTACTCTAATTGTTGTTGTTTTAACTGAAAATTATTGCAGATTAACTGATTCTTGTTTATTTAGCAGCAAATTATTGCAACTGCTGATTTTTACTGTTTTAGCTGCAGATTATTAAAACTCACGCTGTTTCTTATTACTTTAATATCTCCAACGTTTATTTTTCAACGTGTTATTTTAGTTAATACTCACATGCTTCATTTCCGTTAAGAAAATTGTGATATTTGAGTAGTTTGTGGACTGTAAAATTTTGCTTCCTACTAAGCCTGAGCTGTGTTGATAAATAGGCTCTTGTCAACAAAGCTAATTTTTCTGCTTATTTCACTGTACTAAGCATCCCATATGATGGCATCTCTTTCGTCTTCAGATAAAAGAAAAAAAAAATCTTCTATTTGTA
Source organism: Stegodyphus mimosarum (assembly GCA_000611955.2). Taxonomy (NCBI): domain Eukaryota; kingdom Metazoa; phylum Arthropoda; class Arachnida; order Araneae; family Eresidae; genus Stegodyphus; species Stegodyphus mimosarum. Next base: position 538,409 of record KK121797.1, read on the forward strand.
TTGTAATCGCTACTTTTGCCTGAGGTTGTCTTGCAACAATTATCGCTATTCATGGAAAGCAGTGATTCACCACTGACGTATTTCAACACGACATAACGTAACTGTTGAGACAAATGAAGTTCTTACTTTCCTGAGACTGTAAAAGTCACATTTCTGGTAAGCTATGAGAATTTACCGTAAGATAAAGTCTGATTTAGCGAAAGCACACTCTCTCGTTCGTAATTAATTTTCACCATTAACACGTTGCAGCAGAATTCCACTACGAGGATTAACGATGCGTTATCTCTCTGGCTTATTGATTTTAGTGGTTAGTGCACTAATTAAAATTTATTTCACATAATTTCACATAAATGTACACATTAATTTCACATAAATGTATATAAACAGCCGATTAATTTTTACTAAAATGAAGACGAGTTATTTTAATCGAATACAACTAAATGGCTTTATATGAACATAATTAAAAAGGATGCGACAGCATAGGCTCTCTTCTGGTTTAGATACTGCATGATTTTTTTATCGAGACTTTAGATTAATCACTGTGATACTTCAATTTTTATTCACATACATCTGATGAACAAAAATTTTTAATCTATAAAAACACCGTAACGATTAGCCTTTCGTCTTTTAAATAAAAATAAAACTCAATTACAGCATTTCTGTATGGTAGCTATTTAAGGTAATCTGTTACATGTAATTTTCTGTTTAAAACCTTTCCTTTCAATTCTTCATTTCCCCCCCTCGGAAAAAAGAAGAGCCTATAAAAAAGTAACATTTATTATCGAATATATTTGTAATTAATTCTTTTTTTCTCTTTCTTTTCCTTTTTTATGTTTTTATCACTGCTATTTTCGTACAAATACAGAAATAATTTGCTAATATTTAGTGCTTATTTCATGCAGAAAAAAGAAGAGCCAAAAAAGTAACATTTATTATCGAATATATTTGTAATTAATTCTTTTTTTCTCTTTCTTTTCCTTTTTTATGTTTTTATCACTGCTATTTTCGTACAAATACAGAAATAATTTGCTAATATTTAGTGCTTATTATTT
>KK121797.1:541127-572780 GCA_000611955.2 Stegodyphus mimosarum
ACACCAGAATCGAAACAACAATCGATGGAGTGGAGACACACTCATTCTCCGAAAAAACAAAAGTTCAAAGTGACAATGTCATCACAAAAAATCATGTGCACTGTCTTCTGGGATAGGGAAGGCGTTTTGCTTACTGAATTTCTTCCCAGAGGTGAAACCATTAATGCGGCACGATATTGTGAGACTTTAACAAAACTAAGGCGTGCCATTCAAAACAAACGAAGAGGAATGCTCAGTAAAGGTATTGCGTTGCTCCATGACAGTGCTCGGCCCCATACTGCTGGTGTCACTCAATCGTTAATTCGACAGTTTCATTGGGAGCAGTCGATCACCCGCCGTACAGCCCGGACTTGGCGCCGTCCGATTATCAGTTGTTCCTGAACATGAAGCGCGAGCTTGGTGGCAAGCGCTTTGGATCTGACGGTGACACGAAAAATGGTGTGGAGTCGTGGTTATCGAAACTGGCGGGAAGTTTCTTTGACGATGGTATACAAAAACTGGTCACCCGCTATGACAAGTGTTTGATCATTGGCGGAAACTATGTTGAAAAATAGTTTAAGACATGTATTTTCATGTAAAAATAAAATTGGATTCGAAAAAATTGTTTTACTATTTTTCTTTCAAAACGGTACTTAGTTTCCGAATACGCCTCGTATATGTATATATAGAGAGAGAGAATCGCGACTTTCAATAGCGCAGAAGGCTCGTGTTTTGAAGATGACAAGTATTGAATATTGTGTAAGTATATTTTCGTTGAAGTAAAAATTCAGACCCGAAACATTTTGATCACACCAAGTACATTGTAAAATACACAAATGCATGTTAAATGCCTTCATCTGTACGCTATATGCATACATATGTTAAGACGTACGTAATTATTATAAATATATATATATATAAAGTTAAGTACATGCATACATCTGCTTTATATATACATCCATCCATGTATTATGTAAAAAACATAATGAAAGTTCAAGCTCGATGAAGTCAGTCTGAAGCCGTTGGCACACATATTCTTTTCTGGGGCGAGATAAATTATTGTGATAATTATACGTTTATAAGACTATTTTGGGAGCCCTCTAAAATTTGGTGTCCTAAGTTCCAGATTTGTTGGTCTCTAGAGCCTGGACAAATACATAGTAAGGGAGGATATAGCTTTACAGAAGAGGTTCGATGTGCTAATCTAATCTATGTGAATGTTTTTCATGTTTTCAGACTTATCAGGACAAAAAATGTTTTTCCACAGGAAATGAAGAGGAAACTGAAAGATTTATATCTGTATTGTTGGATACCCAAACCCGCTATGCAGTTCCTCAAGTTCCAACTCCAGACTGGTACCATAAGAGCTTCCTGTCTCATCCTAAAGTGAGTGGGTTGAAAAGAACTGATGAGCAGAAGAACACATATATAAGTTATTTAGGTATTTTTTCAAAATTTTCTTTTCTCATTTTCTTTGCTTTGTTGAGAATCAGATTGTGTATGAATTTGGGAAAAAATGTTTATATACCATCTTTAAAAAAGATTGTCCTGTTAATCTTGATGTCATAGACCAGTAATTCTAATTTAAAAAATGAATAAGAAAAGATTTTGTCTTTTTAATTGTTGTAGTTTTAATCTTATGCTCTATTTCAGCAAAAATATGCTAAATTAACATTTTTTACATGTACTTTTTTATTAAGTGGCAATTAGTAAGTCGTTCCATGTTCTGCTTATCCCCCCCTTTTTTTTGAGAAAAAGAGGGCGTTATATTAACCTTCCTCCTCTCTTTTTCGGTTCTAAGGACCGAAGTAGTCAAAGTTATGTTTTTGAAACCATTTTCTCGTAATGAACGGAAGAAGGTTGTGGTTTCAGGTATCATATAAAAAGCGAATTAGGTTAGATTTAAAAAAAAAAAGATTAAAAAAAAAAATTGGAATTTTAGCATTCTTATGACCTGGAATTAAAAATCTGTATTCCCATACACATGTTTTTCAAGAAATTCTAAACAGTGATAAAGTATCTGTATGAGAAAGTGTTTGAGCAAGTAATTGGCTACTGAATTTAGAAATATATGTATCACAATATTACAGAGTTACGACAGTTGCTGACCTTCGTTTAACCACCGGGCATACCTGCTCCTCAGTTCATATCTTTCGATATGGAATTGCCCGTAGCCATCGTTCTTTCTCTGTAGGAACACGTCTATGAACGTCCTTTCTATTACTTTCTGTACTACCTTGTCTGAATCTCTCTTATTCTCTAGACTGGTAAGCGCAGGATCGTTAATCGAAGTTTTGAAGTTATGTATTTGTTCTTGGTTTCAGTGTCGTCTTCTGTACCACAATTTTGCTTATACGTCTTCTTTTTAAGCTCTGCTTTAAAATAAAAAAAAAATATTCCTGCTTTTTGACGTAAAATACCTTCCAAAAGATGATTTGAAGCAGAAAACGTACATTTGAATATCGCCTAACTTTTAATAGGGTAAGAAAACAAATTTTTCATTGATATATTTTATTCCTTGAATCCCATTGTTTGTGTCATCTGCTTAATTGGAATGACAGAACTATTAACAGTCACTCTGCAGCTATTTAGTTAATGTAAGCATTTGAATTTATATTGCATTTATTAAATAAAGAAAAGCATCCAAAGGCTATCTGTCAACAAGGAAAGATACGTCGTGGAGCACTTTATAAAGAAAACTTATTTGTATTTACGTGGCTGAACTGACTGTGTTTCATGGGTTTAGCAATATACCCATCGATCAACTTTTCAAACATTCCATAGAGTAAACATAGTTAGAAATCTATATATTTATTCATTGCCCATAAATTATTTTCTTTCTGCTAGCCTTTCCAGTTTTCATTATCAGAAGTTAATTAATAGTTTTCATATAGTAGGCTATACTGAATAAATGAGTTACAACTACAGTGTGCAACAATCTAATTTTTCAGTTTAACATCAATTTTACCACCACTCATGGGTAGAAAATATGATCTTATTGTTAAATTCCTTTTCTTTGATTATGATGTTTTTAAGGAAAATAGAGTAGATATGAAATTTGTGTCCTATTTAATTACCTATTCGAGTAACTAGGTATAGATTAAAATTCATATGAATTATTTAAATAGGGTACAATAATTTTATATTCTGCTGTTTTAAAAAATCGGACTAAGATATAATGCAAATTCTTTAATAAAAATAGCCGGCCAGTGGCAAAATGTTTAAGTCCGCTGAATACCACTAGTTCTATCTGAACTGAGATCATTCCCAGGCGGAGGGGCTGGCTGTATCCTTGGTTTTCGGTGCTTTTCCGTGGTTAACGGAAATGCGAGCTAGTTCCCATCAGCAAGTCGTCTACGGAGACATCTCTGATCTTAGGCTGATAGCCATTGGGACTTATTCAAATGACCTAACGTTTCGTCAAAATACGTTTATGATTTTAAATGGTGAGGCCTTAAGCGAAATCGACTAGTTAACTGATTTCATAACCATTAAATTAGCTAATTAATTTCTTATTCATTAATTGTAATTTTAAATAAAACAGAAAATTGGGATTATGGAAAGGCATTTTGGCGTTAGGCTTTTGCATTACTCAAAAACACTTTGAATTCACTTCTCATTAAAGTTGCACGTAATTTAAGTGGTTCTAAGATTTTTTCCGTGTTTTTCAATAGGTGAATTCATTCATACTATTCGGAAACCCCGCCCAGGATGTGAGGGCGAAACTGAAAATCAAGCTTCATTTTGTTTGACATCGGATGAGGAAGTTGCTAAATGTGAAGATTATGCGAAAGCTGTGAAAGCCAGAGGCTTATGGCCAGACGTCCAGTGTTTGAAAGCTGCTTCTAAAGTGGCATGCATGGAGAATTTGAAAGAAGGCCATTGCGATTTGCTGGTTCTAGATGGGGGAGATGTTTATAAAGGAGGACGGTAACTTGTATTTATTTATTCACTTTGTTTTTATTTTCAAACAGTCCTTCATACAGAAGAACTGTAATTGACTTTGAATATTTTTAAAATTTAGAATACAAAGGCCATGCTGATTAATAGCATGAAAAGTTTTCAACCTTACTATGACCGCTTTTCCTTTACTTTCTTAGCTGTATAAGGTATTTTCTCCCTTACTTGCACGTGTATTCGTGGTGTTACTAGAAGCACGTCCGACTTATTATCGGGAGGTCCGGAATTTGAATACTGGAGATGGCACTGCAGATTTCTTCAGTTTTCAGGCTTCAAAAAGTTCTATAAAAAAGGATCTCTACAAGTGGCACCAGAACTAAAAGGCGGGGGACCATAATTCGACGCCAGGATTTAGTGATTGAGTCCCCTCTTACCCAATCGCCCTTTAAAACGGAGAGCATATAAGGTTATTTTCTCCCTCCTTTCGATGTATCTTCGTCATGTTACTGGGACCACGTCCGACGCGTCTGGGACTGGAATTCTGGCGAGGATAATGCCTATTTTCCCTATTTTCAGCATATATATAACCTAATGACTAAACAACTGTAAATGGTAGAAAAAAGTTATAAACTTATTTTAAAGAAATGTAATCTTTATATAATTTTCATATATAAAAGAAGCAGAACTTTGTTATGAACTTATTGCAGGACCTCCGGTTACGAACTTTCTAAGCAGGCGGACTTCTTTAAAGAAAGGGCTCATTATGAAAGCAACAAGATAGTCAGTGAACAACTTAAAAATCACAAGATATATTTTTTGTAGTAATTTATAGATAATAAATCTCCGTATTCGGATTTTGAAAGAATTAATCCATTGCAGGAACGGCTTCTTTAATATATTGCATATAATTTATTACCATTCCATCATTTTTCCTTGATATCGGATTTTCCTTGATTTAGCAGCCAGAAAATTGTACAGAACATAGATTGAATACACGCAAATTTGCATATGTGCTTGCTTATGGATTTTTCTGTTACTTAACTTATTGCTGCCCAAATCATATAATATTGTAGGTAATATCAGCTATAATAGCTGAAAAAGTTAAATATTCCGTAAGTTTTATCTTTCCGCCATATGGTTAAAAACTTGCAGACTATAGGATTTTTTGAAAGCAGAAGAGATGAAAAATGAACAATGCCCTCTCCTGGACTCGAACCATGGACCTCTCGAATACGCTTTGAGCGTGCTGGCCACTACATCACGAAGGCATGCCAAGAAGGCGGGAGAAATACTTTACAAGCTATTCGGAATTCTACGTAAATATACAAACCAGGAAGTACATTAGTAGATGGATAACCAGAGGGTAAGAGTTAGAACGACAGACTAAAACTTAAAGAAAGACTTTTCAAAGTCGAAGGAAATGAAACTTTCGTTTTTGTACACATGCCTTTAAAATTTAATTAAGTAATCAAATTTCATAAAACTACTTAATATATTGCTTAGTATACGCATATTATCCCTTTAATACACTGCTCGACATTGAAAAATGCAACACCAAGAAGGAGTGGTAAGAAAGTGATGAAATTTGGAAAAAAGACAGTTATTGCAAACAGCAATAAGTGACCTTTATTTGAAAATGATAGTCAGAATACAGAGCGAGAACGGCGTCGACTCAGTAGGATGTAGGACCACCACGGATAGCGATGCACGAAGAAACACGTCTAGGCATAGAGTCAATAAGAGTGCGGATGGTGTCCTGAGGGATGGCTCTCCATTCCCTTTCAACCATTTGCCACAGTTCGTCTTCTGAACGAGGCAGGGGCAGAGTCTGCAAACGGCGTCCATTCACATCCCACACATGTTCGATTGGTGACAGGTCAGGAGAGTACGGTGGCCAGGGAAGCATCTGTATACCTTCAGAGCATGTTAGCAGATGCGAGCACTGTGTGGTCGGGCGTTATCTTGTTGAAAAATTGCATTAGAACCCTGGAGGCAGTACATTATCCAAGTATCATTGGGCCGTCATAGTGCCCTCAATACGAACTAGAGGTGACCTGGAATCGTAGGCAATAGCGCCCGAAACCATTATGCCACGTTGTCGCGCGGTGGGGCGTTCCACAATTACTGCTGGATTAGATCTGTCTCCACGTCGACGCCACGCGCGTATGCGGTGACTGTCACTGGATAAACAGAAGCGTGACTCATCTGAGAACACGACGTTTCGCCATTCTGTCATCCACATCACTTCAGTCCAGCACCATTCTAAACGTTGGCGTCTATGCTGTGGGGTCAATGGCAGTCTTCTTAACGGACGCCGTGAGTGCAGGCCACGTTCAACCAATAGACGGGAAATGGTTCTGGTCGACACAGGAACATCCAGGGTATCTTGCACATGCTGCAGAATCGCGGTACAAGTGACTTGCGGGACCGCCACAGCTTGTCGGCGGATGCGTCGATCCACGCGTGCTGACGTTACTCTGGCAGCACCTGCACTCCTCCTTCTTCCCACATTTCCTTGTTCCAACCATGTTCGCCATAGCCGACGCACCGTGCTCGCATCCATGTGGGTATCAGCTGCGATTTGACGTAAGGACCAACCCGCCCTTCTCAGTCCGATTATCATAACACTCGTAAAATCGTCTATCTGCTGGAAGTGCTTTCGTTGACGGCAGCCTGGCATTCTCTCGTATTACATGTATCCTCCGGGTCAAAAACCAACTTTCGTCGATAATTCGTTTGGCAGAAAAAACGATACGAATACTGCCCATTCTGCACGTTCCTTCCCTTATATCTTACTTCACGTGCGTCGGAGAGCTGAGCATTTCTCATCATTCGCATAACTCAGTGACGTGCGTCTGCTCTAAAATTTGCATACATTTCTGACCACTCCTTCTTGGTGTTGCATTTTCAATGTCGAGCAGTGTACATTACTTAGCATCTTGAAAATAAATTTAAGCAGGAAACTTTAATAAATGGGAATTTTGTCCCCAGAAAAAATAAAAAATTGCGAAGACCTCCTAAGTTTCATTTGGAACTCTAAGCTGTACTATGTTGAGGTGAGAGAGAGGATTGTGCGTGAATTTATCTGCGTTCTTTCATATATTCTTCCTAAAGTTCTCATTAAAGTTATATATTTTATTAGATCAATTGCAATTCGGATAAATGAACAGCTTTATTTTAACCGGGACTTGAACCAACATGCGGTAAATGGAGCTTAAAGGGCCATTCACACTATGGTTTATCTGAGCTAACGGAGTGAGTTCCATGTGTCGAATAGCTCCGTTGTACCTGAAGCTCAGATTTTTCAACTAACTCCGCTGTGAGGAAAAACTGGTTTTGGAACAGCATCGGCTGTGCCAAATGTCTCATAGCTCAAATAAATCCAAGTGTAAACGGGCCTTTAGAGTTAATAATCTCATTAATGTATATAGGTTTAAAATGCGTATAAGTGGATAGCTTCAAAAACAAAGCCATAATTTCATTCAGTTAGCTTAATATGATTGACATAAACAAGACATTTTTTAAAAATTGTTTTATAGTTCGTCGTAACAATTTAAAAATTGTTACGACTTTTTAATTGCTACAAGTCAGGAAAGACAGGAATTTTTAAGCTAATTGACGGTTATAATGCTAGTCAAGCATTTTCTGTGTAGACCCACAATAAAAGTACGTTGCTTACAGTAAAAAATAATTTTCGATCATTCAGGTACCGTTTACAACATGCAGAGTAGAAAACGTATTCTAAGCCAGAATGCGAAAGTGAATTCTGTGATGAATTATAAGTTTTCGTCAATGATGGTTTTGAATTTGGAAGTGAGTTTTGAATTTGAGTGGTTGCTTGGTTATTTTACCTCGAGTTGTTCAATGAAGGATTCGCGAAAAAAGTGCGCTATGTTTGATGTGTTTAATAAATACATGCAATAGATATTTATTTGGCTATAGAAAGTTCATCTCCATTGCAGTTTTGTAGCCCAGCATTGCAATGTAAATTAATACCGTCTCTCATGTATCAGATAAAAACAGAGCAGCTTATGTATTATCATAGAACTTCTTTGCGGTAATGAATGAGAGATAAAACTGCAGTGTATAGCTGTTGGTTTAATCACGTATTTGGAAGTAATCCATTAAACTAGTAAGAATATAACTATTTTATATTCGTTATCCTCATCGCTTCAACTTATTTCAATTCAGACAGAATTTATCATTACAGTTATATTTAAAAAGCTTCATTTGTGTTTCCTACGTTCACCTTGAAGGTGAATATGAGATATTATGGCATATTTTAAATTTACCTCATATGTTAATGTAATATGTTATATTTGCAATTATAGCAGCTCTCAACTGCATCATTACTTTCGTTGGTGACATGGAGTTTAAAAAAAAAAAAAAAGTTGCACTGTACAAGATAGCGCTTCTGAAAAGAATACTTAAATTCAAAGACATTAGTCAAGGCTAAAATTGCAAGGCCTACCTTTTTAAGAAGAGGAAAACCGTGGAGCAGTTTCTAATAAAAAATCATTACAAACCGACAACATAAATAATGAAAATATCCATACAGAAACCTAATTTTTTCTACTGGTCCTCGAATCGAAGTAGAAACTTGTTCTAAATTTAGGAAAGATCCAATTCTAATCTTTTCGACGAATTCACTTGCGCAGCTGCAAATCTGATACGTTTCTATAGGTTCAAAACATAGATACTTGTTCCTGAATGTGAAAAACCAGATTAAGAACATTAAAATAATTTCTCGGAAAGAGTAGTGTTACTTTCTTATGTAATAAAAGGTTTTAGTATTTTGTTTCCCTGTTTGAAAAACCATTTCTTTTTAGATATTACGGACTCCAGCCTATAGCTGCTGAGTTATATAACGGATCAGATGCTACGTACTATGCAGTTGCTGTTCTGAGATCGGAGTCGGATGTCACCAAATTATCACAATTGAAAGGTGAGTAACCCGTTTTGCTTACAGGTATTGGCCAACAAAATTAGAGGATCATCATTGTTAGATGATTTAATTCAAAGCAATTGAGTAAATTGCTCTTGAACGGTTAAAGATACCTCCGAATAATGAAAAAGCAACTACGAAAAATAGTTCGAAATTTAAATTAGTAACAAAATTATCAAAATTGGTGTCTACGCAAAAATCATAAAAAAAAGGTGGCTCTTTCGGAACTGTGTAAAATGATGTTAGAAGAACATAGTTTTGATATTGATCGTCAATCCATGATGACAAAGATCTTTCCATTTCATTCATCATTATGCCGTGCCTTCTGGAAGCAATCCTTGAAGTTATATTTCCACAAATTCAAACATATTTCTGAATTTTATTCCTGTTTTTTAAAACTGAGAATATCGTAGATCTGCTTACCTCTTACGAATCAGCGATTGAATCCAAAAGATTAACCATTTTCAAATTTCATTTCTTTTTTCATTCATTTCATTATACCCATCTTTATTTCGATTTTAATGACGTTTATAAATCCTTAATTTATTTTTGTTCTTATCAATCCTGAAATTTCTTTGTTTCTCACTCATGTTTATAAATTAAGTCTTTAATTTATAATTCTTATTTAAACACAAGCAAATATATTGCCCAAGCACGCAACGCATCGATACGTGCCCTAACGCATGACATTCGATCCCCGCCACCACAGCTCAGAACCTTCGACTTTCTAAGATGAGTCACGTTTCTTACGAGATCCATATCAAAACCGTTCTGACCTTACAACGATTCCGAGAAATCCGCTACTTCAGGAAGTAAGCGCGCGAGTGCATGGAAGCAAACTAATTTTTATAATATTGACTGAAATCCTTAAAAAATTCTAATTTTAAAAATGTGCGAAATAACGAATTGTGAGGAAGTAGTATGTGCGAAAATCGAGGGCAGCCTATATTGTGTGAGCGTAAATAAATTTCGTAATAAAATTCAGCGTAAATTCTTCAGGATGTGCAATAAAATTTCACTTGGTTATTGTACATTTATATTATTAAACGGAATTGTATTCAAGTAGTACCTATCTTACCAATAATACTATCGGCAATAAAGGTATTAAAGTACTTATTGTATACCAATAAGAACTACTTATCGGTAAGATAAGTACTACTTGAATGCAATAAATTAGTAATAGTACGAATAAGTAATAAGAATAAATATTTATCATTACTATAACTCCAAAAGTGTGTTTAATACTTTTTTTAAGTATATGATAATTTTTTTCTTGTTTTTGGCACTTCTACATATATCAATGTTTTGCAGATCTTCGCTCTTGTCACACTGGTATGGGCCGCACGGCAGGTTGGGTAATGCCAGTGGGATCTTTGCTTTCCAAGGGACTTTTGCAATCGAATAGTGGCTGCAATCGTGCTGCAGCAGTAGCTGATTTCTTTTCCTCTGGAAGTTGCGTTCCTGGAGCCAACGACACAAAATACAATCCTGGAAGAGTTCGAAGTGATGATCTTTGCCGACACTGTGTTGGTGATGAAGAAGGACAACACAAGTACGTGTACATACTTATAATATATTTCGCATACTGAATATAGGTCATAATTTAGTTCAGTTACTATTGTCAATTAATAATTTTTATGAAACAAATACATTTTCAATAATTTACTCCAGGTATGATCAAACTTTGACTTTTATTAACCTGTTTGGCCAATTAAACGTAGCTAGCAATGAAATAAACAGTGTTTTTAAAATTTGATATGGAAATCATGTAAGATATGCTTTTGGAAAAATTAGTAGTTTTATAGGATCTATCCCTCCTTGTCCACATTAACTAATCTAGACCCTACTAATGAACCCGCGGCATCTGGCACAGGCGTGAAAGAATACCGGCTTAGAAGAAGGGTGAAAATAGCCCTTTATTAATTTCAACTATGAACAGAAGGGCACGTACTTCGTGCTTTACAAAAACACTGACAATTTGCGGTGGGACCTAAAACATTATTACTCAAAGTCACTTCAAGTACATAGTATTAACAAAAGTACATACTATTATTCTTCAAGAGCCATAGTATTAACAAACCTCTACTAGTCTTTCTTCTTACCTGATGATATCACTGCTTTGCATTAATACAGGAGAGTTGTGCTTCAAGCAATATGCTGAATAAGTTCTGCAATTTTACATTTTTAAAACTACTTTGTCATTATTTGATTGTCCCGCTTTGAATCGTGCAAAATATACTCAGGTCTAATAATGTGAAGAATTCTCTTTCATTTCCATTATATTTTTTCTACTAGCATTATCTTTCTCAAATTCGGAGACAAAAACTAAAATTTCAGAACTCTAACAATTTTTCACGACTGCAAATTTTCAATGAGAGTGGAAATATATTTTCACTTATTATTGTTCTATATTTTACAGATGTGCACGTGATTCTCGAGAGCGTTTCAGCGGTTATGCTGGTGCCCTGAGATGTCTTGCTGAAGGTCGTGGCGACGTATCCTTTATTAAACATACAACAGTATTGGACTATACAGATGGACACAGCGATGCCCAATGGACTCGTGACCTGTTATCTTCTGATTTCATGTTGCTTTGTGACCATGGTGGTACTGCTCCAGTGCAGAACTATTTGCAGTGCAATTTGGGAAAAGTTCCATCTCACCATGTAAGTCACATCTTCTTTTATTGATGGTGCCATTTATTGATTTATTTTTTAACTTATTCATATTACACTTTTATAATTATTTTTTGTCAGGATTACGGCATTATTGAAAGGAGAACAAACAACTACACCAAAAAAAAAGTATAGTGTACCTTTAAACTTCGCCTCGTTTGAAACTGTATTATAAATCATTTTCTAAAAAGGTTAATTCAGAATGAAACAAAATGAAAAAAGTAATTTTTACTATGATTAGTTTGTATTTCTCTTTTAAAGACCAGAGCAATTTTTTAAAAGAAATTCATAATCCTAAAACATAAACGTGCATATTTGAATGCAGTAAATGCATTTTTATGTTTTCAAATGCAATATTATGCTTATAATCCTAAAATAAAAAATGCATTTGCGAAAAATAAAATAATTATAACTGAGAAAGAAAAAGATTTTGAATAAAATACACTGTAACTGCTTGAATAAAAGATGATATAAATAACAGGTCATGGGTCATCATTCTTGTAATAGGTCTCTGCCTATCTAGTATAATCGCTTCAAAGTCCTGATGAAGAAAGAGCATAATCCAATTATTTTGGAACATCCGTCTGCACTTGTTGTGCTGTAATCGTCCGAAGGGACCTTTAAGATGCAATAGTAGAAAACAATATGGTGAAATAGCGTAATATGGTGATAAGCAATGGCATTAACCAAATAACAGGAAAAACGCAAACAAGGAAATTTATCATCAGCTGACTTCATTTTGTTGGTGCTGCCATCTATTTTCATTTTTGATAAACAGAAACATTCATTTCAACTATTTCAAATATAATTGTAGATGGTGTCAGCATATTAAAAACCCTTTCGCCCAATTTTCCTTTTCCCTCGTAAACACCCAAGTCTCGTCAAAGGTGCAAACCCAAATCAGAAATGTTATATCTTAATTGAAATTCAGTTTTAAATTAAAAATCGATTCAGATCCACATTCGTTGCTCAATCATTATCATATAATTATTTCTTTATCCTTGAAATATCCATGATAAAACTTTGTCTGTTCAGTCTACGTTAAATAACATCTAGCATCAAATGTCGCTAAAGCTTCGATCATGAATCTTTATGAGTAGATCGCCACAGCATTCTTCGTAACTCACATAAGAATATTTATTTCCCTTCTTATTTAATGTTAAAAATTAGTATAATAAATAAAAACAAATTGTTACATACAAGCAATTAAACAAGCATTATATTTTATGTTATGGATATGGATATTTTGGATACGTACATAGTGTAATCCTAATTTATTTTGTATAGTCGGAACAAAGCTATAAATAAATAATAGTTTTCAAATAATTTAAAATTTTATAACTGTTTATCTGGTAACAATGATATAAATGCAAAATAATATGACATTAATATGTACTATGATTTACACTGGATTGTTGTGGAGAATATTTTATGCAGAGACATTGCAGGAAAAGTTCAGACAAAGAGCCTTTTGAACCTCTTATTGAATTTCTAACGAATTCTCCTTCTTTAAATATTCTTTTAAATCTTGTTATCAATGAATCCATATCAATCAAATAAATCAAACAATTGTGTTCTTTTTAATATACAGGAGAAAGGAATTATCTTGCAGTGTCAAGGCATCAATTCATGTAACCTGTCATTTTATGATACAAAAATAATAATAATAAGCGCGTTCCTCTTTTTTTTAATCAATAATTCCTCTTTTTTTGGGGGGGGGAGGGTTCACATAGGTGATGTAGAAAAAAAATCTAGAAACCCCTAAACTGAAATGTACTGAAAATATAGACGCGAGTCGATATAGAGAAAATTTAAGTGCAATGAAAGTTGCGCATTTGTTATTCAAACTCAGCAGCAGAGCTTCATTTTCACTTGGGCCTGCGCGAAAGGCCCAGTAGATTTTAGGATGTCCAAAAGTTTTACAAAAATTTGTGGAAAAAAAATACATTTTAATTTGTACCTCTAGAAATCTACGGAAGTTGAGAATGGAGAGCCCCAAACGCAAACTATGAAAAGAGTCCGAAACTGTTTTAATCGGGCTGTGGTCAGAAACTGAAAGGAGCAAAAACCTTTAGGCTTTTTAATTCCGAATTAAGCTTTTTAGTTCTTTCTGATTTAGCATTTCAATTTTCTTACATTTTCATTCAGGGATCATAGTATCTCTTACATATTACTGTTTATTAAAAAGATTTAATTTCATTATTATTGATTAACATTATAAGATTTTTATCTTATATGTAAGAATTTTCGTCCGTAAAACTGGTAATCATCTGATATTAAACACTTTTAAATATTAAAATATTATGCTATGTATATATTGAATTTTTCCGTCACAAAACGATTAAGTAATGTAAATAAATTGCATTTCCACATGTACCACATAAACATGATTCGTTTGGCTGGTTTTTTTTTCAGGTAGTGATTCAAGGCGGACTTTCTGAAAAACGCCGCCTACATCTAGCTCGCTTGCTTGCAGATTCATCTCGATACTTTTCAGAAGATTCTACATTATATAGACTATTTAACAGAGGCCAGCTTCCAGATCTTCTTTTTAAAGACTCTGCAACCGGTCTGAAAATCACGCCTTTGAACGATTCGTATGAACAAGTGCTAGGGCGTCAATTCTTGGAAGCTTCTAGAGCTGCTGATCCCAAAGAATGTGCATAATTAAAAAAGTACATTGTAATTTTATACTTTTTACTAGACTTGTTATAAAAATGTTTTTACATATTTTAGCTTTGGTCTTTTTTGTACCTGCTTCTCGTTACTTCTATGAATTTTGTGAACACATTTGAGCTCTTGCAAAATTCGGATGATTACAGTAACTTAAAAAAAAAAGGCTGAAAGGATTCAGATTTAACGTCGTAACAGAGGGCTTGGTTAAGTTTAACCTTGCTGTACTTTCAGTTAATTAATCTGCAATTTTTTTTATCTTTTTAACTGTATTATTAAACATTACTCTTCGCTCCACACAAAATTCGATAGCAAAAAAAGTGTTTCAAAACAGCGCATCTTTTCCGACGCTTGCTAGTTTTTCCATACAATTTCTAGCCCCTAAGGGATATTAATTTCGAACCTTAATTTTGCGTCGAATGGCTTTTGTTGCCCATTTCACTCTTCAAATAACTAGTTACTAGAACTTCCAGCCGCTCAAAATAGTTACCAGAAGAAAAGAAAAATTAGTATGCTTTAATACTTTTAAAAAGTTCAACTAATGTAATTTCTCGGATTCAGCTAGTAATTTATAATAGAGAAAAAAAAGAACTCCATTTATTGCTTTTAACTCGCTTAACTTGCTAATCAAGAAGTGTTTTAATATTTTACGTTTCACCACATAGCAACAAACTGGGACTTGGAAGATAAAAATATTTTATATCGGACAGTGGCAACACATTTCTTTTAAATAGCTGAGTTCTTTTATTAAATTTGAAACTCAAACATCTTACGCTTATCTTTACGCCAAATAGCAACACATTTGGAAAGTGATATGGAGAAAAAAGTGAGGATCGAGGCATATATACATGTTTGTGCGTGTCTTAAGAATAAATAACAAATAAAGAAAGAAAGAACTAGAAATAATTTACCATTGGTTAATTCATAAAATATTTAGAATTAAATTCAGAAATCTGTAAAATGTATAGTCTATTACTTTAAAATAGACATTTAAATGTTTTTGCTATCCCCCTTCCCATGTAGGAGCGTAAGTCACGTAGCCATCATCTTAGAACATCTATTTTCTCCTCGTCACTTGAGTTTGTAGTTCAACTCATCCTTTATTTTCGTGTTTTACGTGAACGAACCACGCTAAAAGGAAATGAAATCAAGCTAGTCCAATTTCTTTTCGCAGCTGTTGTTACCATAGTTACAAGTTAAATCAGACGGGTGGAAAAAAACCTTGAAGTTCTTATTTTAAATTAACAGACGGTAGTACAAAGCAATGACAATGTAAGCAATAAAAGATTTATGTGGAAAATTGAAAAATACACTAATAAAGATACGAAAAGAGGGTAGAAACTAATATCACAAAAATGTAAGAGGGGTTGCGACATTTTTTCTCTGTTAAAGCAAGCTTTGATAAACGCACAGTCCTTCTGGATGGAAAAGAGAGTCATTATTTTATAGTCGCGTTTAAGGATAAACTGTAAAAAAAAAAAAAAAAAAAAAAAAACGCCAGTTGTTTATAGTTTTTAGACAGAGAGTTTCACATCTTAATAAAATAGAAAGTATTGTCATTAGAGAGAAATATCTGTTGCAAGTTTGGTGAGCAAACAGTCTGGTGAAATAAATACACAGCTACATCTTGAATAATTATATCTCCTTTTTTAATTATTAAATAAATGTGCAAGTCACTACATGGTGCTAATCTGCGTTGATATCAAAGCAAATCCCTCCCCTTATAACTGTTTGGCTCAAAATTGTTTCAGGCGTTAAATTGAAATCTGTATATTAAGATGAACGGTTGAGTGCAGCTTCTTTTAATCTTATGATTTTAATATTTTTCAATTTTTTTTAAAATTCTTCGAGATGTTAGACAATCTGAAATTTTCAGATTCAGAGTTTTTTAATGATGAAAATCTGCATTACCTACTTTCCACGACTTTGAAAAATGCCGTCATTAAACCACACAATTGAAGCCGGAGATATAGAAGTATAGCAACTTCTCTCTTCTTCCAATTTACTCTGCCTTGGTGCTCGGCCCTACGGCGTATTAGTCAAAGAATTTGAAGTGGGAAGTCTGCCAATTTGACCTAGATTCCTGAATTATGTGCGAGGTCCCTGTATCGGTTAACCAAGGCTACTAGATTATCCTGATACTGAAGACTGCGTAGTTGTTATCCAGAGCATTTGGAATGGAATCGATATTTTCATCATTGTTACCTAAATTCCGCAACAGAACAACAAGGATTCTGATAGAACTCAAGGACCGGCGACTGTTGATAAGTTTAAAACCAGCAAGAAACTTCTAATTAGCATTATGCTAAGATCCTAAGAATTACTTTTATCTTGTTATAGACTGTCTAAAGTTAAAGACAAACTCCTTTTATTTTTTCTTTATCCTACATTTAATAATCAGTTTATTCCTTGTTTTGCTCCTGAGGATTTTAAAATATATATTTTATAAAAAACTGGAATTTATAATATAGAGTTTTTCTACTTCCGTGAGATATATAATATAGAGTGAGATATATAATGTAGAGTTTTTCTATTTCCATGAGATAACTTACTTTTTACTTATATAATAAATGGTTTTAATTTTGCTTTTTGATACTGTGATCTGAGTACATAATATGATGAAAAATTTTAAATATTTCATTATTTAATATTACTCAAATCAATATTGAAAGATAACTCACTTATATTCTACAAGTACTTTTATGCTCAATCTCGAGCTACTGATTGTTAATGAAATATATTACGCGATTTTGCAATGATTTTTTTACTCTTAATACAGATCATTCATGTATTCTATGAAGATATATTTCATTTATTTAAAAATTACAACTAAAGAAGATGAATACAAACATTCGAAAGATTTGAAAATGTTATTTAATTTATCTACGAGCATTCTATGTAAAATAACATATTTTATAAAGCCCCGAATGAGTGAAAATTAAAAATGTAAAAGAAATTAGAGCTGCAATTTAACCACTACTAAATGTTATATTTAAAGTTATAGTGAATATTCTGCACCTTTTGCTGTAATATCTTTCGGGAGAAGAAAGAAGCCACTTTTTTGGACATTTTATGTCACTTATTTAATATTTATTATTTGGAGACAACCTTAACTGCTAATAGTGAAGAAAAAAATCCTAAAGCTAAATGTATATTTTCATATCAAATGTTTAGCCCAGGGGTTCTCAACCGGTGGTACGCAAAGAAGCAAAGTATTTTTAACTGTTAAATTCAAAATTAAAGCCCCAACATCCTGATTGAGGTTTTTCTCTAACACTCATAAATTTATGTGATCTGAGCTTTGTTCGAGAGTGGTGGTGGTAGTAGTACTTTGTAGTAGCGGAACTAAAGGTTTTCAGTTTTTGTCTAGATGGTACGCGTTGGTCAAAAGGTTGAGAACCGCTTTAGCCTATTCTTTCTTTGGAAGGGCATAAAGCATTAATAAAGTTAATAAAAAGTCCTAAAACGAATTTTACAAAATATCTTATAGGGTGCTATAGAATCTAATAACGTATTAGTAAAATTATAATATAATGAACAATTGCTTTCTATTTTTTATTTTTTATGCCAGTTTATAATATAGTTACAAGAATATTTTTTAATATTCGGTGTTTGAATATGAGTTCTGTTAAATGCTGGGCTTGCTTAATATGCGCAAAATATTGGTCTGATATGAATTTTCAATTCCAGCTATATAATTAAGCGTATTCAGAAATCTCTTGGTTGAGGACGGTCCCCCCAAAAAAATTAACACATATCCAAGACAAGAGCAGGCAAGAGATATCATCACAACGCGAAATCAGTTTCTGCTAAAAAGGCTGTAGCAAAAGATTTATGCGCACTCGTAATGTATGCGTGGTTACTCCTTCTTGATAGAAACATAAATGATTCAAATCCACATCTAGCAACCATAAAAGTTATTACCAGTATTCTGTAGAGACTTTGCACGCAGTGCAGATATGGATGTCTCGACATTTAAGCTCGAAACTTGCTTTCAGTTTGATCATCTGATGCCATAGTAGCAGAAAGCCTCACACTAGCAGAGCAGCAGTGAACACTGTTTTTCTCTGGTGGTTCCGTCTACTGGCAGACATCTCCAATCATAACAATAGTTCGATTAGTCGATGCCACAGTAGCAGAGATCCTCACACTAGCAGAGCAACAGTGAACACTGTTCTTCTCTGGTGGCTCCATCTACTGGCAGACATTTCTAATCATAACAATAGTTCGATGCCACAGTAGAATAGAACCTTACACTAACAGAGTAGCAGTGAACACTGTTCTTCTCTGATGCTTCCATCTACCGGCAGACATCTCCAATTATAACAATAGGTCGATACCAGAGTAGCAGAGAGCCTCCCACTAACAGAGCAACAATGAACACTGTTCTTCTCTGATGGTTCCATCTACTGGCAGACATTTCTAATCATAACAATAGTTCGATACCACAGTAGAATAGAGCCTCACACTAACAGAGCAGCAGTGAACACTGTTCTCTGATGGTTCTATCTAACGGTTCTTCTCTGATGGTTCCATCAGACATTTCCAATCATAACAATAATTTGATTGTTCGATGCCGCAGTAGCAGAGGGCCTTACACTAACAGAGCAGCAGTGAACACTGTTCTTCTCTGGTGGTTCCATCTACCGGCAGACATCTCCAGTCATAACAATAGTTCGATTGTTCGTTGTCACAGCAGCAGAGAGCCTCACACTAGCAAAGCAGCAGTGAACACTGTTCTCTGGTGGTTCCTTCTACAGGCAGACAGCTGCAATCATAACAGTAGTTCACTCTGTTTAATAGGTAAAGATGGAACCATTAGACAAACAAGATCACTCAACAACACCTGCACCTTTTTCTTAGTTACATAGCTTCTATCTCCACTTAGAAGATTCTGATGTAACATGATTCTGCATCTGATAGAGATTATATTCAAACTTTGAATGATAAATGGCGTGAGATGATAAAAAGCATGAGAATAATGATAATAATAATAATAATAAAGCAACTTCTCGCTTATTGTATGGTTTTATTTATATCCTTTAAATTCTACCTCTCCTTATTATAAAATATGTTATTAAGAAGTTATTGGTTAGATTCTTCGAAATTTGTATGTTACATAAATAACTGAGCCAATGAGGACGTTTATTTTCGTACTTTTATTAATCCACACAAAATATATTACATTTGAATTTACTTATACAAGCACGAAAAGAGAAGTTTAGGTTATAAAAAGCGATGCGTACAGTATATAAACTTAGCGTGTAGGAATTAAATGATTATTGTTTGCAGGATTTATTTTCGACTACAAATATGTTGCCAATCCCCAAGCTGTACATATGCAAGAAATTCACATCTATTTTCTCTGGGCAGTAGTTTCGTTGAGCATTTTGTCTATCTGATAAAGATGATCTAGCAGTGTTTTGGCCATATCTTCCCATATAATTTCAAGTTCATCAGGGGTGATACTATGGGCTGATGCCAAGTTGCTGCAGTAAAAGAAATTTTAACCATTATCGGAAAAAAAAGTTATGTTTGTAAACGCAACAAATCAGTTTTTAAATGAAGTACAAAATATTATTCCAAAATCATCTGTATTCATTAATATTATTTCTAAAAACGCCGTGGCGAAATAACAGTGAACATTTCCTAATGGTTAATATATTAGATTTATCTTAAACATTATAGATAAATTTGTGTAGAGTTATATACCTGTAAGCACTCCATGTAGGAGGTCTCGGAGGGTCTTCATATCTGAAGCGAGGGTCATGAATAAGTTCGGCCTGAATTTCTTGAGCGCACAGTCCTGTGATAAAGACATCTTCCATGGGTAAGAGGGGCTGAACTAGTTGCGCAGCGTCAAATAACTCAGCTGCCGTGCTACCTAAAGTGATGTAGGCATGTCCAGAAGCATAAGGAGGATACTCTTCTTTAGAGTAGTCATCTTCCGAGACGTAATACTTCTAGAACAAATACATGTTTAGTAGCTACTGAATTTAGCAACAAAAATTAATATTACAGTATCTCTTTTAAAAACCTCCCGGTGGCAAAGTGGCTAGAACAGTGATTCTCAACCACTTCCCTGCCAAATTTTAGAAATGTATATAATAAAAATTAGAATGGGTTTAATCCTAGTATACAGTACACATGAGAACTGGCGAAATTCTGAAAAAGCTCAAATAGTTTCTTATGAAATAGCTCAACTGATTGCAGTTAAATTAAAAAATCTCACAATTTGGCTGAAAAAATTATGCTATTATAAGCTTGTCGCAAAATTGTAAAAATAATGATTGGTGAATCAGCAGATATTGATATTTGTAAAATATCACTTTCGAATGACACAATCCATCACAAAATCAAAGATACGTCTCAAAATATTGAACAAAATATTGCAAAAACTCCTGCAAATTCAAATTTGGCTCTACAAATCGATGAAACAACAGATATTACGTGGAAAGCTCAATTAATGGCATTCGTTCGGCTTATTCACGGAAATTATATAATTAATAAATTTTTATGTTGTCCTGAGTTACCCAATTTTAAAACTGCAGACATATTTTTGATGTAATTAGTTCATATTTAGAAGAAATTAAAGTTTCGTGGAATTCATGTATTGGCACTTGCACAGATGGTGCTCCAGCTATGACTAAAGAATTTGTAGCAAATGTTAAAGAGCTGAATGGGGGTATATTAGTTACGCATTGGTTTTTTTGCATTGAGAAGCACTTATTACAAACAAGAATCATCAGAATCGAAAATAGTTGTGAAACAATGTATTAAAATGGTTAATTACGTAAAATCAAGACCATTAAAAAGTCGCTTCTTTAGTAATTTATGCCAAACTATGGAAGCTAAGTACGAATCCTTGTTACAGCATATGTAAGTAAGGTGGTTGTCCAGAGGAAAAGTTCTATTTCGTGTGCTGGAATCAAAAGACGAAATGAAAATGTTTTTTGACCAAATTAAAAATTCTGATTTTGTTCATTTGTTGGAAGATAAAATAGGCTCTGCTAAACTAGCTTATTTATCAGTCATTTTTGTTATTTTTAATAACAAAAATTCAAGTATGCAAGGGTCGAAAGAAAATATATTAAACTCAATAGATAAACTGGTGGGATTCCAAAAACAAATACATTATGCAAGAATAAAGCTCAGGAAGGCAATCTGGAAGAGTGTGAGTCAGTCGCAAAAGATTTTAATAAAACTATTCATAAAATTGTTATTGATCATTTGACAGCATTAGAGAAATTATTCATTATTTCCCAAATTTAGATATAAAAAAAAATGATTGGGTTCGTAATCCATTTGTGATAACGAATACTTCTGTATTTGAATTAACTTTGAATGAAGAGGAAGAACTAATTTCGATTTATAATAATCCAGATTTAATTTTGAAATATTCGAAAGTCTCAATTAATTCATTTTGGATTACATTAGATGCGATTATCCCATGACGGCCAAAAAAGCTTTAAAAATATTATTACACTTTTCTACTTCTTATTTGTGTGAATTGGGATTTTCAGTATTAACCAACATAAAAGGGAATAAAAGATCGAGACTGACTATTAAATGTAGAAAACGATATGAGAGTAGCATTGTCATTTTTACGACCCAATATAAATGAAATTATAATAAAACATCAAGCTCAAATTTCTCATTAAAAGTATTCTTATTATTAATTTGCAATTAATCCCTTAATAAACGTACTGCTGTTTTTGTAGTACATACTATCATACTATTTTATTTTGCATTCAAAATTATTATCATAAACTATTTTACACAGTGTATTATAGGTAAGTAAACAGCTTTTAAACTTATCTTTTTCTTTGTGTGCCGCCAAATTTTGAAATCTTTAAAAGTATGCCACGACAACAACAGCAACAAAAACAAATGGTTGAGAATCACTGGGCTAGAGCGTCGCGCAGCTGCACCACAGATCCGGGGTTCGATCCCCGGGCTGAGCAAGGTTGACTCAGCCTTTCATCCCTTAAGTGGGTCGATAAAATAAGTAGCAAGTTCGCTTGGGGACTAAACACCGGGGGTCCTGCGACAAGCTTACCACTTGCCCACGACATATACAGATGCACTCTGGGGCCCAAAAGGTCAAGAAAGCAGAAAAAGGGCACTGCCCGTGGACCACTAGGACTGTTTCGAAAGAAAGAAAATTGAAGTTGTGTCTTAAAGAACTCAGAATCAAGTTAAATACTAAAACTAATAATGTCATATACTTGCTCGTAAATCAAGACAAGATGAAAAGAAAGTTCCAATTAAAATATCTTTGAAATTATGAACATGCTAGATTATAAAGTACTTTCCGGAATAGAAAAATCAGGTAAATCAGATTCAATTAAAATATTTGTGCTATGTCTTATTCTCTCTTGAACAGCTGAAAAAAGTACCAGCTTTAATCTCAATCAGAATGACTGACTTAGTTTCCAAGGTTAGATGGTCAAAAACAGATAGATATTAGATGTCTGTTAGTTCCATATTCCAAAAATCCTTCCTTCTGTTGTGATTCAGTGTGCACTTTTGAATTCTGCTATTTACCAATCTGAAAATATGTTGCATTTATGCGATTATTTGAGTCCTCACCTAGTTACAGATTTTCTTCAAAAGATTATACCCAAACCAAAATACTAAAAAGGACTTTAACATTGAAATTTGAACACTTCTAAATCTTCATAAATTGGAAATTATATGTATCTTTATGTATAAATGCGTCGAAGTGATCCATATTATGGCAATTCCAGTAAACTTCGAAAAGGTGTTTTTTTTTTTTTTTTTATTATTATTTTTTATTAATGGATTGAAGAAAAAATACGAGAACTGTCTATTTCAGTAGGGAGGTTACCTCGGCTGATTTTCTGAGAGAAACTGTTAGTATTTACGATTTACATGAGTGAAAAACGATGAAACTCCTATACAGCCAGCCACTTTCGTTGGCAACCGAGCTCAGGAAAGATTATTTGTCTCTTATTATTGTTATTTTTGTTCAGCGGTCTTAACTACTCGGCTATTAGTGGGCGAATTATGACAAGGAACAGAAGACGAAAAAGCGAAAGTTAATAAAAAGAAGCACATATGATCTTAAATATTATTTTTGGAAAAGAATTCCATTAATGTCAGAGAACATTCAGAAAAAAATATCTGTGGCGAAATAGATAATTTAAAAATTTATCATCTCTTGACGCATGTTAAAATTCTGTAACTTTTATTAAAAAACTGCAAAATAAAAATGTATAAATTTAGTGCAAATATTTCTTTTGAAACACCATATTTGATGTTTCCTGCATTATTTGCAAGGTTAATTTGTTGAGCAAACCTAAGATTTCTTCTAGATAAAAGTTGTTATGTGATAAAAATTGAGATAAGATTAGAGATTATGATCTAATACTTGTCTGAAGTAAAAAATAAATTGCGTCATTTTAAATTTGTGAATTTGAGGGCATGTGATAATATTCTATTGATTTTACGAACTTCTCGTCAGGTAATAAACATTAATTTTTGGGGAAAACAGATGTTTTAACCCAACTTCTTAAAGCGTATGCTTTAAGATTTCAAGTTTTATGTTAGCATACCCACTTATCTGACGTCATAGAATACCCTGTGTCCAGTTTGCATAAAAAAAGGCACTAGAAAATTCTTTTCTTCATTGTGAAAATGTTTATAAAATATTTACATATTACATATTCGATATACTATATATTACGCATTATATATTAGATATATCATTATAAAATGAACACGAAAACTATTAAGAGATACATACTTTTGTTGTTTTCCAATTTCTTAAATTATCACACTGATATGGGCGTTAAGTATATGATTGATAGCGTTGATATGGGACTTTATGACATACGGAATGGCAATAGCTTTCGACAATTATGATGACAAGCCATGTGAATCATATTGTTTCCGTTCTAATATAAAATAGAATATAACAAGAAATTTTGATTATAGGCATGAACGATTTTTTAATTTCCTATCAAATTTGATTATTAAATTCTGAATTTCCAAATTTTCGTTTCTGGTAGGTTAAGAAGGCCATGAAGGATTACTCGTTTCAGATTATTTTAATTCTGGTAGATTTGAATCTATTTAATTTCGTTCGATCTAATGAATAATTCAAGAAAGAAGTTTTGATAGTTTGATTAAATTGCGACGTTACCCATGACATCTTATGAACAGCATTCTATACATAAAAATCTAAGATGGAGAAGATGGGAGTTGATAACATTAACGTGTAATTCAGTTTTTTTAATTTGTTACACTGATTCTTTTTGTTATTTTTCGTTTTTATTTTGCAGCAAATATTAAGAAATTGATATCTAATTAATTAAATAACCACTTTAAAAAAATCAATTTAAATTGTATATACATTATCATTAAAGTATTTCAGAGATAGAGAATAAATTTATTTTCTCGGCAAATGAAAAACTGTAAAAAAGCATTGAACATCGTCTGCACTTTAATTTTTTTTATTAAAAACTGTTAACTTTTCTTTGAAATGAACATCTAATTATTTTACTTCTATACGACATAATAAAAATTAATACACTAACAATGAAGAATGTATTAATTGTTTTAACACATCGAAGGAAATCTCTTTGATGAGGTCAGCATTTTCGTTTCGCCAGTTTCATAAAATAGGGTGAACTATTAATTAATTTGAATAATAATGTCTTTTCTAAGTGCCCAAGTCACCACACATTACATTACGTTCTGGTGAAAAAATACAACAGCAAGTAAGTTTTCCTACCATTTGGCTTCGCCATTTTGGACAGCTAATCTTAAATATACGATATTATGCCCTGCAACTTTAATTCCTGGAGGATAACTCTCAAACTACTATGCTCATTACATCTACTTAAAATGTTTTCTGAGATGTTAAGCTAACACCTACGCCGCAAGATCAGATTGCAAGTTCTTTAAAATTTCTTGATTTTTTAATTTTTTATTTTTATAGAACTTTTTCTTAATTTTTGAAACTTTAATGATAAATACTTCGAAGTGTTATACATAATATAAAAAATTCATATTGTGCCTATCTTTTTTTTTTGGTGTGTATGTGCGTGCGCATGTGTCTGTTTCAGCATCTAGGTCAAAACATTATACAGGAAATAACTCTGGAATAAGAAAGACGTAGGAAGAGCGAGAATAAGTACTGTGCTTCACAGAACCAAGAGAACCTTCTCTCAGAATAGTTGTTCTACACATTTTGAAAATTTCGGTTTTCGAACAAATTTCTTGAAAAAGCTGAGACTTTGAAAGAAATTGTTTCTATTCATTTGAGAAATTGAGATTTCTTCAACATAAAGGTTATTTTTTCTTGCCTAGCTCTATACGTAAACAAGAACAGATGTAAGTGAGAGATAAATCGAAACAATTTGATTCTTTAAAATGATTTTTGAGAAATGCTGTAAGTTTTGGATTGAAATCTCAAGTAGCAACATTTGTACTCGGTGCCTGAGATGCAATAAATTTTGTTCGAGACTTATGGAATGAAACAATATCGAGACCGATGCGTAACTGTTTTAAAAACTAGGAATTTTGTTACAAAGTAGAAACTAACGCCATCTCGTCTACCCTCTAATTTGCGAAACTGTGAAGAAAATGTTAAAAGTAAGAAATAAGTTTAAGAGTGACATCCATTTTTGAGTCATACGTCTTCAGATTTTATCATATTTGCATTGTTATAGAAGTGTATTACAGTCATGAGGTTTCGTTTTCAATGTAGACAATAATATAAATGTGTACCCATATATCTACATCAGCAAATAGGCAAAATTTTGTAGGAAGAATATATTACATACGGCTTTGTAACTTAGATATACTGAAGAATTAACTATTTTGCATAAAACAATCATCGGTCCAAAATGAAAGAAACTTTTCCGTTTGAGGAATTTTTTTTTACAAGCAATGGATGCGTTTTGCACACAGGCTATTCGTGTGTATCGAGACTCATCTTTGTTCTTTCAACTTCATCTTTACTTTTTTTGGCACTGTTCTGCTGAGTTCATTTGAATCACTGCATGCAACATGCATTTGTCTGATAAAATTCTTTAAGCCTACATGTTGTCTGACTATGAAGATAAAATATTAAAAAAAAATGAGGCAAGGAAGTTTGGAACTAGGCAAAGACATACAAGAAATGCATAGAAGGTGAATTGTTCTTCCATATTTTCTTCATTCACATTTTGAAAACTTTGAATACCAGAAATTATATTATAAGATCCGAAACTCTCGACTATCTCCTTAAACACAGCGTTAGTCCTTTATGGCATAAGAGATTAGTTATTTCAGGGATGAGCATTAAGTTTCACTCCATTCCTTAGCAGTAAGATTCATTGCATCAAAATAGAGAATTCCTTTGAATAACTCAAGATTTGTTTTATCTTCAAGTTCTAATACAAACTATCAAAAAGACTTTTCCTTTTTTTTTTCGGAATGGAGTGCCGCAATTATTCTCAAAACGGAGAATCCACTCATGGATAGCCAAAAATTATATACAAATTACTTATAAGCCATTTTTCCCACATTATCTGAAAAGTATGCAGCTTTATAAAATTCTGCTACATCCTTTTTTATAACATTCTTTGTTTCTTTCCTGACATTATCTAAAAAAGCTGAAACATGAACTTGTAGATATATCGTAAGCACTCTTTTTCTTAGCCATAAGCATTAGCGAAGGAACTTGGGGTAGAAATACAAAATAAAAATTTATATAAAGGTAGAAGAAAGTAATGAATCTTGCTTGTGCATAGCGTAATACTTCAACCTGCAAATAATAATAATTTGTTAAAACAAAACACAGACGGATGATCGGGAATTTTCCTTGCAGCGGATTTGAAAAAATTATGATAAAATAAAATTCATAATATACTTACCTCGTCGGGGTCTCTTGAAGGCTGGGCACCGCTGTGAACATACCCTCCAATGAATTTGTCTTTAGACGCGAAAGGTTCTTTACCCAAGATTCTTGCGATGATGCCTACATTTATGAACGTATCATCATCCGCTTTTAAGAAAAACTGGGAATGAGGGCAGTACTTTGCCACCCATTTAAGCATGACGATACTTTTAGTAGTTAAGTTTCGATACGTATCCTCGAAATCTGCTTGGATGATGTCCTTGTAGCGTTGACTTTCTTGCAGAATTAGCTGTTCTTCTGTAGTGTTGGATGTGGTACCTAGGACAAATCCTAAGCGCATGGGGCCAAATAATCTAGCAAATATACATACATATATATATACACACACATATATCTATATAAGTATATATACACATATATAAAACACACATACAGTATACATACACACACACATATAATATATATATATATAACTGTCTTACTGAGTATTAACAATGATATAATAAGAATACTGAAAATTTTTGGTATATTGCAGATATCGTAGCTATAAAATTGAAAATACTGTCTTCTTTTATGTTCAAAATTAAAAGAGTTGGCACATTTTAGAGAGTTTCTCGAAATGCACTGAACGAAAGACACAAATTCTGTTTCCAATCCCTCCCCTCTCCGAAAAAAAGACCTGCGACACTTTATTTTAATAAGCAGGCATACCCGTAAGTGTGGGCGGAGTATTTAGAGAAAGGGTCGTTAAAAATTAGTGAGGCATCTTCCATGCTTAGTTCGGTTATAGTACTCGGCTACTTTCGTAGAGCTATTCTGCAAACATTTGTTGAAGTTCAAAAGATCACAATTAAAATAAATAATCGCTGAAGTTTGAGTGTTGAAATGGGGTAGAGAATCTTCGAGAGACTAGAAGGAGGGCAGTCTCAAATGCAGATTGTTAGAGACTTGAATGTAATGATTCTTCATGTGCAATTTATGAAAACAGTTTAAGTATCCCGGTCCTCAGGGAGAAAGTTTGAGCAAAGGCGTATAAGTGTCATGACATTCAGTGACATTCAGTTGACATTCAGTTATTTTCAGCAAGGCGTGACCTCGGCGAGAAGTATGTACTGTATCCAAAAGACAAATAAGAGAGATTTGTTTGCTATAAAACCTTCTGTACATGTTTCATTCACTTCTGCACGTAAGAAAACCCTTTAAATGAAACAGAGAACATCGGCTTCGGACCAAAGTTTAATAAGGAATTGTTCTCTTCATTGAAGGTACCGAGTAAGCTAATTAGTGACTCGCGACTTAACTTTACTTGAATAGAACCACAGAGTCTTTTCTTTCCTCTTACATCTTAAAAAAAAAAAAAAAGACCAGTATGACAGAGGAGGTTTGATATCATTTTGAACCTTTCTATCTTTGACAGCAGCTCTGTGACTGCTGTGAGGTAGAAGGAAGAGATCTTAGAGATCGTATTTCCCTTTTCAAGGCTGAAGTAAGCTCTCAGTTCATTTTTATTGACAACTTCTGTCTACATTAAGCTAATCAGGTGAATGATTCTGTCTACATTAAGCTAATCAGGTGAATGATTTCTATCCAGTTAAGTTGAGCATTTAACTGGATAGATTCATCAGCCATATCTCTAGAACTAAAACCTATAGATCGTATCTGAAACACTGTTGGGATATTATCTGCAACTCACTTTTGCTTTCCCAGAAACCTCCAGCAGCTGAAAACTGCGTTGCTGTTAGGAGTGGGATTGACTGCTATAGGGGCTTATACAAACTGCCTCATTTCCATTTTGAAGTCAGAGAGTTAGTTCTCTCTCTTCGATTTCACAACCTCTGTTGCAGATCTTTTTGCATTAGTGAGCCTTACATTTTACCATGCAATGTGTCGTGACTATTGTACGGCATATTTTTTTTATCACATCATTTAATGTTGAAATCAAATTTCAGTGAATTTTATCAATCTACCAAATGTGAAAATTATCTCAATTTTGAGCTCCACTGTAGTATACCGTACACTTAACATCAATGTGTAGAGCGATCAATAGATTGGCAATAAACTCCTTAATACATTTCTGGTGGAAATATGAAGAAATTATAATCTAATGCTCATTTAACAATACGAAATATTTTAGGTCGGTAAGTGCGTATTATAGCCTGCTATGGACATACAGATCCTTTACGGTAAGTCTAATATCGACTTACAAAAAGATTAGTTTATTTTATTTCGAAGTCTAGGCATTATCCTTTCACTGTGTTTGTTTCAAAAAGCGAGGCAGAAAGTTATTTATCTTTTAAATTAACATTATGAGTGGCAGATAGATTATTTTTGATTTCCAAAATTTCGAGAGTGCTATAAATTCTAAAATTCATTATGTAAATTCGAAAATTAATTTGGTTTAAACAAATTTTTTCATCTTCAGTACCAAAAACAGGTAATAGTGTAAAAATTAGAAGCGGTATTAAGTTTCTGACCCTGAATCTCTGATCTCATTACAAAATAAACAAGTCGACACGCTGGTAGATGGCGAAGTTTTCTGAAGCATATCTGTAAGCAAGATGAGCAGCACAGCGTGTGCAGTTTAATCCAAAATGTCTGAAACATTTATGGCTATTTATGTAGATGTTGCTACTTTTATTACTTGCTACGAAGTTAACAGTCAATCTGCTTTCTTTAACTTGTAGTAGAATGAACTAAACTGCTGTTACTGTTTCAAAACCGAAAAAACGTTCTTACTTTTGTAGAAAGTTGTCTTCGAAATGTTGAACTACTTATTATTTTGCAAACACCATTACATTTTAAAATTAATTTGTTAAAGTGTTTGTTTATATGAGGTTGCAAAATGTTTTCTCCCAGGTCTTATTTATAACTTCAAAGAAGCTTGAAAACTTGTCTTAATTTAGGTGGATTAAGTTAAAATGCTATTTATTCAAAAAAAACTTTTGAAATCAGTACATCATTTGAAGGCATGCATATACACACAATATGAATAACAATTGATTTATTCTGATATCAATATACTAATTCTTTTTCTCCCATTACCCTCCCCCCCAAAAAAAAAGGAATAAAAAAAATTTAAAAAACTCTGAGCGCAAAACTTAAACAGTTTGAGATCCCGGCAGAAGCTTTTCTTAGACCCAAAGTTCTCTTTCCTCATTTCATTAAATGAAACAGGTTTATTAGAAACTAAAATATTATTATGCAGCCTTCTAAATTCCAAGGTTAAGGGTGAACTTTTGGCTCTAGGCAGTAATCAGGTCTGGTAGTTCTGCTGTATCAACCAGCTGTACAAGTTAAAGAGTTGGAACTGAATTTTTAATTTTATATTCCTTGATAAAATTGAGAGAAAAAGAATGACTAATACTGTATGACAGATTCTGGAAAGGAATTGAATGACAGTACGAAGTTTTAATTTAAAAACTTATGCAAACAATAAAAGAAAGACATATAAGTTACATATATATCTTTTTAATCTAAGACATATAACTCTTCCCAGAGTTCAAGTAATGGAGTGTAAGAACCACATAGTTAGGAAAGAGATTTTTCCATAGTATGAACAGATAATTATACCAAACATGTCGTTATGATTTACAGCTGTCATAGAGGGAAAATTTTGTATTACTCACGAATTTGCTATGGATCCCCAAGTATTCCGTATAGCCTGTCTTTGTGCAAAATGGCCCGTAGCTGATGATACTAACATGAGTAGCTTCACTTCGGGACCCTTCAGGTATTCTTCGGATTTCGGATGATTTCGAGTTATGCACAAATCTACTGGATTAATTAGAAAGTTTCGGCGCCAGGGCATGTGTTTATCTTCCTCGTCAGTTTTCTGAAATTAAGTAAATTTAAAATTTTGCTATCAGAAAAATAGTATTATAAGAATAAAAAAAAGTGCAAAACCACGAAATGTCTCTTACTAGTATGTTAAATGTTTTAAAAATTTCAGTTTAAAAAATTTAGCTTTTATACACATATTGTTTGGAAATATACATGTGCATATTTTTATACATAAATAGCATGATTTGTTCGCTATATTACATATACTCGTTTCTAGAGATGGTTCTCGGAGGGGTATGGCGAGATGAAATTGCTCTTCCAAGAGTGTCCCAGACAAGCTCTATAGATTTAAGGTTAGCAGAAGTGGCTGGCTGATTCACGCGGCGAATATTTTCACTTTCCAGATAATCGTCGACCAGTTGAGCCCTATGTGGACAACAGTTATCGACCATCGACAGGAATTCAGAACCAACTGCGCCCCTGAAAAATCGAGTCTATAGCTCTAATATGTCCTCTAATATGTTTCATAGCAGTCAGGGAACCTTTGTCAAACACATGCAGGGTTCTGCGGCCGTCCAACTTAATGCTTGTCCAAACCATTACACCCTTTCCCTGATGAGAAAATAATCCCTCCATCACAAAGGAAGGACGGTATCGTGTCCCAGGCTGTCTCGAGATACAGGTACACCAAGAATCAGTGTTCAGGCTGAATTTTCACGCATATGTAAAATGTTTGATGCTTCACTCAAGTCTTGTCTAAAGATCACGTTATCTGCACCATGCTAAATGCGCTCTCTTGTGTTCTGCAGCGAGTGAGACGCAAGAAACCG
>KK121797.1:572794-592802 GCA_000611955.2 Stegodyphus mimosarum
CATCAACTGTCAGCTTCGGACAACTGTAGACCGTGAAACTAGGGCTCCAGTGGCAGCATACAGCTTAAGCGAGAGTTGTGAAGCTGTAGCAGTCCTGTTTCAACGCGCTGAAAGTGCTAAATAACAAACCGCATTCATCGTTGTGGATCTTGGTCGACTTTGTCCAGGTCTTTTCGATTTGGATCCAGTTTCGTGAAACTATTTCCATAAATTGCAGATGACACTGGGCGTTACACTGAGCTCTGCAGCCATCTGCGCTTATGATTCACCTCCCTCCAATCTACAGACGATTCTCTATTTCTTTCTGTTATTTTACCTTTCTGGCTACTTATTTAACTTGACACTTTATCAAATTTACCCAACTCTTGCCAGAAACTCGGCAAATATCATGAAGGAATACAAGCACACAAATCGCTGAAAAACCCTCGTGCTTTTATATTCTCTTCACAGCCACAGCTCCGCAGACACGCACGTGCACGCTTACGTATTCGACTCTGAATATTTGCATTACTCTTCGGCAGCATAACATTAGTTTTGTTTCGAGACTTTTCGTAAAAAGAGACATAATTTGCAAATTATTTTAATTTTGCACACGATTGCAATAGTTCATGCTATATAATATATAATATGAAATAATATAATATGAACTTATCAGTCCTCCTCATCTCAAGATCTTGTACGCTTTATTGGTATCGCATTTAACAAAGAAGTATTATTGTTTTATTTTATTAGCAAACAATAAACATAAAACTTAAATATAAATTAAATTTTTAAAATAAGAATGAATATTAGAAATTTCCCCCCGGTTTATTTTCTAAACTTAAGTATTCGAGCCTTTAGCTTAACAAAAGTTTCTGTGAGGTGAATTCTTTAGTGATTTAATGTTACGGGATATGAAATAAAACTTCTGAAATTGCTTACCTTTTTAAGCAAAATAGTTTTTAATACTTGCCGAAATAAAAGCAGCAAGAAAAACAAAAGCAAAACGAAAAAAAAAATTAGATTACGTAACAGACACTGTTCTATCAGTGAGATATTAATGGAATCTTTTTAATTTGGACAGTATACATTTGTCTCACTGCACACTGTAATTTACTACTCATTATGAAGAATTGGGCAGACATGTTACAAAAGCCATAAAAAATTTAAAATTTAAAAATACAGTTTGGTAAAATTATCATCATTTTGTTACTTTTGTATACGATTACATCTAGTTCTACTTCTTACCTTCGTTCCTTTTTTTTCCAACGATGCTTCTTTAGAAGAAGGATAACTCTGAGACATAAGATTGACTTCAATTGGATTATCTTCATAAACATTGAAGTTCTTAATTTCAGACTGAATTCTCTTTTCGACAGCGGGGTACAAAAACTGGACGGTCAAGACGACGATAAGAGCCACCAAGAAAGCAGCCAGGACCCAGCTGACAACCGACTTGGAACAAACTGCATAACAATTTATGTCAATAAAAGCATTAACCCATGTTTTAGAAAAAAGCATTCGAAACAATATACTAAGCATTTATCTATAAATTTATAACTTAAATAACAAGATAAACGATTTTTAGATTTGTCATTTAGAAGGCAAAGCAACTGAAGAAAAATGAATTTTTAATTGCTATTAAATTTAACTTTGAAAAGCTTAAGCATTTGTTTTATAATTTTTTATTCTTAAAAAGTAAATTATTGCATAATAAATTATTTATATGATATTCGAAAAAAGTGGTTACTAGAATTTATTACTTTAAAAATTGATCTTAAACCCGTTTTACAGTTAAAAATTTCTTAAAAGTAGGTAAAGAATTTTTTGAAAACTATTTCGACATTGTAGATAAAAAAATTCTCTAAAATCTATTTTTCTATATAACACCCGTAGAAGAGACGAATCTAACACGCTGCTCTCTTGAGTGAACGATCTCTCAGAAAATAAAAGAATGAATGGCGGTTTGCAAAATTGAGAGCTTTATAGATTCTAAGATCGAATTATATTATTTCATGCATTCAGTATAACAATTTATACGTAATTTCGCCGAGTTTAAAAAAAGGGAGCTGTTTGACTAGTTTAGCTTCTTAATTGATATGGAAACATCTTTTAGCAGAAGGAGCTACGCGTGTGACTTCAAGACAAAAATCAGTTAATAAATTATACATATAAAACCACGATATCATTCAAAATCATTAAAAATTTCATTAACATTGGAAGCTCTTAGCTTGAAGAATCTTTGAAAAAGACATCGCGACCTCATCCGCGACCATGAGCACAAACAGGTATGCGTCATTCGGACCGAACTATTCTCAAAATAGGGTGGAAGGATGGGGACTTTCTTTCTCTCCGTTCTCTCTTTCCGAAGAAGAGAAGAATTTCACGCGACCTTTCACGGCGCAGCAAGTAATAACGCCCCTTTTGGGCGAGTCTATATGTTTTGGCAGAACGCCAGCCAGGGTTGCGTTTTAAACGGTCGAACTATACTTGCCATTTTGTTACAGAATGGATTCAGAAGACTTACAGAAGTGATTTCAAGATTACAGGAAACTCAACAAACTTCAAGATTACAGGAAGTATGTTTCAATATATTTGCCACTTATATGTATCAAGCATCATCAAGTTATGCTCAGTACAGAATTGATGAAACGGATTCCATCTGATTTAAATTTTTCGTGTTTCTTATCTATGATTTAAGGCTCTCTGGAACGCTGGGATCTCGCTATAGCGATATGCGAGTACCCCATAAATATATCTCTGGTTATGCATGCGCTTGCAAATGATGTGGAGGTCCAAGTCAGATATTCTACTTTTTAATTTGGTGAAAATTAAAAAGTAGAATTCTACTTTTTAAATCATTCGAAAAATTCACTTGAGTGATTTTATTCGAAATTTATCAGTTCCCTAAAATATAAAATGGCGTAAATTAAATCCTAAACACATCCTATTCAAGCATATATGTTTACAACTCTTTTTTTTTTCTTTTTGGAGAGACGCATACAAATGTAAGAAGAGGCAATTTTGGCGACAGTCTTGAAAAGACTCTTTGTACTTCTATTGCCTCTTCCTAACGAGATACAAGAGCACAGCACTCAAAAAACGTAAAAAATGTAATCATCATTTCATATTTTCCTTCATAAATATTTTATAAATTAAAAAAATAAATGTAGACTTTTTACACTCCTTACTAATGCAATTATTATAATCATTAATAAATACTAAGTTTTATATGCGACTAATAGCATTTTATTTTTTAAGCGGCTCAAAATACACATAATGTTGTGTAGCTTATGACATAGTGCAAAAGCTCCAATTAGTAAAATGCTCTTTATGTTTTAGTAAGTTAAATATAAAAAATCCATATCGTTACTTACAAATTTCGATCTAGTTTGGGTTTGAACTCAGGCGAACGGGCAGACTGCATGACTGGTTTTCGCGCTTTTTCCTTATGTGTTACATGAATATAACGGAAGATCCCTCAGAAAACCCTTCACAAAGTTCATAGTTGTGGAATTGAAATGATGGAAAAGAAACACGTGCATGCATGATAGCGAGAGAGAAAAATTAGAGAAAATTCTAGCTAAATGATATGAAACGAAGCTTTACGTGCCATGTATTAACTGAAAAGTGAAAGAAAAGCAACAAACTTAATTTTTGAAAAGGTGATGGTAAAGAAGGGTTAAAATTCGGATTATTAACAAGAACCAAAAGATTTAAATAAATGTGACACGTCTCTATGAAATCTAATTCACCCACCAAAGAGAAGTTTTGAATAATTTGGCTACAGAGAAAGAAATAAATGTGATTTTCTGAGCAGCGGTGATGACCAATAGAGGATTTACGATTTTTATTTTTTCTAATTTTTTCCCCCTCAGAACATTAAGTCTCATGTTTTTATTTCATTACTCATTAAGTCTCATGATTTCATGAAATCTCAAGGAATTTCTTGTTTGATCAATTTGCAGAGTATTAAACTAGATTGCCGAAGAATGTTGCATATATTCATATCTGGATTGGGTCTTTTAAGTTACAGAAAGTTCTTTAGCGCGTTCATTTTGCTACATTTTGTTTCGTTTAAAATGCGTAGAATAGACTTCTCAAAGTAAACGATTTCTCACTTCTAATCTTGGTTGCTACTCGGATAGGATGAAGTTCATCGATATTTTGCTTTTATAACACGGTTTATTCAAATGCTGTTTAAGTTTACAGCATTTCGATTTGAAATCAAAGATTTTAATAGTAAATGATCATTCAAAAAATAATCAAAGACTTTTAATAATAATATATTTGAACTAATTATGATGCGATAAATAGTATGTCCATTGTAGTTAGGGCTAATAGGTTTACTTAAAGTGCAGTATGTGTTCAGATATGCACAGAAATTTCCAAGTCTTCTGTTAAACTGTATAATAGATTTACGAATTTTTTTCACATGGCGTACTTAGAGAAGAAATATTATCCCACCATTTTTCCTTTAAAAATTCCTAAAACATTTCGATCTACATTAATATATTATTAGGTTATTAATTTTCTACACTTTTCATTCTTGTCGACAGACTTAACATACTGAGTAAGTTGTTTCCATGAAAGTGTGGCACGGATAAACACAGAGATTGCTTTCTATCGGTTTAAACTCATAATGTTTGTTGTTTTTTATTATATATACTAATAAGATTTCGCGTTCAGTCTCTTCATGTGAATTCACCTGCTTATAAGCATTTCCTACTTGCACACTTTATAACACCGAAAGAAAATTGAATATTGCGTGATTCAACTTTGAGATTTCACGAGACAGCTGTTCAAATGGTGCTTATTTTCAGTCGCAGATCAGCCGCCGAAGTTCATAGATTGGAAAAGCTTTTCTGAGAATCTATGTACTTGAAAACCGATTAAAAAAAAAACCATTCAGATAGATTCCGAAAGAGGAAAGTATTCTGAGCGTCTTCTACAGAAAAATTATAGTTTTGCTTTGAAAATTGGGAATAATAAAAATGACATTAAAAAAATTCAACTAGAAACATTTAACCAATAAATTTACATAACCCTATTTATCAAAAAAGCGCATTCGACGTATTCCCTAACAACAGTAGATTAATTGGGATTTTATGAATTAGCAAACATAATAAAGCTAACAAACTCACCTTCAGATGACATATTGTTAACTCGTGCACTCTTACAATATTTTAAAAATTAAAAGAATGTAAAGCAAATAATGAATAATTTTGCATTCTTATGATTAATTGTAAGACTATGAAAGAACATCCATGGTAACAGAATGCTGAATAATAAAAAATGTCATACTGCGCGATGATAAACCTCCGAGTACAAATCAGTAAATGACAAAGTTTCTTAAAAAATTGATTAAAACAAATCTGAAAGCTCGCTTTTTTTAACGTTTTATGTGTTAACTTTATTTATTAAATATCATATTCTTTGCACTTAAACTATTAAACTCAATTCAACAGCTATATCACTTTATTAATATATATTTAAAAAAAAGCATATCTTTGGAACTTCCGATACATAGTCTCGCACGCTGTAGGGGAAAAAAAATTCGAACAGTGTCGCTATTGCTTGCTTTGAAATTGTTGAGTTTCTTAACCAAAAATTAGTTAAAGTTTTATAAAATATGAAATAGATAATAAAACAAATTCCAGATTTGGGCTTCCAGATATCCATATTCGAATGGAGGACTATATTATTCAAAATTTGATGGCTATAGGTACCTTTGTCTTTTTCACAGTGCGAGAAACATACATACATTCATGCAGATTCTCCCTTATTTAATTTCGTTAAATATAACGCAGGACTCTAATATCTGGTGGCAAGAATTTTAAACATGAAACACCGTTTATAGTGAACCAGCGCAAAATGCCAAAACTAGATTAATAGCCCTTCAGAGCTTACGCCTTTTGGGATAAAAAAATAACTATAATAAATGTTATTCCAATAGCTGCATCTCTGTTAGATCTCAAATGTCCCCTTGTGAAAAACAGTTTTATAAAAAGTTGTCTAAATTTGACCTTTGAAAAAGACACATCTTCAACAATTCAGGGCAAAGATGCAGTTAAGTATCTATGCTTTCAGACATAATGTATTAATAATAGTAAATGTGGTTCTTTGGCTGTAAATTATTGCTGTTATAGCAGCGATTCTTAACCGGTGGTACGCAAGACCAAAATAACTGGTATGCGGAGAAACTTAAGTATTTTTAACTATTAAATTCAAAAATTAAATACCCTAACATCCTATTTAAGTTTTTTCTCTTACACTGGTAAATTTATGCGATCTGTGAGCTTTGTTCAATGCCAATAGCCGCTCATAGACTTATGCAAAGTAATCCCTCCCTTTTTTTTTCACAAATATGATTTAGCCATAGACATAACAAAATTGTCATAAATGATGTTTTTAAATGGAGTAATAGAAAGGGCTGTTGTATTTAATAGGAAATAAAAGTAAGTTCCTATAAAAAGATAATAGTACTTTCAGAAGTTGATCGATTTATTAGCATGTCTACACTTTTATTCGAAACCGTTTCCGAGATCATATTGCTCTGTTTTCAATTAGAATCATTTTTTTAAGTTGCTTTGCTGTCTCTAACAGCAAGTATTTTATCTTCTTGTTGCTTTGTATTCCTTACGTTTCTACGCGATTTGAGAATGCCGTCATTTTTTTGAAGAACTCGTAATATATTGTGTATTTAAATATTTGTGAAAAAAATAATAAAACAAACCTAGATTTAAAAAATGGAAAAATGGCTGGGACTCACTAAACGGAAAAGTGTTGATTCGCAGATGATGCGTCCAGGACAATCTACTGGCATTAAGAATATTGAAATATCTCTTCATGATAGAGTAACTAACTGCAAATGAAATTTCAAAGTAATTGATAATTTTATGTCAGGGAATGATATTTCTTGGAATAAGTGCATTGCCGTTTGTAGTGACAGAGCTCGAGCTTTAACAGGAAAACCTTCCGGTGTTACTTCTCAAAATAAAGAAAGTCGCCTCTGAAACTAAATTTATTTACTTCTCCATTCATCATGAAGCTGTAATAGTCAAAACATTCCCCAAAAACCTGAAAATCATTTTCAATCAAGTTGTGAAAATTGTTAAATTTATTAAAAGCCGAGCTTTAAATTCAAGAATATTTACGATTTTATGCCAACAGACGGGCAATGAACGTGAAACGCTTTTGTTACATTCTGAAGTTAGGTGGTTATCCAGAGGTAGAGTTTTAAATCGTCTTTTTGAACTTCCATCAGAAATTCAACTTTCCCTGTGTGATTCAAAATTTGTATTGCAAATATGTTTATTTATTGAAATATGGTTGGCGCATTTAGCATATTTTGTTGATATTTTTGGGAAGTTAAATGAAGTAAATTTACGATTACAAGGACAAAGTGTTAATTTGTTTAACATTACAAATAAAGTAAATGCAATGATAAAAAAAACTTAAACTAATAATCAAAGAATTGGATAATAATATTTTAAACTTTTTATTATTTTTAGAAAGTTTTCTAACCGAAAACAATTCGAAAAATAAAAGAACGATTAGGATCCGACTTTGAAAATGATTGATAATTGTTTTTCATTGATAAATAATTTCAACATGCATTTTCCCGGGGATTATGAAAAAGAAAGCTATATTAGAAATCCATTTTTTTCAAATGTATCTGAAATTTTATCTCGTGAAGAAAAGAAAAATTAATATAAATTTCCTGCGATTGAACTTTAACTGAAGACTTCAAAATAACACACTTTTTAACTTTTGGCTGAACTGAAGAATTTTAAGACATTTCAAAGAAAGCTATTAAATTTTTCTTGCATTTTTGCACAACCTATTTGTGTGAGCAAGGATTTTCTTCCATATTATATTTGAAAAATAAATGCAGGACAAAATTAAAAGTGGATCCTAATTTACGGAAATAAGACCAGACATAAAGAAATTGATTTCTCTTAAACAGGACCAAATTTCACACTAAATTAAACTATCAGAGCTTAAATTTTGATAATTAAAATAGTAAGCAATTTTAATCCAATATTTTTATGGGTATGTATTTATAAAAATAACCAATAGGTTGCACAAATGGCAAAATATATATATTTTTCAATATTTCTATTGAGGAATTGAAAAATTATCATTTTAAAATGTAGTGGTAGTACTAAAGGTTTTCAATTTTTGTTTAGATAGTGCGCGTTAGTCAAAAGGTTGAGAACTGCTGTGTTAGAGCATTAGTTTCAAATTATCATCTACCTGCTAATAATGATTATTTTTAATATCTTAAATATACATCTATAAATATGTATCTATATCAATTAATATGCGGTTATACGTATGCGATATCTCTTAATTAATATGCAATTAATGGCTAAGAAGAATTCATAATTAACGCACTTGGGCAAAAGAAGCGGGAACGGATAACTTTTGTTTATATATCATAGATGTCAGTGCCTTTGGCCTCAAAACATTTTTATTATTTTTCGTTAAGTATATTCCTAACTAAGGGGTCAGAATGCATACTTTCTACATAACAATGGTAATTCAGAATTCTGTGTAAGTTCCAGGCGGCAAAATTCTTATTTGTCTACTGCTGTTGCCTAACTACATTTTAAAGTCTACACAGAACTATCGTTTTATAAACACATTGTTAAAACATAGTTTGATCTCTTATATGAATCTCTATGATCCCATGCTTTAATGATACTGAAAATTACTGCTTTATTCAAATTTATTCTGTAGTTACCAAAATGGCGCTTAAACCAGGAATAGATTTTCAGTATAGATATTTCGTTGTTGTACTACGAAGGTGTTTTAGATAACTTTAATCTCTGACAACTTAGCAGTACAGCATCGACTTTTATCTCTTCCAACTACATAATCCATGAATGATCATCTCTGCTTTTTCGCAGATTCAAATACCTATGAAACGTTTGTTTTCAAATCTTATTCTGTATACCGTTTACATCAGAAAAACTCGAACGGAGACTCGAATGAAAGAGAAAGGATATAATATTTTGCATTCTTCAGGTCACTATACCTATACCATCCGCCTCAGTTCCAAAAGTTGATGTTTGTGTTAAATAAGATGGCACATTTAATTGTTTTCACTGATTCTTTTTGCTCTCATACATTTTTTGTAGGAAATGAAAGAAATTAAACTTTCCTTAAACTTTCTTTCACAATTAAAGTACTGTTTTTCTACAATCACTGTATAAAACAGACGCTGAATAATATTTTCCCTTTTCCTTTTTCTTTCCTAAAAATTCTAATTTTTCAAACCTCCAA
Organism: Stegodyphus mimosarum; assembly: GCA_000611955.2. Lineage (NCBI taxonomy): Eukaryota > Metazoa > Arthropoda > Arachnida > Araneae > Eresidae > Stegodyphus > Stegodyphus mimosarum. The sequence continues at coordinate 582,065 of KK121797.1, forward strand.
AATAAAAACAGGAAAGGCAACAACAAAAAAAAATCTAAGGTAAACTTTTCGTAAAGGTAAGACGGCGTAAAGCAAACTCGTAAAACGTACCCCACCTATTATTTTGCATAGTATTTTCCCATTTTTTGCTATGTCAGAGGACTTATATGCTACGTAAGTGAAAGCAACAGACGGACACTCATTCATTCAGTGCAGACTTTCGCAACCAATGATAAACCGTATGTTTAGATGCATAATTCCTAAAGCTGTAAGAAGTTCTATAATAGTTCATTTGTTGGGCGTTTATGGTTAATCCTGCATTTCTTACATATATGTCATTCACCTACGAAAATCCTTGGGAGCACTAAACCTTCTCCGAAGCCTAAAAGTAAAGTTCTGTAGAAAAGTAATATCATAGATATTAGCCTCTGAAAATTGCCACTTTTTGATATTCATCTAATCGCGCATAATATGATTATTACGCTTCCTTGTTCCACATTTAATGGCTGCATTGATCGCCTTTTGAGAAATTCTCTCAGATGCATAATAATCAGGTACATGGTATATGTGAGCTGCCTGAACTAATTGAAACTCTTGTAACAGGGAAATGCTTCTCCTTATGGGATCAACTTAGTAGACTGGACAGCTAATATTATCCATTTCTTTCTACAGAGTGGATTCATAATTAATGTTATCTATTTCTGATTCAGTATCAACCCGCTAACTTACTCATTTCTACTTCTCTTACTCTAAAAAATATATGTTGTTTTCCCATGCGTGCTGTTTTCAGATTTCATTAATCTTATTAGATTGTTTGCTGTTTGTACATTTTTTTTTTGGCGGGGGCAAATATAAAACTCGATTCAACATAGATTCCACATCGTATACATTCCTAAACTACATAGATTTTTTAGTGTATGTTTGTACATTAAACCTGTGGGGGGAGGGAAATCACATGTATTAATGGAGGCGGGTTAAGGGTAGAAACAGAAACAAGAACTTTGCAATGTTCAAAAGTCGCGACACAAGGCATTTGTGGCCAAACAATGAGCCATAAAAAACTCAGCAATTTCAAACTACTTTCTTACAAAGTACTAGAGGAAAACATAATAAAGCATAGCAGAAATAGGCATCCTACAATATGGGTTCTCATTTCATACACCTAAAGAACTGAAAAATCTAAAACAATAATACAATTTCTGTTGCTATATTTTTGTTAAAATTTCGATGCTTCGAAACTAGAAAACTATGTTTCTACTTTATTTTTTAATAGGATGTTCCCCCCTTTTTATTAAGGATGATTTCACTTGCAAAGTTTTCGCTGATATCTTTTAGGTCTATACACCATTTCCTATTCATATCCTTGATACGTGAAGCAAATATTCGCTTCTTAAAATACTTGGTTGTAACGAATGTTTTCTACTAAAAAACGTTCTTAATACAGTCTATTATTTTCTGCCAATGTTTTGGTAGTTTTTCAAAGCCTTCGGTCTAGAAACTTGGTGACAGCGAGTCCAAAAACAGATCAACCGCTTTCGGACGTCCTGTGCAGAATGCAAGATAGCACCAGAAAGATGTAGCTGCAGGTGTAAAAAAATATAGAAATCTTAAGCAGCAATGTCGGGGCTATATGGTGGCTGGGACAAAAGATATCGTTCGAGTCCGTACAGAGTCTGACTGGTGAATGCAGACACGTAATCTTGCATTATCTTGATGGAATATTATTTTTTTTTCGCCGGAACACAGTCCGACATTTTTTCTTGATAGCAGGTTTAACGCGAACCAGTATCTCGCCATAGGATTTTACCTCTCTCCAGATACTCTTTGTGGATAATACCATGCAGTCCCATCAGACGCAGAGCATGATCTTTTTATTAGTCAAATTGCACTTTGCGACCCTGTCGACGGGCTCACAGGACGCTGATCAACCCCTTCTCAGTCTGCGTTGTTGAAGTAAATGCACTTTTTATCAAAAGTGACGATATGGTCCAAAGTTTTGTCCTTACAGTGATATTCGAGCAGATTAGTGCAAGCTTGAACACGTCTGTCCTTATCTGCTTGAGTCAGCTCATGCAGCACCCAGAGATTGAATTTTTACATCAAGTTTATGCTATGCATAGCGCGACTAATGGACATGGTACTAACGACTAATTATTTAGCAAGTTCTTGAAAGGTTACATACGGATGTTCTTCCACAAGTTCTCGAAAACAAGCCTCATCAACATCACTAGGCTTGCCAGAGCGCTTTGCTTCTTGAATGTCATAGTCCTTGTATTTAAACTTTCAGTACCAAACCTTCAGAGTATCATATGATACAACGCTAGCAAATAAAGATGTACATATGATTTGGTGACATTCTGTAGCTGGCTTTTTGCAGCAGAACTGTAAGTAAATGATGGTTCTGATCTGGTAGCGTGATAGTTCCGTTTCAGACACCTTGTACTTAACGATAACGATACTTTTTACAATTTTCACAACATAGTGTTCTAAAGCAAGTCTTTTTCTCTCAGATGCCAAATACAAAATACAAAATATAATTAACCATGATAACGTGAACTGTTTGTACAGACGATATTTTGCGGTGGCGGGAAACTTTCATTTAAACCCAATATTTACTGAAAATAAGTTGACATCTCTATCGAAATCTGACTCTTAATTGTGTTATTAAATCTATCAAAATCATCTATTCTTTATCTTAAATTTGGGAATAACTTCCGTTTGTACGATATTTCAAAAGTTTTACCAGACATTTAGTTTTAATTTATCAAATAAGTGAATATGTGGGATTTTATTTTAGGAAATTCTTGTCTTATAACAGCACTTAGTATGAATATACAAAATAAATTTTTCTCTACAGGCCGTTTAACAACAAAACTCTTAATTAATGAGTTTCTACACATCATACTAAAAATCTTAAAAGGAATAAAACATCTACATATGGGATCTGGAAACTCGTACTTATCTCTTCAACGTATTTAATGTCTGTGAATTTGTATTCGAAATTCTACATTCATTTGCTGTATAAGCAACATAAGAATATGACAGCTATTAAAAATAGAAATTTGTATGTCCAGTAATTTGGGAAAATTAATTACGAAAAATATTTTGCTTCCTTCAAGGAATCAAATGCATTAGGTTTTCAAACTGAATAGTTTCTATTATGTCATACGTCCCATTTTCAGTATTGAAAAAACATCATATTTGATTAATTTCTTTCGGTCTACGACCAGTCATTCAACACACAGTGGCTCACAAAAGTGTTCGCACACTTACGAGTTTTAGTGAAATTTTGCTTTATTCATTAGTAAATAATAAAAAAATCTGAAAGATTTCAGATTTTAAATTACGTCTAAAGCGGCGTTTTTTTAATATTTTTTGTGTTACCTTTATTTATTAAATATCATGTTCTTTGTACTTAAACCATGAAATTCAGTTAAAGGACAATATCGCAAAATAATTTTGAACTGAGCATATCTTTAGAATTTTCGATAGGCAGTCTCACGCGCTGGACATAAAGATGTTTTTTCTGTATAACGTTGCCACTGCTCGCTTTGAAATCCTTGAGTTTGTTAATCAAAATTTCGTTAAACTTTTACAAAATGTGAAATCGATAATAAAACAAATTCCAAATTTCAAATTTGGGCTTCCAGATGCCCATATTCGCAGTAGGATTACGTCATTCAAAATTGGATGGCTCTGGGTACCGTTGTTTTAATACAACGACATAGATACATTAATTCAGATTCTTCATTATTTAATTTCTTCAAATATAATATAGGCGATATTGTTTGGTGGCAACAATTTGAAAAGTGAAACGGATATTCAGAGAGTTTCTTCGCAAAACGAAAACAATAGTCCTTCAGGGACAAACCCCTTTGGACTAAAAAGTAACAGAACAGTTACCTCATAACTTCGTACGCTTTAAAGAAATCTGCAAATATTAGTAAAAACAATAGTGTTTCTGTCAGTTAAATATTTTGTAGTAATCCTACAATATATATGGCAGCTTTCAAATGTCTGGGCATAGAGTTAACTTTTTTTTTTTGGTAATATCTGCATCAGTGTTACTCCATTCTTCCATCATTACTGTTTTTAGTTCGGTTTTCATTTTAATGCTGTGTCTTCACTCTAATGATGCGTTCTGTTGGGTTTAAATCTGGTTACTAAAATGGTGTTTTCAGAACTTGTGGACAACTATAGACACCCAAAAGTTAAACGATGAGGGCCATGCGCTAAGGATCGTTACCCAGGCAAAAAAAAAAAGTTGTTTCCAGTATCGAAATTTAGGCGGATAATTTAAAATTAGCTTTTAAAATATTTAAATAAAGAGCATGGTTCATTTGTAAGGATCTTAAGTTTAACTAACGTTTATCTTATTTTAAAACTTTACTATCATCTCTTATGTTCGACTTCCGGCCAGAATTAACGCATGAATATGTTTATGCAAATTGTACTTGCTAACGCTTAAGTATTTAAGTTTTGGCTTTTTGGCACGAGTAGAAGAAAGGAGAGAGAGCCTTCTTGCCACTTTTAGTAAGCTCCCTGTTCCTACTCAGGACTCCAGTTATGTTTGCGAAATCAACTAGAAGAAACAGTAGTCCTGATACATGGTGCCAGCAATAAACACTAAGTTATTTAATCCTAATGCTGACGTGCACCCTCGCACTAGAATACCTCCACCGCCATGCTTTACGCGAGCTTGCCATCAGTTACTGTCCGTCTTTAAGGCCAGAAGTTTAATCCTCTTGAAAGTTAAAGACGTATTGTAGTTTTCCGCAGTTTGCGTACTACAGCCGTAGTAATTTAAAAGGCCAGTCTTAGTGCTAGTCATCTGTGTAAAATATTAAAAGTTAGCTCTTATTTAAATTTTAGTTAGTTAGTAATCCTATATTCTTTTACGTTCATGCCACAAGTGGTTGGTCTTTGTATACCGAAGTGCGGGAACGTTTGTAAAATCGATAAGCAAATAAAGAGGAATTTTAACCCTTCTTATCTTTGTTGTATCTTCTACCACACGCACGAACATAGCTTTTAGTAAGCTCCCTGTTCCTACTCAGGACTCCAGTTATGTTTGCGAAATCAACTAGAAGAAACAGTAGTCCTGATACATGGTGCCAGTAATAAATACTAAGTTATTTAATCCTAATGCTGACGTGCACCCTCGCACTAGAATACCTCCACCGCCATGCTTTACGGTTCCAACCAAAGTCTTCGAATTAAGCTTCTACGATATTTCTCCCGCATTCTTGGCATGCTTTTGTGGTGTAATGTCGCACACTCGGCGCATATTCGAGAGGTCCATGGTTCGAGTCCCGGCGAGGGCATTGCTCATTTATCACATCTCCTGCTTTGAAAAAAATACCTAATGACTCTACAAGCTCCACATTTTTTTTCTCCGTATCCATCGGAATCAAAAATGTTAAATTTGCTTTCTTCTGCAAATAAGACATAATTCCAATACGTTTCGGGCTTATTTTCCATTGATTTTCGAGAAGAAACCCTAAGATTTCTAGTTTTTGCACTTCCAAAAAATTTTTTTCGAGTAGAGCGCCATGTAATCCAGCTGATCTGAGCACTCGTTGAACAGTTTTAAGGGAAACTGAAGTAGAACATTTTTCAGTAAATCCTATAGAAATCTTTACTATACTCAAACTTGGATTTTTCACAAATTTTCTAGCTATAAATCTCTGATCACGTTGAGTCACGACGAATCCTCTTTGCGGGATAACCTCTTCTTACTTTATTTTGGATCCGATTTTCTTCTTTAGAGCATTTTATCAAATACTGCACCTTAGAATGGGATAAATTTACTAATTTAGCAATATCTGGAATTGAATTTCCATCCTTATGATAAAAAATGATCAATTTTCGAATGTTGAACGTTGCTTAAGACTACGAGCCATTTTTTAACATTAAATAAAATATAATGAAGTAAGCAAGCAAAACGTTTTTAAAACAATTTTTAAAGTCACGAAAATGCAAAAATAAAAAAAAAGTGGTACAGGATTATTTTATTTATGAAATTTTAGGAAATATTTTGGTGTACGATCACTTTTGCTGCATATTTTATCTATGTCTCCTTACATTTTCAATTTTAGAAAAAAAAAAAAAAAAAAAAGTTTGGTTTTATTCAAAATCACATGGAGATGGTATGAAAAATATTGGGCTTTATATTCGAATTCAGTTCCGGGTTACAGCGTTTTTTCTGCAAATTCTTAAAACTGTGCGAATATTTTTGGCCCACTGTATATTTAGTCTCGCAATATTTTGAATTATCATGCAATGTGAGCTTCTAATGAGTGATTTAAGGTTATGTCTGTGGTTATGACACACTGTTTGTGAAAAACGAAAACTCAAAAGTTATTAATGGCAATTCAAACGTACAAGAAAGGGAATCTCATGTAATAATTTTAAAGGATTTAATTTCTCATGTAATGCTGCTGTGACAATTTATCTGCCGGATTGTGCATGAAGTGTTATCATTCGCAGAGGGAAATAATTTGAGTATCCCATTAATATTAAACTTAAAATGCTGGGCTCAGATATAATTTAAGAATCACCTACGAAGCTCACTTTTTTTTTCCTTTCTTGCCGGGGGATGGAGCTGTTTCGTTGTTCGCTTTATAGTAAGAAGATTTTTGATTGAAGGAAACATTCTTATGGTCAAAGCCCTTGTAGAGTTATCCGGTTTTTTTGTTTAATCTGGAGTCGTGAAAAATGTACAGTGCCTTCGCCGGGATTCCAACCCTGGACCTCTCGAATGCGCGTAGTGTGTGCTTACAATTACGGTACTAAGACATGAAGAAAGAAGGAAAAAAATACTTTACATACTCCCCTTTTAAAGGGAAACTGAGAATTAGGAGACCCCGTCGCCAAATCCTGGTGGTGACGAATTATCATCCATCACCTTTTAGTTCAGGCGCCACTCTAAAGGCATTACATTTTTTGAAGCAGGAACATGCAAAATGTGCAATGCCCTCGCCAGGACTCGACCCTTGGACCTCTGAATACGCGTCGAATGTGCTTCCGAAGGCATGAGGAAAGGAGGACTACTTTATACCCTATTAAGACAATATGAAGATTTAAACATCGAAGCATTTTATTACCATTTTCCCAGTGCTCACTTCTCTTTTTTTCATAAGAGAAAAGCTTTAATCATCCTACCCAGGGCCTTAAGACTAGAGTAATAATCAGGCCTTGCTCATGCTAGAATGCAACAAATTACCACAATTTCAATTTTAAAATTTCTTTTACTAAGGGAATTAATGAAACTGGGTGTCAAATGTGGCAACATTTTGATTACTAATAATTACTGATTAAGATACTAAATAATAATAATGCAAATATATAATGTTTAGTGATATGGGGAAAATTCTTTTTAATTAATAGTGTACTATGAACTTTTTCTAATGAAAAATGAGTAAATTAGTGAATCAAAGTAAATTTTTAAAGGGTATTTAAAAAGAAATCTGTGTATCGGTTAGTAATTTGCTGCTAAAAGCCATAGAGTTACACTTCTTAAATGTGTCCATATAAATTATTCAAGTTACAAAATTTAAGGCATGACGTAAGAATGATTAAAATTTACATCATAATGCTTTACTTCTTTCATTCCGATATCTCTTACAGCTGCAAATTAAAGTGCTTAAATGTTTTCCAAGATAAATTGAAAAATAAGCAGTAGAATTCGTCTTCTGAATTGGTAGGGTCTGTCACCAATAAGCTATACACAGACAAATCATTTTACATCTTCTCGTAAATGCAGTTGATAAATTTAAACAAAAATCTCAAAAGCTACATTGATAAAAATTAATAATTAATTGTTAAAATCTCACACAATTTTTAGATGTCTAGTCTCATTAAACTAATTAAAGAAAAATAACAAAATAGATATAAAATATTTTTTAATTACAGTTATGCCAGTAAAAATATAATAGCTTGATTATGATATTTATCAATTCATATATTCTTTGTGTAAAGCTCAGTTGTAGTTTACAACTGAGCTGAGATGTTTTAATCCAGCTTTTATAAGCTTTTTAATCAAGCACGAGAACTTTCTCGTATTTTCTCGATTTTTCTGGGTAGCCAAACCAAGTACGAGATATCTATTTATTAAATGTTAAATGCACGTACTTCTACTTTTCCGAAGTAACTTTCTCTTAAATTTCGTCACGTGCTGCATTGCGCTTGAAAATAAAACAATTTTAATCATAATTCTACTAAAATAACAAATTAAATACAAATTCTGCAACAGTATTTTTAGAAAAATTCTAAGCATTTCGAGAGACTCTGACGTAAATCCCTTTTTTTTTCAAGAAGAACAAATGTTTGCAAAAATAGAAAAAATATATATAGATAAATAAATCTAATAATATTTCAGTAAAAAAACTATTTCTCCTACTTAAGAAGGGAGACCTGTTTTAGATTCGACAAATGTTTAATTGAGTTTTCAATTCAAAACAAGTGAATTTATTTTTACCTCTAATAATTATATGTTGGATTAATAAGAATATTATTTATACTGATAAATATTCTTTAAAAAATTTCTCTCCTAGCATGTAAAAGTAGGTAAATTTACCTTTCTTTTTCGGGTATTCATTATGAAAAGGAGTTTTTTCATCTAATATAACAGAGCTCTTTTCGCAAGACATCTTCGCAGTTTGAATCGTTCTCGAACCTTACAAATTATCTCTCTTTCTTAATGTTGACTCAACTGCCCATTCTCCTTGGCGACGTCACAAACTATTTACTAATCTCAACGATTCGCCCTTTTGATATGTTATTTGGGTTTTGGCTGAGCTATAAACCGATTTTTACTGCAAAGGACAATAAAAATGTGTGATATGAGGGAAACGAAATATTTACAAAAAGCTTGCTGCGCGTGCGCAGAGGAAAACACTGCGTTGTTGTAATAAAATTATATTTAACTACTCCAAAAGATTAAAATTCAATTTTAAGTGGTTTTGAAATTCGCTTATTATACGCTGTGTGAAAGTAAAACGATAATAATAAATGAATAAAATTAACGCTTTTTATTATGCCGCTATCTAATTAGATAGGTGATTAGGTGAACAATAGTTGGATGTTTAACGGATTGTAATAAAACATGCGAGGGCTGTCTGCGGCAGCCGGAAAGAGTCTTTGAAATAACTTCTAAGGGAACCTGGTCGATACTCATTCTGCACACAGAAAAATACAAGAAATTCGCAGCAGCTGCGCGTTCGGAGGGAAATGACCACAGAGGAGTTAACAATGTTCAGTGGTCTCATTAACTCACTTTTTTGGTGGAGGAGGAATGTGTTTATTTTGAGTGAACTAGCTGCAAATCAGGAGCGGACCTACAGTTATATCTTCTTGGGGTCTTATTTATTGCAATGATCTGCGTACAAAATGTTAACACAAATATATAATTAACGTCTATTTAATTAAATAGTTAAAATGATTTAGAATCCTAAAGAAAATATACGACGTGGACACCACATGACTCCCTGCTGCTGTTGTTACTTATGCCCACTTGTCTGACAGCAACATCAGTCTAAGCCCACAAAATACTTCGTGGCAAGGAGCACAAGATACTCTTGTCGTTGGCAACAGCCTTCAGCACCTTACAGGTGACAGTGCGATTTAGCTCAGTTTCGTTCCCAATTTTGATGGAAAGCACCTCGGAGGGGGGGGGCAGTCCGAGGTTTTCCGTTCGCTCTCCCCTTCTACAAAACCACACGAGAGAACTTTCGGCTCCCCTCATATTCAGAGTGCCGCTATGCCCGAGGCCAACGTGATATACAGGCCCTGGCGCGAAAAAGTCACGTGAACAAGAAAGGCTGGCAGTCTTCCATCTTGATATTCGTGCGTGCATTGTGTCTTGATATTTGTGGTGCTGTTTTTGTGTTTATATTAATCGCATTTTTATTTTGAATTCGAGCGAACTTAAACGTAACGTGTACGTTTTTGTTATAAGAAAATATTTCGTGCATTATTGTACTGAATTTTTGATTTGAACTTCTGTAGACGTGTTCCTGTTCACTTGGAATTAGAAAATTTGAGTAATCTTCAAACATTATTTTGGTAAGTAATTTATTCTTTTCAATTTGTTTCTTATGTTATATATTGGGTACACTTTATTTAAATTTTTAATTCATGTTAATTCTAATAAATAAAACAGTTATGGTGAGCGAAAAGCTTTCTATTTAATTAGTAAGTAGTAAATGGGTTCACGCTGAACGCATATAGACCTTTCTTTATTTCATTTTACTTTTTATTCATAGACCTTTCTTTATTTCATTGTACTTTTCATTCAAAAACAGTTTCAGTTATTTAAGCTATCGAAATCTTGAAATTCAAACTATAACTACATATAGCAGGAGGTATATATTAACTAACACTTACTCATTAAGCATTGTCAACAGACAGCTTTTATTCATATCTAGGGTGAATAATCCAGCAATTGCCATAAACTAACAGTTTTATTTTATAAAAGAGCTCTTTTAATGGCAATATGAAAGAAGAAAAAAGGGATTAAACAATTATTTTCTTGTAAAAATAAACTATTAACTAAACTTCTCTTCAACTACTTAAAGGATGTTTCTCAGAACCACTCAAATGTCAAAGAAAGCAAAGTTATTTTTAGTTAAAGTTAGTTAACTGAATAATATTATTTAAAAAAATATTGAATATAGTTATTGACTCTTAAAATAAAATCTTAGACATGTAAACATTTTTATTTTCAGAACTTGTATTTCTTGATGATTAAAAAAAAAAA
>KK121797.1:614983-630124 GCA_000611955.2 Stegodyphus mimosarum
TTGGTATATATTCATATTCTGTGGGTATGCTCATTAGAAAAACTCCCATTCTGAAATGCTTTCTATTTTCTTCTCTGTTTCTACATTTTCTTCCAGGTGTTAGTGAAATTACATCCTTTATTTCACATGTTCATTTTATTTGCATATGTTTTTGTAATTGAAAACTACATTTTTTATTTCTGCAGATGGAAAAGACTTTTATTAAGCCATTACTTAACTTCAGAATGCCGTATAATTTCTTTTGGATCCTATTTATTAATATAATTATTAAGAGAAGGAAATAAGCTTTCATGAACTTGCTTTCGTTTACCAGGAGACGAGCAAATTAGCACATGAACAGCATTTATCTCATTGGAAATGTTGGCGTTTTAGAATAACTATTACAGAACATGAGTATAAAACGATCTCTCCTCTTTTAGTTATGTCTCTTCTCTTTTAATTTAGGTAATACAAAAGAGTGTTAATATTAGGTTCCAACGTATTTTCAAAGTCACTGAATTTTTAAGTGAAAGTTTTTTTTTAAACCTATTGTTCAACACTCTATTTGAAATTAGAAAGATTAATTTTAATGCTTGAAAACTGTAGAATGCTAGTTAGTATAGTCGACCGTTTGAAACGCAACTCTGGCTGGCATTTTGCCAAAACATGCAGACTCGTCCAAAAGGGCTGTTATTACTTGTTGCGACGTGAAAGGTCAAGTGAAAGTCTTCTCCTCTCCGAAAAGGGATATGCTGTAGGACCCGGAAAAAGATAAGCTGGAGGGAAAAAAAGTACCCATCTTTCCATCCTATTTTGAGAATAATTCGGTCAGAATTGCGCATGCGTGTTTGTGCTCATGGTCGCGGATGAGGCGGTAGAAATATATGATAAGATTTGAGCTCTAATTTTCCTGTAATATTTTCTTCCTTTATCTTGTGTCTGCTGTTTCCTTTTCGATAGAAGAGTTTATGATATCGAGCTGATTTGAATGAAATTAAAGCTAGGAAAGGGGAAAAAAAAAAAAATCTTAAGCTCTAAGACTTTAAACAAAATTCTTTCATTTAAAATTAGTTTTCTGAAAGCACTTTTTTTTTCCTATTCAAAATCTAATATAGGTTTTTTTAACTCCATTTTAATTTGCACATTAGCATGTTTCCCTTCCAATCATACGATTAAAATTTTTGCTTTACAATAGAAGTTATCTTTGGTCTTTAACTGCCTCTTTGCTATGTTTGATTTTTCCTTTCAGATACACTCTGTGAATTACACTTTTCTTATTTCTGTGACAAATTCTGTATTTGTTGCCATTATAAAACTGTTGTAATTCTTTTTTAGTCTTAATAATCTGTAAAATATTCGTGTTCATTAAAAGCGGTCATAATAAAATTAAGAGCTTGTAGAGTCATTAGGTTATTTTGAAGCAGGAGATGTGAAAAATGTGCAGTGACCTTGGTGGGAGCTCTCGAATACGCGCCGAATGTGTTACCGTTATACCACGAAGGCATGCTGGAAGCAGGAAGAAAATACCTTACTCAATTAATGTCAAAATTACGAAAAAAAAAACCAGGTTTTGAGAAAAAGAGTAAATTTGTACACGCTTTGCTTAGCAGATCAAAGCGAAATCCTGGAATGTATCCTGTAAAATTTCTATTAAGTATAGGCGACATGAATTTTGTTACTTCCGTTCTATACAGCCATGAAGATGTTTTTCTTGAAAATTATACAACAATCAACAGTCGTACTTTTTAGATGTTCGTTTTAAAAGAAAAGATTTTTTGGATTTCTATTTCAACTGTATACTTGAAAAACGACAATAAAATTTAATTAACCGAAAATTTTTAAATGGATCATCTTTTGTAAATATTGCAAAATTCAAACACGTAGCGGAAAGCTTTAATATCTTAAATAATAATTTAATGAAGAATAATTATTTGGTAACAAATTATTTAATGATCGATATGAGGAAAAAGATGCAAAGCATTCGAATAAAACGGAAGTGAAGGGATATTTTTTCTGTAAGCACAACAATCAATTTCTTTCAGATCCGTTACTTTAAAAAATAAATTAATACACAGATAATTCGATAATTAAATGTATTAAAACTTCTCATGATGACCACCTCTAAAAACAGACATTTTTGAAGAACATAAATTTACGTTTTTTTAAAGAAATTTTGGACATATTGCTAGTGATTGATTACACTGTACATATTTTTTCTCGGGTTAATATATAAACTGATTTTGTTATTCTTAATCTTTTAACCCCACTCCAAGGAAAATAAAATGGATGTTGTATTCAAATTAGTGTTTAGAAATTTCATTCCGGATAATAACCTACACTAGATCAAATTAAAGAATCATAATTTTCTTCTCTGACATATGTGCGGTAATTCGAAAGAGTTTTTTTAATCGAAAGAAAGTAAACACGCTATTTTATTTCTTTCGTTTTTCCGCTTCGTTGACCTCGGAGCTCTGCAAAACAATTCATCCAGTTTTGGCGTTAAATCTGTGTGATATAACTACAGGTCAGTTTTTCGTAAATATGAATTGGCGATGTATTTCGTTCGCCAAAGAATGACGCAACGTTTACATCGTCTGTCAACATTTTCGCTTTCTAGTTCCAGTTTGATAGCGAAAATGGGAGCGATACGACATAAAGTAAGTGTGATAATACGTATTTATATTTGGGGTGTATAGTTTTTCATCTCCTGTGAACTTCATTTTGGTTTAAAAAATTTATAACACTGCTAAAAAATAATGATATAAAAATGTAATCATTGTCATTTAAAATGAAAGCAAAGCGGCATCATATTGTTATGATTATTGAAGTTATATTTTAATGCATTTTGTGTGAGAAATAAGAAAACAAACGTTTCCTAAAAGAGATCCTTTAAAGTTTAATATGGTTTATCAACAGAGGTGGCTCTGGTGGAATAGCGGAACATTTTATAAGATGCTAGATGATAATACATTTAGATTAACATGGAAACGTTATATATCTTCTGTATACTTGAAAAGTGAAAATATAATTCTGTAAAAATATTTAATGCTTTTAATTAGATATGTCGTGAATCAATCAATTTAAAAAAGTAAAAAAGAAAAATGATATTCTCAAAAATCTCTTGCTTTTAAATGGCTTAGTATGTTGATCAATACTAGACAGATTAAATTTGAAAATAAGTATCTTACATTTTGTCGAGGCAACAGACTTGAATAAAAACTGAAATATGTATTTACAGTGGATAGCGAAAAATCGCGTTTCGAGACTAAAAATTTTTTGGGGATGAAAGCAAATATAATTTAATAAAAATTGGTTTCTCTTGAAGACTAAACTGGTTTGGTTTAGTTGGTTTATTTGATTAAGGCAAAGCACTCGAGGGTCATCTGCTTAAAGGGAGGCATGCTTTCGTGGAGGACTTTTTGAGGGAAACTGGCTCGTATACACCTTACATATGGAAAAAACCACGAAGGTGCGTATGCAGCCAGCCGTTCGAGGAATTCGAGTGTCTGACCGAACTACCAGTGTTCAGAGATTTTTCCACTATGCCGCTGGTGGGCTGGAAGACTAAACTGAAAATTTCCAATTGGGAAATCAAATATTATAATATTAGTATAAAACTTGGTTGACCTCCTACTTTCTCAGTGAAGTAAATGGAAGATTAATGTTTCTGATATCAATTAAATTTAAGGGAAAATATGAATTTTATTTGATTAATTATGTAACTTATTTTATTTTATTAACCGATTGTTTTATTTACTTATTATTTAACTTTATTTTATTAATTATGTACCTTAATTCTTATAATTTTTATAATTTCGTAAAATTTAACCATTAGTGCTAGATCAAGTAAACTAATGAGAATAAAAAGTCTTATGCTAGTCCAAATATAAGACGTCAAAGCGAAAGCATATATTATTAGTTTTACCATAGATCATTTAATTACTTTCTTGTTAAACGCTTTCAATAATATATCAAGCTGATAAATATGAAATCATCTATTACGACAAATCTTTCCTATACTCCCTCTTGTAAAAGGTAGAATAAATAAAACTGCTGGACACAGGTAGTTCAATTCAGGTTCGAATCTCGGTGAATGGGCTTTTCGTGGTTGTCCTCACGTGTAACGGGGCTACGAGCCTGTTTCCCGTGGCGAGTCCTATAAAAGCTTTTTTAGGCAAGTAGTCGTAGTGTGGTTTGCTGTAACTTAATAAATCCAAATCTAAAATCATCATTTACCTTATATTTAATTTGAATACGAGTCAGTTTACTTTAGAAAGTCTTCGACAGTAGTATCCCTTCTCGTAAGCTGATAACTCTCGCTTGCTTTCTAAGCTCTTTTCTTTTTTAGGACTAAATTAATATTGCGAAACAGTTTCAAATGTACAGTAACATCTTATATGTACATAACCGTCTTGTAACTGAATATATAGTACGTACTAAATTTTATTATTCTCGTTAGACTTGACATGCATGTCCTAGATCATATTTTACTGGGCAATTAACACTCTTAGTTTTGATGCTTGCAGATTCCTTAATGTTCTCTAAGAAAATTGTGCGTATGAAGAATTAAAATGTCAAGCTCGCTTAGAAACATTCTGTATAAATGCATGGGGAAGATTACGAAAAATACCTCGCATTTGCTTGATGAGAAAAATCATTCACAGATCTTTTTTTATTTTTAATAATAAAAAAAGTTTCAGAGCAAGAATTATCTGTAGTAATGAAACTGAAAGCATCCACAAATTTGAGATTTAGAATCTTAAGGATCTAATGTTGATTAATACCTGAAGCTATTTAAAAAAATTTCTAATATACTTTCCTGCAAGTATTTGATGTAAGAACCCACAGTGGGCGTTTATGGGTAGGAATTGTATTTATGAATAAACAGATAATATTTAATATTATATATTTTGCCTTAAAGATGTATGGCTAATTATTAAATATTTTTTATGCCAAGAATTATTTTCTAATCTAATGATAATCGATATTTTATGTTCTAGCATTAGAAGTTTTCCTTTTGTTCCTACATTTACCTACAAATGCTTCAGAAATTTACCATTTAGTATATTAAAAGATATTTTAAAATGTATGGTAGCTAAAAATTTTGTGGTTCTTTTGAATTTCGAATTAGCCGGTGTTTAATAACTAATTAAAGAATTATGTTGCATTTTTTCAGAATAATTTTTTTATTGAACACTTTTTATTTTCATTAGATAAGCGGCTGGATGTTTGGAGTGTCGCTTCTTTTGGTTTTCTTTATGCTGCGTTTTTTCTTAATAACATCCGAAGTAACTCTCTTTGATTCGGATAAATCCTCAGGTAAGAGACAATAAATTAATCGTTATTTTTATATTTGCCTAATTGATATACTACACTCATGTCCAAAATTATGTTTACATGCATAAATTCACGGATTTCTCAGAGACTATGACTTATAATTTAATGAATTTTTGTGGAATCATACATAACATGATGACACATAAATGCAAAAGAAAAAATTGAAGATCATCTCATATGATATAAAATTGTAGCATGAAGCAATAAAAATGGTAATAAAGTGTGACAAAGAAAGTTAAGAAAAAAAGGAATGATTCAGAAAAAGAATTAAGTCTTACGAATTTAATATGGAATATGATCTTCCCTGACTTGTACACACATATCACAACGTGTTTTAAGGCTGGAAATAACGTTGTTAACCACAGTTTGGGGAATAAATCTCTACTCTTCCAGCAATGCCGTCTTCAGAGCATTTACATCTCTAGGAGGAGGATGTATACGTGCAATTGCTCTTCCAAGGTAGTCCCATAAGTTCTCTATCGGGTTAAGGTCAGGAGAGTTTGGTGGCCAAGGTATTCACTTAATGTCTTCACTTTCAAGGAATTCATCAACGAGGTTTGCTCGATGTGGACGGGCATTATCATCCATAAATAAAAAGTCAGGTCCATATGCACCCCTGAAAAGTCTTACATAAGGATCTAAGACCTCATCTCGATATATCTGGCTTGTCACCAATCCGCTGCTGAACACGTGTAGAGGCGTACGTCCATCGATCATTATTCCACCCCATACCATCACACCTCCAGTACTGAAACAGTCACGTTCCACAATGTTCGAGGGATCATTTCGTGTTCCTGACTCCCTCCAGGTGTAAACACGTTTAGAATCACCAGTTAAACTAAACTGCGACTCATCAGTAAAGAGAACATGGGATCATTGATGTTCAGTCCAGTTTTGAAGTTCTTTAGACCAATTAAAGCAATCCCTCTTTTTCTGGGAAGACAGTAAAACACATACCATTGGCTTTCTGGCATAAAGTTCTTTTTCATTAAGCCTTCTGTATATTGTTTGCCGTGATGCAACAGTTCCAGTGGCGGCTGCAAGCTCTGAACTTAACTGGCGAGCAGTAGCCTTACTGTTACGACGGGCAATTAATGCCTGATACCGATCTTCAGAAGCAGTTGTCATTCGTTTCCGACCTTGTCCAGGCCTCCTTACAACACTTCCATCATTTTGAAACTGTTTCCATAGCTTAGAGACTGTCTGTCTTGAAATATTCAGACATGTGGCTGTTTCCATGATTGACTGCCCTGCTTCTAAACGGCCGATAATTCGCCACTTTACAGATTCTTCCAAATGATACTTTGAAGCCATAACAAACCGCTTTGAGATGATTTATTTGATTGGATAATGCTAATTAGGCTTGGTTTTCACACATTTCCTGCAAATACGGATCACATTGATTCGATATTTCATTGAATATCATCATTTTTGGGTATGTAAAGATAATTTTGGACATGAGTGTAGTTTTAGTTGCTCAATCTACTGTTTCAGTATTGCTGTGAAAATAAACTATAATTGTTGTAATTGCATAAAGGAATGTAAAATTCTCAAGCTTCTCAATAATCTGCTCTTTCAACACGCTTTTTTCAGTTACAGGTATTTCTTAATTACGCGATAGTTAATCTGCATCTGAAATTAAAATCATGTAAGTTGAATATAATAATCAATAGTGATATTCGTTCATGATTGATTATTCTATTAATAAATTACTTTATATGGTACTGTTTCACGTTTTTATATTATTGTAAACATCTGTAGTATCATCAATGGCGTACTAGAATTTCATTTTGTCATTTCGGCGGTATAGCTAGCGCCAAGCTGCCGATGGTTTTGGCAATCTTCATCACTCACTCTTTTCTTCATCACTCAGAAGCATATGAATTGTTTCTAATTTGATCATTTTTATAAGGACAATGCATACAATTTCTCAATTATTTTAGTTTTTTGACTGCCAGTACCTTTGTATACTAAATATTGCCACGCAAGCAGTAGTTCGACAGTTGTAATAATAAAAACTAATAGCAGAGTTACCAGACATGAGGCGATAAATAGTTAAACTTTGTCATTTTAGAAATGGTAACACATATAGCTAGCAACTGGGAGATCCGTAACTCAAATCCCGGAGAAGATATTGGTCATTTTTTTTATATTTTTTCTCCAAGAAATCTAATAGTCCCTAAAGCAGCTCCCGAATTAAAATTTATTGGACGATAATTCGTCGCCTCTTGGATTTGGTCGACTGGATCTCGTGCCCCTTTCCAATTGCCTTTTAAATAAGGAACAGTTAAAGGAATTACCGCATTCCCCGGTGCATTTTCTAAAGGTACAAGTCAGCGATTCTCCAGCTGTAGTCCTCCAAGAGTGCCCTTGTGGCCCTCCTAGATTCCCCAAAAAGACAAAAAGAAAAAAAGGGGGGTGTGCATTCATATTAATTGCGTATTTCCCAAAAAGACAAAAAGAAAAAAAAAGGGGGGGTGTGCATTCATATTAATTGCGTATACCAAAACTACAGCTGAAAATTTTCGAAGTTGCATGTGGTCATTTTTTTGTTATTCTTCAATGACAATCAATTCCAAGACTGACATTTTATGAAATTCTTTACTGTCTATCCTACCTACCGGCTTCCCAATGTAGTCTAATCTAGCCCTGTCTAGTCGAAAAAGAAGGCTTAAAAGCACTATGACTGTGGAGCTTTTCATCATTCTTTTGTGCACATCTAACGCCATAACTATAACCAGCCGACGTTCATGCCAATTCATCACAACTCGCCGAAGTATCGAACCTTCTCTTCACGTGTTTTCGTGTTTCTTAATAGTTTTAGAAGCGCAATGAAATACACCAATAAGCTGCACTTTTATTTGTAGAAAGTCAAGCATTGAAAGTTGTGCATTAATTTTTTCATTTGTATTTTCTCACATAACGATTGGTGAAATTTTAGACTCTACCTGTTTTAAAATTCCAGCGAAACAGATCCAAAAATTCAAATTGGAATATTTTGCTATTTCAATTTCTGTAGCCAATCAGAAATAACTTGAAATGCAGTCGCAAATAACTCTGAAATATGATCACAAATAACAGTCAACTAAATTGAAATAAGAAACTGTATGTATCATTGAGTAGTTGCTTTTCTATTAATCCAGTAGTTGTGTAGTTGTTTGAAATGCTTCTTATGTGAGAGACGTTAGTACTTGTCTTGTAAAGTCATTAGGTTTATCGATGCAGGAGGCGTGAAAAATGTGCAATGCCCTTTCCGAAATTCGAACGCCGGACCTCCCAAATCGGCGTCCGTCTGCGTGCTTCCAGTTACACCACGAAGGCATGCGGAAAGGAGGAGAAAAGTATTGTATATACTCTCCCTTTTAATGGACGATTGGGGATTCTGGTGGCGACGAATTATCGTTCACCATATTTTAGTTCGGGCGCCACTTGTAGAGTCTTTTTAAAATTTTTCGAAGTCAGGAAACTGAAGAAATCCTCAATACCGTAGCTGAAATTCGAATTTCGGACCTCCCGAACACAAGTCGAAAATGCTTCCAGTCACAACACAAAGGCATGAGAAAAGCAGGGAGAAAATACATGGTCTTTGTTACATTGAAAGTTATGAAACACTGGCTTGGAACAGTTCTTTGTAAGGAAACCAACATAATCTTAGTCTTCATTTAGGCAATCCTGATAGTGAAGAATCTGTGTGTGAATATGATATTAATATCAGTGAGGAAAAGAATTAAAGAAACATTTCATAGTACCCGTGGCTGTTCAAAGAAAAAATACTTACGTGAATATGACTATCTGAAATTTGGACTTACTTTGGTGTGGCAGTGAAAGTGAATCAAACCTTAGTGCGCTGTATGTTACAAAGTGCTTACAGACGATTTTATGAAGCTAGCGAAATTGATATAGCACGTAGAGACAAAACACGCAACTGTAAAAAGTAAAGCTATCGAATTTTTCCCGCGATGTGTCATAGAACAGAATAAAGGCATAAAAGTTATTTCTAATAAATCCACAAGTAAAAATACCTTAGAAGCATACCATGTTATTAAGTGTTCACACTGCGAAGAGCGAGGCACCTCATTCTAAATACTTCTAACTGCTTAAAACTAAGAATGCTTAAAATTATCTAAGGAATATATAGTTATAACAATGCTTAAAATTATCTAAGGAATATATAGTTATAACAATGCTTAAAATTATCTAAGGAAATTCATTTAATGTCACTCTTTCGGTAGAATAAAGAAAGTCTATTTTATTTAATTCAGACAGATGAGAAAACACGTTCCGAATAATGCATAATTTGTGTGTTATGTCAGATTTGAGTTCAGCAATGCCATTAATGAAAACATGTTATTTTCGAAGATTCTATCAACTCATATAACTGACGAAAATATTTTAAAGTCTTAAACAAGTACATGCAAGAATAAAGAATATGAAAGTTGATTGGAGAAATGTGTAGGAGTTTATTTGTGCACCCTGGTAAAAGCACAGTAGCATTGTAGCTAAAGATAGAGCTGTGGCACCTGTTATTAACTGAAGGCATTATTTCATTCCCATATAAGCTCTGGTAGTCAAAAGTATGTGATCTAAATTCAAAACCGTGTTGGAAGACAGTATTATGACACTAAACTTTGCTAAAGCAAAGCCTCTGAAGAGCAGAATATTTTTATCAGTTTGCGAAATAAAATGTTACGGATAACAAAAACAAATAACTTTCTCTTCGTTCTGAAGTTCACTGGCTTTCACACAGCAAAGTAGTCACATCGATCTTTGAATTAAGACGGGAAGTGTTGTTATTTGTAAGCAAAATTAACAAAGATTCTACATCATTTCTTGCTGATAATATATGGCTAAGTACGTCAGCACAGTTTTCAGATACATTCTCCAAAACAAGTGAATTAAATTTCTGTCTATAAGGAATTTCTTTGGCTGTTCTCAATGTCTATGAGCTTGAGCGAAAACTTGGTCTGTAGGTTAGTTGTGCAAAGCAAGAGAATTTTTCATCTTTTTCAAATTTAGAATGCTTTTTATTAGAAAATGATACAGTTGTTGCAAAATAATTATACAGTGACATCTCTTTGTATTTGAGAACTCTGAGGTCACGATTTAAAATTTATTTTCCAAGTGGTAAATATAACGAATTTTCACGGATTCGTGATTCTTCCAACTGCGACGTTGAATATAACAAAACTGTCTTTGAACGAAAGGGAACAGTTTAAACTGTCGAGTGACATCGGACATGGAAATGAAATTCCAAACAGAAGGTGTGGTTAATTTCTAGACTTCGTTACCAGTGAAAACGAAACTAACTGTATAATGGTCTTTTAAAAATTGTAATTCATTCTGGTTTCTACGTATCTGTGTGGGAAAGAGGAAAAAGTTTATCACTAACTCAAATAAAAACAAAGTAATCAAATCCACTTGATGTGTGTGCCCATAACATACTTAAGTTAACAAGCATACATCCACAGGCAGAAGAGCAATAAAACAATCGGCAGACTCATCCACATCATTAATATGAGTTACAACACTTACTTAATTTTTAGTCAATATGGTAATGCTTATCCAAACTAAGAGCCTTGAATTATTAAAAACGAACATTTTTTCTCTTAATTTAATCACTTGAACCAATGTAAAATTAAATTAATTTTAATTAATTGTATTTCTACTTCCTTGTACAAAGTAAAGGAAGTATTGTAATGACGAAAAATTTCGGGTATCATATTTCAACGAAAATAATCATTTTGACCTCTATCGAATGCAATTTAACGATGTTTTTCCGTGACATCTGTATTTAAGGACAGAATAAAGGTTTCTTGTTTTCCCAAACGAATTATAAAACTGATTTAAAATGGATGCAGAGATTTTTTTCTTGGCGTCTGTACGTACTACGTATGTATGTTATATCTCATAACTCAAAAACGAGTAGCCTCAGAATACTGAAATTTTGTATATGGGACTGCTATAACATGTGGCTGTGCACCTCCTATTTTCGTTGCAGTCGGCAGCACCAAAAGCATAAATTTATATATATATATTACTCGGCTCAGTTCTTTTTATTCTTATATGTTGGTAAATTGTGTATCTTTTGCTTTAAAAATTATTAAATTATGTTGTTCTTATCTTCCGGTTAAGGTTTCTATGCCTTTATTTAATTTGTATGTAATAGTTGTAGAATTATCAACAATTTAAAAAAGTTCTTAAAGCGCGGCTAAGCCTAATTTTTTTTCCCATAGCTGCCATTTTACATTTGAAATTGTTTACATCTGAAACTTAGCAGAATAGTGAATTAAGTCTTTCTGCACCTTCTCTTTTTGCCGAATGGGACTAAAAGTAAACTTTTCGTTTTGTACACCGAAAAAACTGCCTTCTTGCTCTCTGCCGAATTGCTTCTCTGTGCGTAAAAACTCTGATTTTTAATTGCAAAAATTGTTTTCTGAATTATTTTAATTGTGTTTGATATTTTATATTTTTCACTTTTTAATAAAGAAATTTTGAGGTTTTATGTATTTTTGTGTTGCCGCGAAGTGAGAACTGAGTTAATTGTATGAGAAATATATGTCTAATGAAATTCGAGGAAATATGTTTAAATGAAATGCAAGAGAAAATGCGTATAATTTAATATTCTGCACAAGGAAGTCATGTGGTGTGCACATCAGATTTTTAAAACGTAAGTGTATTGGTAGTTATATATTCTAAAAACGTGCTTTTGAAGGGGACAGAAGTAGAGTGATTCGGAAAACAGTCTGCTTCGTAAAAATGCTTCCCACTTCATAAAATAAACGTTTAAGAAACGCTAGTATACGTGATTAAAGCATTCAGCTAGCAACTGTAGCATTCACACAGTCAGGAAGCAATCGAAGGAATACTGCATGAAATCCCATCGAAGTCTCAGTTTTTCATTCCGAAAATTATAGTATCAGTAGAGTGGCATCGTAACTAAAATATTTTAGATGATTATTCATCACCATCTGGATTCCAACTAGTTTCGTGCTTCTCTCCAAACAGACAATAGTTCGTCCCCATCTGGAATTAAATCCCCCAGTTTCGGTCGCCATTGTAGAATATATGAAATTATCACATTCCTATGTGAGTGCATTCATAGCATAAGTGTTTAGCATACTCACCTAGCAGATGGTAGATCGGTAGTTTGAATTCTGACGACAACGCAGCTGATGTTCCCTTATCCTGCCCCGAATAGCTTAATAATCTCTAAAAGCATTACTTCTGCATTTCGTTATGTTTGAATGTTTTTTCACTTTTTTTTAAATTTTAGATGACAGGCGATCTTTTAAATATGGAGATTATATTAGTCTGGATGGTGAAATAGTGGAGTTCCCTCTTCGTTGCAAGTCTTGTGCTCTCGTCGGAATGTCAGGTGAGATTTCAACAAGGCTTACACAATCTAACGTTTAATAAAGTCAAAAACAAAGAATGAAATATCATTTTTATTAAAGTAATAATAATATTAATCTTTGCATTCCTTCATTAATCTTCCAAAGTTTGATTATATATTAGTTTGCAAACTCGGCATGTCCATACATTTCATGACTGTTATTAAGAAATAACTATTGTTAATTGTGTTGCAGTATAAGAAAAGTAAAGAAAATTTCTGCAATATAACATGTTACTTTACCTTGTACAATATAGTTTGGTTTGTTAATGAAATTACACCAAACACATAAGGGCTATATGCCCGAAGGAAATTGTGTTTGAGAAGGGTTTTTAAAGAAAACTGGCTCCTTTTCATGTTACGCATGAGGGAGACTAAACTAATCCTAATGCATACTCAACCCGTTCTCCGAATTTGAAACCAAGTCTTACATCCACTTGGCCACTAGTGGCCTTTGCAGAGTGTGGCAGACTAGGCCTGTAGATTTAAATTTATCAATTTGCATGCGAAAATTAACTTTAATTTCTTAATATTGTTAATAAGACGGTGCCAAAGAATCTCCGAGGAGGATTTTATACGCGGGGAATGCTGTGGATGGAAGATACAATGTCAGATTTATGAACACAATAGGTAATAAATATTTGAGTACAGTATTTGATTTAACGAGGGGGAGAGAACGATTTGGACGAAAATGTAGGAGTGTGCACAGGAGGTAAAGTTAGTTTAATAGCACTGCTTGTTCTTTTCAGTACAAGTTCTTGCTTATATTTTGATAAGCAAGTCACAATTTTGCATACAAATTGCGACTTCTCTTTAATTACATAAGTGCATACTATTTGTCGCCAGTACAGCATTAAGGAATAAAGAATTAAACGTAAACTTATTTGAACAATGAACAAAAACTAGACCTAATTTCAGCTTCGAATCAAAATCTGTGTAAACTGGCGTAATAATGAAAAATTCGGAATCTTTCCCGTTATAGGACAACATGTGTCAAACAATTATTTTGTATCGAAGTATGTAGCATATTACTTTAAAAGCATCTTATGTTAGTTATGAAAATAGTGCAAATTTTAAAAAATATATTAGAATTTAGAGCTATTATCGTAAATTAGAGCTATTTAATTATTTGAAAGCTGTGAATAAAAGTAAAATGTCTTACTGAGGTAATTACGAACGACTATACGAATATGTAGAAAAAATCGACACTTTGTTATGATCCCTTCATCCAGGAAAGTTCGAGCACATATTTGCGGGTTTGCGTCAAACATTGGACTGCTTGATTCCCACGGAAGTTTTTTAAATGTTGGTTATCTTAGAAGTAAACAACTTTTTTTATTTCCTTGTTTTCTTTCCGTTACGCAGCATTTAAGCAACGTTTAGATCAAAACTTTTTTTTTCTCTCACTTGTTCAACAATCATTAAAATTTCGGACCTACCTTCTACTGAACAACTTGCAATAGAATATTTCCTAAATTGTGGGATCGCGTCATCAGAAAATTTCATTTGAACAAGACTGGAACATAATAGATAGATAAAAGAATCCAAGACACCTGATGTACACAATAATAGGCAAGTATTATCCCTGCTTATTACCTCTTTAGGAGAAAGCGAGTGCCATCAATGGAACGCTGGATCTTCTGCATTTTTCTATTCCGAGAGCACAAATCCCCTGCACGGTAGGCGACCCTCCGTCAAGATGTCTGAGCATCTGGCAACTTGGAAATTTGTACATGCTTTATTTCCTGCGCTGATTTTAATTTGTAGTAATTTTTGGTGCTTTTTTTTAAAACACCAAATTTTGGGGCCTCTTGGCTCTTTTATTCCCATATGCTACATATAGTTTGATACTTTCAGATCTCTTTTACACATGATATGATTAGTGGTTATTTACACCTATTTAACCCTTCTCTGAAAACTTCCCAATGGTAAGTTCGTTCTTATTTGATACACAATCTTTCTTTGGTACTTATTACATGTGATATATTACAGCATATTCTTCACGTATTTTTTCCCAGTGACCTGCTGTATCACCTTGCACTTATTCCCCGCACAGTTAACTATACTTTTATCGCGTATAGTTAACTGTGCGGGATAGGAATGTGTATAGGAACTGTGTATAATCGTATTGTAAATTATACTTTTATTATTACATAACTAGACTTACATACTTTTCTGTTCTACATCTGAAATAAATCATTACACTTTGGGTAGTGACTTCTAATAATGTTGCTCTTAATTTGTTATGCCCATCTGTCTCGTGCATAATGCATAGTTTACTTTATGCACAGTTTCAATTCGTAGTGCCATGCTGCCATTATTTACTTAGTGATTGTTATTTTTCTAATCCGCCTGATTTGAACTTACATCCAGAACATATCCACGAATTTCAATTTTGAAGGAAAATTCCCTGGAGGAAAAATCCGAAAGTTTCC
>KK121797.1:632745-659800 GCA_000611955.2 Stegodyphus mimosarum
TATATATATATATATATATATATATATATGCATATAATAAAATTATAACGTTAATGTAAAAATTTCTTTAAAAATTAATTAAATAATTCTCTAATAGGAAGGCTGAACTTAAGATAAATTAATGTGGAAGTAAAATTAGCATCTAAGTTAAAAGAAATAAACATTTGCAGTTTTTTAGAACAACCCATTTAAAATTTTCTTGAACCATAACTGAATTCGCGAATAACATATTTTAGTAATCTTTGTTAATCATTCTAAGCTTTTCAAAGTAATAAGAAGAGAGATTGAATTTCATATTTGTTTTTGCGCTCAAAAAAATTCGCTTTAAGAGAATCGGGATAAAATACACTGGTGTGCAAAAATTAAGGACGAGACGGTTTTTTCAATATAACTTTGTACAAAAGCTTTCCAAATCAACACATTTAATACCGTAAGATCTCCAATACGTAAGGACATGAGTAATGTAAGCAACACTTACTAAAAGAGAAATCAGAGGGATAAAAAGAAGCTTTATTGAAAAAGTAGCATGGAGCGCAATGCGACTGAAGGCCGAAACATCCCTGTGATGGGTGTCCAGCAAGAAACATCCGGTCTTTAATAGGGGATATGATCTCCCCTGACTGCTAGGCAGGTTTCACAGCGTCTGCCCATGCTGAGAATGAGGGTGTCAATGAGTTGTTGAGGCATTGCTGCCCATTCGTCTTGCAGCGCCAATCGAAGCTCCGGAATCGTTACTGGTGGTAAGGTACGAGCTGCCAAGCGTCTGCCTAGAAAATCCCATACATGCTCGATGGAACTGAGATCCGGAGATCGTGCCGGCCAATCCATACGTTCAATATCCTCACTCTCTAAGAGCTGTTCGGCAGCTACTGTGCGATGACATGGTGCATTGTCGTCCATGAAAAGGAACTGCGGACCCATAGCGCCTCTAAAAAGACGCACATATGGAAGAAGAATCTCGTTACAATAACGGGTCCCGTTGACTGAACCTGCGTCGAAGATGTGAAGGTCTGTACGACTACCAAGCATGATGCCTCCCCAAACGAGAACACCGCCACCTCCATACCTGTCCCTTTCAATGATGTTCGAGGGATGATTGCGGCTTCCCCGCTCTCTCCAGATGAGTATGCGATGAGAATCGCTACTCAGACTGAATCTGCTCTCATCTGTAAAGAGTACTCGTCCCCATTCATTGTCTCTCCAATTCCGGTGTTCCCGGCACCACAGAGAACGCCTTCTCCGATGGGCAGGCGTTAGAGGTACACACCGTACAGGGCGTCGTGCAAACAGACCACCACCGTGCAGTCTTCTGGCCACGGTAAAACGCGATATCGGTCGTCCAGTCGCCTGTGTCGTGTGTCTAGCGATTTCTCCCGCTGTCTGCCGCCTGTTTCTTCTGGCCTGTAAGGCAATATACCGGTCATCTGCGGGTGTGGTTCCTCGTGGACGACCACTACTAAACCCCCGGATAGCTGTTCCTGTAGTTTGAAATTGTCTCCAAAGTCGTGAAACGATGCTGTGAGCAATTCCGAACTCTGCAGCCACACTTGTCACACTGCGGCCTTCCTCCAACTTCCCAATGATTCGACCTCGGGTAAAAGCATCCAGATGTCGTCTAAGAGACTGATTATTCGCCATTTCTCGCTGAGGCAGCAACTCGGTGTGATTTTAACTGCTATACGGCGTGCAATCTCTTTGCCAGAAATACTGATCTTACACCGACAACATGTTTTATACTACTCAGACACTCCCCCATTACGTCTACCTGCGTATCTGCGCATGTGCTACCGTACATCACCTTACTTAATCTCCTGATTGGTCTTTCTGTCCTGTCTGCCTCTTCGTTCAGCTGATATGCTAATTTTTCGACTTCGTCCTTAATTTTTGCACACCAGTGTATGTTCAGTGATCATTCAAATAATATAAAAATGACATTTAATTTGAACCCTTTGTCGATATCGCAAAATCAGTACTTTTTTTTTCTCCCGATGTGAATAAAAAGAATTTTTCTGCTCCCATCTTTTTTTTTTCCCCAGTGATTTACTAATCATAATTAATTGCTTAACGCGAATACTTCGACGAAATTGACGTAGTTACATCATTCCTCAGCTGTCATCAAAGCATTCACAATTGTTTACTGAATATTCACTATCATTATTTTGCTCTGAGTGCAATTAGGTCATTAGTGATTTTTGATGGGAAGAAATATTTTGTGATTTGGGTTCATTAACAAAGCCATCAGATAATAGCTTTTCCTTTTATTCTTTATTTATTTTCTGTATGACTGAATACGTTTTCTATGCTGTACATGTACAAATAGTCACTCCTATTCATGGAGTAAATACTGATGTGTTGTTAATGTTGTATTTATTACAAACGTAGTTGCATCAAAATTTGGTACTGTTCTGTTAGAGCGGCGTCAGTTAAAAATGCGCCCCCCCTCCTTTCTTTTTCTTTTTTGCCATCAGTTGTTGCCAAGTATAAAATTGCGAAATAATAATAATAGAGTTCAAAAGACTAAGAAAAAAATTAGTTCCGTAAAAAATAAACCTTTTTTAAATTTCTTAATACCTGAAAGAAAGTAAATTCTTCTTTTTAATTTTTTAATCTACAATATTCTACGCATAAATAGAAATAACAAAACGAAACGAAATTCAATCTAAACAGGTGGTATAAAATTATAAATATCTTTCAATATTTCAGAAAAATTTTAGTTTTTGAATATAACGGACGTCATAAAAATTCTATCAAATATAACTCTAAATGTTTGTGAGCAGAGCCCAGCTAACGTTTTTTGCTCCATTTCGCACTGCCCTATAATCTCTCCATAGCATCCAGTTTCGGGGTATACAAAATTATAACTGTGATTCACAGTAAAATGTTCATACCAAGAATTTCTTAATTCCTCTTTCTTATATCCTTTCTAGCAGTCTGAAAATATAATGCTGCTATCTGTGATGTTTTTCTGAACAGCAGTCATCAATGTTGTAGCACAAAGATCGGGAACGGCGACCAAAAAAAATTCATTGCTTTCCCGGCATAACCCTTCGAAATACCCACTGTCCCTTAAGAACACGTCCAACATTATTTTCTCCTTTTTGTGAAAAGACTTTAAAGTAGCTATTCCAACCTATTGTCGTTTTATGGCTGATTTCTAACTGAAGTTAGCAAATTTCAATCGACGTCAATTCAATCTTTTTTTCTTTTTTTTTTCACAGCAAGAACCGTACGTAACAACGCCATATAGTAGCTTCGTTTGAGTTAAATTTAACTTCATCGGAGGATTGTGAGAACAAAGTCTATTGCGATGAATTATTCCTTTGTCCTGAAAAAATCTTATGACAGGCTCTTTTGTCTTCAGGTATCTGCCAAATTGTGTAATCCATCGTACTAAAAAAATGACGAAATATGGCAAAAAAATAACGAGTGATGATATTTATAACGTTGAAATTCTGAAGCCACGATATTTGGCATGTTGCTATAGCAGTCTTCTAATTTTTTCTTTATTTTTAACTAACACCGCTCTAACGGAATAGTGCCCAAAATTTTAATCGTATTATAAACATACGGAAAATGGTATCTGCTTAGGTTAAACTTGTAGAGTCATCAGGTTATTCTGAAGCAGGAGCATGAAAAATGAGCAATGCCCACACCCGGACTCGAACCTGGACATCTCGAATAGCGCAGAGTGAGCTATTGTTACACAACGAAGGCATACTAAAAGGAGGGAGAAAATATCTCATATACTCACTCCTTTAAAAGGCGACTGGGGATGAGGGGACCCAATCACCGAATCCTAGTGGTGACGAATTATTGTCCGCCACCTTTTTTGTTTCGGATGCCACTGCAAAGTCATTAGGTTATTTTAAAGCAGTAGACATGAAAATTGCGCAATACTCTCGCCAGGACTGGAACCTAGACTTCTCAAATACGGGCCGAGGGTGCTACCGTTACACCACGAAGGCATGCAGAAAGGAGCGAGAAAATATCTTATAAACTATTTGAATGATATTTTTTCCATTAAGTATGTTGACAGTATAGATGATTTATTAAAAGTTTAATGGTATGTTAATAGTATAGATACCATATATTCCGGCGTTTTTAATATATTTTTAAATTTTTTGTGTATTCTCCGTGTAACGTCACCTTTTCTCTGCGAAGAAACAGGAAAAATACATGTGCAATAGTAGATAGAAAGTGGGGGTTCCCGAAACTTGGGGTGTGGGCGTGGCCAGTGACGTTAGCGGAAGGGAGGCTAAGTTATGCATGATATCACCGGAAGGGGCGGAGATTGTGGAGTGAAGGCGCAGCAGATAAGAATGTTTATTAAATCTTCATTTAGCCCATAAGATGACGTCACACTTTGATAAGAGATTAACCTTTCCGAAGATTTCGGAAGGTTTTTCTTAATGAATTTTTAGCCTTTATATTTTTTCTTTGTATTCCAGCTATTTTACTATGTATATGAGGGTTATTTCCTAGGTACACATAACTGCGCTTATTTTCTAATTTAATGATTGATTCAAAAGGTCTTAATTTTAGGTGTAAATTTTTAATTTTCCGTATATTTTAAGCCATACAATTTCTTACATACTCAGAATTTTACCTTATTTCTTAAATCTTCTGTTCATAATGCCACATTTACTTTGCGTAATCCTCATTACATCACTAATTTTTATTTTTAAATTCATTTTACGCAGAATTATTTTCGTACTTGTTAGCAAATATTTTTAATGTTAACTTGTTATCTTTTACGAGCATAATTATTCAGATTTCCGTTTCTATTTATTATATTATTCAATGTTAGATGTAATTGTTAGATGTTAGATGTTAGATGTTAGATGTAATAATGTTAGATGTTTTCGTGGTTTTT
Organism: Stegodyphus mimosarum; assembly: GCA_000611955.2. Classification (NCBI taxonomy): domain Eukaryota; kingdom Metazoa; phylum Arthropoda; class Arachnida; order Araneae; family Eresidae; genus Stegodyphus; species Stegodyphus mimosarum. Next base: position 637,619 of record KK121797.1, read on the forward strand.
AACGTTTGCGATCTTCATACATATTCTGTATTTTAATTTATTTTTTGTATTTTCTGATCATATACATAACCTCCACTTAAGTTTAGGTGTAACATTTTTAGCTTGTTTTGTACATTTTAACCTTCATAATATTCATTATATTCATAATATTTTTAAGCAAGTTATATTTTCACACGATATACATGACTTTATTTGATTTTTTTCACACGTTCTAACCTTCATAATTTCTAATATAGTCTTAATTTTAACATAATTCCTATATTTTCAGGTCATATACCTTATTTTTATTTAATTTCAGATGTAAATTTTACATTTATATCCATTTTTTATTGTTTTCAGTTTCCAACATACTATGAATTTTACTAATTTATTATACTTTGACGCTATGTACATGACTTTCATTTAACTCAAAACTACTTTCATACCTTCGTAATTTCAAACATACTTTTAATTTTAGCTTAATTCCTAAATTTTCCTACCATATATATGGGCTTTATTTAATTTTAGATGCTATTTTCAACTTGCTTCATTCATTTCAAAACCTTCGTAATTTTTAAAGTACTCTAAATTTGAACGTGTTCGTTCGAACATTTTTCTACCATATACATGAAGTTTAATTCATTTTAGATGCAATTTTTATAATTTTCTGATTCTTTTTTTTCTTTCTAGTTTCCAACATACTCTAAATTTTAACTCTTTTTATAATTTTCGACGGTAATCACGCTTTTGATTTTACTATTTGAACTAAATTTACATGTTTAAATTTCTTAAACATACAGATGGTTTTCAACTATTATTCACGTTCAGTTACTTGAATAAACCTTACTTAGTCTATATTTTATGGTGCTATTTTAATTTGCGAACTCTACAATTTATCATTCTGTAGTACTCTTACTATGACTGATTTTACTATTTTACTTCATTATTAACTTCATTTGATTTTTCAGACTTTAACATTTCCTACATAGCTTGATATTTCCCTATAATTTTACATCATTTATATCTGAATGCATGCATGCTCTTCAGCGTTACCAATGTTCAGTTTTGAACTTCAATTCTTATTAAGCTAGCTTGATAGATTGCAAATTTTTAGAATAAAATCCTAACTTTCATCCATAATTTTAGAACCATATTCACTGCTTCATGTACACACCCAGAAAACTTTCTTATTATTTTGAACGCTTAATACAGCTTAATTCAATATTTTTTGCGGACTGACTACCATCCATACCATTATTTTTAAGTTTTAAATGTCCCACCTACACAAATTTTTACTTTATTACCTTTTTCCTGCACTAAGTACGGATATTTCTGCCTTCATGGGCAACTTTCATGTGAAAGTAACAATTATTTACGTTACATGTATAAAAGAGATTCCTAAGATTCCCATTTCCAGTATCGAATGAGAGGTGAATTACCATCGATTTTACCATTGGTTATCACTTCATCTCTTGAAATTTTGTTTAATTGGCGTACTTTTATTTCTAGCTCATAATGTTAACACATTTCTTTGAATTTAGTTCACTTCCAACTTAACAACTGACTTAATTTCATACATAGACTATTTTTTAATTTCTTAGACTAGGATGTTCTTTCGTAAATGCCAGTTGTCGCTAATTTATTTTCCTATGAAACACTGACATACCTTTTTACAACATATATCATTAGCAATGCGCATATATTCGCAGAAGGTGCCAAAGAAAGAGTAAGAGACATTTTACCCTAATCTGCACTATATTTTCGAATATTTTAACCTTCTTCCTCCCGAATACAGAAATTTCTTCATAAAATACTCATCATATTAGTTAAATATTCCTTAATAATACACATTTAATGAGGAATAACCCTTTTCAGTACAAAATTATACCCAAATAATCATTACGCTTTCTTATTATTATACATATATGTTTGCATTATATGAACTTACTATGCATTTTTGAGAACTGTAATTCGCTAAATATTACTTTTTTCCAAGAGAAGACCTTCCAAGGTTATCTAAATCATTCAACTTTTCCTATAGTATAGTATACCTATCTTAGAACTATTTTCTTAACATTAAGAACGAAATACGAAATAAGCATTTTCAGTTAATGTTTTACTCAAGTGAGAAAAGAACCGAATTTAAGCTTTCTACCCAGAATTCCCGACAAGTTTTTAGAAAGTGTGCTGTAGAAAGCAATTTTTTTACTAAAAATGAGTCTTAACAGATTCTTGTCGGCTTCAGATTTACTATGAGTGCGAAAAATCTGAAGTTCACTTCATCTAGCCTTCTCCCTATTCACATAAAAAGCACGAACCATTGTGTGGTACAATTAGCCCTTAAGATACATTTCATACTAAGTCAACTAATTTTAATTAACTTTCAATTAGGATTTTTAAAAGCAAATCATATTTATGCTACATATTATTAAATTACTCCCAAGCGTTGTTGAGGAAAATGCAATTAAATATCCACGTACACACTAAGAAAATTCCACTCATTAGGAACAGTATAAGTTTACCAATACTTAAATGAAATGTAAAATCTTGTAATGCATTAGTATAAAACCTGAGTAACAAATCATTTTCTATAAGCAGTAAAGGTAAAAAAAAAAGAGTATTCTTATGATAACTTATCAAAGACTTACGCAGTAAGAGTAAGGTAAAGAGATATTCATTTAAAACATAATATGAATTAGTTGACAGTTAAATAAAGATACATTTCAATATAAATAAACAAATTTTTATTAAAATACATACTTACTAAAATATTTTTTTTTCACAAATTTTCTATTCTATCACGTAAAGGTGACAATGAAATATTCTTTAAAAAGTCATCACTGTCATAAATACAACAGTAAGTGTCTATATAAAGATTTTTAGCAAGACTTTTAAAGTTCATTGACAATATTGCTTTGTCAGTATTATTCACAGCTTTTTCCCGATTCGTCTCCATTATACAGGGGTGGCGACGCTGATTTGGATAATTGACTGCACATCCCTCACAGATAAATACCTTGTTGAGACTGGTTATGTACTCCTCGTAAATAACATTGGTAACTTTCTGCATTCATTGCTCGCTAGTTTAATGTTCCAGCTGCTGGCATTTTGATTTCCCTTTTCTTATCTCATGTGGTAACACATTTTGAAATAAAGCAGTTTGGATAGTATGTGTTATTTCACTGTTTAAATCTAAAAGTTTATCGGTCTGATATGACTCAAACAATCTGCTACAAGACGGAAACCACCGTAGGAGCTTTTAAAAATTTGTTGAAGAACACATTTCGCGTTTGCACAAAATACCACCAACAGATTATTAGCTATGAAGGATGCTTCCGAATACTTGAAATTAAAGTTTGGTAATTTGTTCATGAAATCATACCACGTCGCAGGAGTCATAGTCACACTCTCAAGAGAAGATTCGCAGTTGAAGTTATTCTTTTCCGCAAAGTTCTGAATGTGAATTCGAACGTTATTATTCCTGCTCACACTGATGGATAGACGACACATCCGTTCTAATGACCAATAATTGACTACTTCATCATGATTTCGTGATGGCTCGTAATGCCGACTCAACCAGTCGTCTTGGGGTATCTCGAGTATCTCATTTTCCAAACGTGCTTCCTTACGCAGAAAAGTCCTTTTATTCATATACGGTTTTGGGGTTATGCTGTCATAATAACCGGAATCCATTTCATTTTAATTAGGGAAAACATTATCAATAGTTGATTGCTTGTTGGAAGTGTAACGCAAAAATTCATTTATGAATTGTTAATAGTAATAATATTTCCAGAAATTCTTTGCCTGGTGTTGTAGCCTTAATCTTAATACCCACACGGCATCCTTCATATCAACAGTTATAGAAAATTCACTTCTCATCTTCAAATTCATCACTTAAAATTCATTCCTCAACAGTTTCTTCAACCAGTTTAATATATTATATGCCCGGATTTGTTTCAGAAAGCAACAGGCAGATACATCTTCCATCATTGATGCTGAAACTTGAATTGTTTGATCAACATTACATAAGCGTTAAATTCTTCGCAATTCACGTCAGTTGAAGACTTTTTTAGTTCTTCGGCTTCCTTTATTTCATAATTTATTAAAAAGTTAACATCTTAAAATAGTTTACTGTCTTTTCTGAGAGGCGGTTCTAAAACTTAATTGTTGCATTAAACCTAAATTGAGAAGGTTTGCGACTTAATACCTTACTTGGGTACATGTCTGTGCTATTTGGCACATTCTATATTTTAACCTCATTTGGCGATTTTATGCTTTATTTCTGTAATATTTTGATAACATTAACCGACTAATTGATCTCAGTAAGCGATGTACGATCCTAGAAATTTTTCTGTATTTATCATTCGTATCATGCTCCTCATAATTCAGAGTTTAAGATTCACACTAACAAAAATTAACCAACTAGAAAAAAATATTTGTTTCAATAGCTTTTTTTCGTCTACCAAAATTGTACTTATGGACTTATAAATAACGATTTCTGTGGTGTTACAGAGTGGGAAAAATAGCTTTATGTTAAGAACATGAAACACTTCATACAATTTCAAAAGCTAAACTTGTTCGGTAAAACAGTCCAAATAAGACTAATGAATTATACTCCTTACAATTAAGTACAAAAATGTAATCACACAAATGTATGCAATTTCAGCCGAATTTAAAGAATATTATTCTTGGTAAATTTAGGCTAAATCTGATATATACTTCAAACAACTTTAAAATTTATTTTTCACTTTCAAATGGCAAGTGGTGATCTTTCACTAAGTTATCATTTGCCCTGCTGTTGTTTCATAGATTCAAAGCTATTTAATGAAATCTATGTATATATATTTTTGCTTGCGTACGAGTTCGTTATGGATTGAACGCACAAGTCGTTAAAATGTTAATAAAATTTATTCTTTTCACAAGAAATAAAACAAATTGCTGAAATATTTCCTCAGAGATATTCGTACAATATCACAATATCTCAAACGTTAAACAGAACTCAATACAAAAAAAGAAAAACTAATTCTATCTCACAGCGAATTCGCGACAATCATAACAGCATTAAATAAACAAACAGTTCGCTTAAAACAGCCACAACTGAGATGAGGTGTTTCAATTCGGCTTTTATAACCTTTTTAATTATTCACTAGAATATTGTAGTAAAACCTATTTTCTCGATTATTGTGGATGGCAACAGCAATTACGAGATATTTATTTATTAAATATTAAATACACGCGCTCCTTTGTTTTTACTCCGACGTAGCTTTCTTTTCAAAAATCGTCTGCGTTGAACGGAAAAATGAAACAGTTTTAATTACAGTTCTAAATAAATAGGTAAATAAATACGAAATCCGTAACAATATTAATTGGGCTGAAGCCAGAAAAGCATGGACCAGTTTTTGTAATTTTATAAGGAGGAAATGAAATCTTTCTCTGACTTTGCATGTACTTAAAGTATCATGCACATGCGTCACAAATACGTCTGAATGAAAGTTTTATGCTACTTTTTTGCACATCGTGCATATGATTTTATAAATGCAATTGCTGTAAAAAAAGTAATTCAGTAAAATTATGATGTTTCCGACTCATTATTTATATTAGAGACCATCCTAAAAATGCAGTAATATAAGTCTTTTTATACTTGATATGTAGAAGTGTATCTACGTATTTAATGATTGTCTTTTCCTAAATGATTTAGGTTATTTGCTAGATTCTGACTTTGGAAAGGAGATTGACGAAAATCATTCATGCATCTTTCGCTTGGGCTTCTCCCCTACGAGAGGAAGGGAGAAACATGTGGGATCGCGCACCACAGCACGTGTTGTCGATAGCTTCAGGTGAAGTTATAGTTTTGAATGAATTAACTTGCTAAGTGGTAATGATGTTCCTTTTCTTTCCAGAAACTGTTTAATTTCTTCGGATCTCTACCTAGATATACAGTCAACTCTGTACATTCCGGGGTTATATCCAACATGCCCACCACAGTTAACTCAAAATCGCGTTTAATCCGAAGCCAGGTAAAAATTACAGGAAACAGAAGTAACCGATGAAAAGTACTTGATCTGTAATTTAACCTGTATTTTGAAGCAGCTTAGTCTGGAAAATAAAATCATTTGGTTAGATAAATCAAAACAAAAAGAATAAATGTAAAACAAAAGTGGGTTTGCAGTCCGATGTTCGAATGGCGGCTGATATCGAAAGTGTATTTTCGTTTCTAAATAACCTTAATAAACTTCGTTACTATTTTGTTCATATTAATATGCTGTTATTCATTTAACAAAATTATACATAAAAACATCAGAGAACGAACAGATATAAAAGAAATTATAAGATAATAGGATGATATAAGTAAAGCAAAAATGTTCCAGCGACCGATTGCGTCGCAGGCAAATCCAAAAGGATCGTTGCCAACGCAGGACAACGAAAAGGTGAAGTTAATTTGAGAGGCATGGAAGTAGACAAAAAGGAACACACTGTAAGCAAGTAAGAATGAATAACATTAGAAGTGAGGCAGTTATGTTTTAAAAATGCCATTAAAGAAAACAATATGCAGAAGAGAACTGAACAATGCAAATGAATTCAAACTCGCTTGAAAATGTCAGGTTTTTTTTTTTTTTTTTTTTTTTTTTTTTTTTATTTATTTTAAAATGAAAAATCTGCATAAATGTATGCATGTTTTTTTTTTTTTTTTTTTTTGCTTTTTAGTAAGCAGTGTTTACACAAGTACATTATGGAGTTTCTTGCAATTAAATTATGTTTTGCTGTGGATAAACTCAACACACGAATACAGTGGAACCTCGGTTTATGAATTTGGTTCGTTTCTGAGGGCCGTTATGAAGTCTGTGTCGCTTCGGGAACATGAACTTTTAAAAAGGATTCTTGAAGAATTATTTTCTAGCCTTTGTGAAAATAAACAAAGATCAGAAGAAGGGTGTATAAGACCCTTTTATTCAAGTATAAAATTAACAAATGACCCAAATTGGGTTTGTGTAGGTTAGCCTAACGGCTCACAGAATACTTTAAAGCGCAAGAAGAGCTTTGGTCTGTAGTAACCGGCGAGGCAAACCTAAAGGCGAGAACGCATAAACGTCGCTAACTCAAGTTGCTAATAATCACAGCACAACGTGGCCTGGAATAGGCAGACACGCTCTAAAACTAATTTCCGAAACTCTTGGTTAAATAGCACTTTATTCTTCCTTAATCTGAATAAATTATCGCTACCTTATTTACATGGGTAAAAAGCGTGGGTAGAAAGAGAATAATAGGAAAGGCTTTTCAACTCGAAATAAACTATTAGTTAAAAATAAACAGATAAACCTACACCATTCAGCAGCCGAAACAATTTTCCCCCATAGGAATTGTAATATGTAAAATCGTTCCTGGGCCACAGATTGTTTGCTTATTAAAATTTTACAACATCCTTTTGTTCCCAAGTTAATAGTCCAAAAGTAATGGGAATCATTACATGTAAAACAAAAAGATAAGCACAACATTAAACAAATAAAGTCACGAAAATTAATTTACTCTAGTTGTACAAAAGAGAGTAAATAGAATAAGTGAAAAATGATGGGGAAGATATTGTTTGTATACGAAATTCTTTTCCATAAAAGCAACTTAGCGTCTTCTTTAATCATTACTTTGTGTCCAAGCGCCAGTTACCTTGCTTGAGACTCATTGGGCCTCTATTTCACTGGAAAGTTTTCCCGATGTGATTTGTTTTGTTTATGTTTTGAAATTTTTCTAAAGTGAGGTGTAGCATTGTCTCTGAAAACGCTTATGCTGTAGTTTGCTACTACTTTCTCAGGGTGAAATCTTTACGTGAAAACACTGCATTTTACCCTCATTTTGTACAAATTTCGTAAATCAGAGAACTAGTGTCATCTTTCTTTCTGAAGACTTTTCATCCAAAATTGCCCTTTAATGCTGCTTCCGAAGTTGTAGTTCTTTCATACTGAACTCATTTTTATCATTTTCTAGCTTCTTCTCCATGTCTTCACTGTTAATTTCCTAGGCCATCGCATTCATAGTGCTGCAAGCCACCTGCTGCCTTTCTTTGTTAATAAGAGTTAAAACAACGGAAAATATTACAATGATTTTCTCAGGAGGTAATGAGTGTTAATTTTGTGGCACAGGTCATCTCAAAACATCTTAAACAGAATTACATGCTAAGATCACCTCAAAACAGCTTTCTCAAACAAAACTACATGTTGCCGACCTGAATGTTCGTAAATCAAGAGACTTTCCATCATCGGAAGCATTTTTTGATCAAATAATTTGTTCGCCATGTGAAGCGTTCGAAATCCGAGGTTCCGCTGAACTATGACATCATTTGCTTTTGCTGTCCAATTGCTGTCGTCATCACAAGCCTCCCCCCATATTTCCGCGGATAATTTTATTTCTTGCTGATGGCTTGTGATAGTAATTTTTCGTTTTCCCGCTATAAACAGACTTTTATAGACGAGAAGCGACTAATTCTTCTCCTGTTATTCGGTAGTTATTTGTAAGTTAGTGTCTCTTCAGCAATAGATAAATTCTAAAAAAGAAAAAAAAGCATTTCATGTATACCTTTCAAAAATCATTTATAGATGATTCTCTTAAACGAAATAAATGCTTTTTAAGAAAATTTTTTTCAATGTCAAATAGAACATTTCTTAGAACTATTAGTTTCAATATGGTTATTGTACCTGCTTCATTATGAAATGTTAATTGAGTTATTAGTAAAAGAATTCAAAGCGTCTTTATGAAGGCATTCCTAACCAGGACAGAAAAAATACATTCGGCCATTTCTCAACATCCTAGCTGACATGGAGCGAATTTGTCAATATTAAACAATCTCATATTTTTTGCACAGTGAAATAAATGTTTTAGTTTATATTATGTGAGTACAAATTAAATGTGTAATAACTAATTTGAATCACAAGTGCTATGTATATATATATATATATAGCCTAGCTATTTAAAAATAACTAAAAACAATGTAGAAATCTTATTCTCTCACAATTTTTGGGAAATATTAAATTACTGATTAAAATAAAATCTTGAGATAATCTAGAATACAAGTAAAATTTGCTGTGTTAAATTTTTCAACTCTATAATATGATACTTTAAATTTATTATTTATAATAATGAAATTACTCGAATTCACTGATTCACAATTTGAATGATTCTTTTAGTCCTCCTAGTAATGGAAGTAAAATAGTTTTTTGGAGCCTGAGTGTAGTTGTATTGCAGTTGTGCTATAATTTGCAACAGCAGTATTCATTAATTTCGTTTGAGTTTTTATTCTGTGATACGAAATGTAAGGTGATTCATAAGTCTTAAACAAAGCTAGGTCAGAAATACGAAAATAAAACACGTTTATACAAGAACATGTAGATTCTAGCGCCACAGCAATGTGCTACAAGTACAATGATGTATTAGTAGGAAAAACAAAAAACAAGTAAGGTAATGCAAAATGTTTATTAGACATACTTTCATTTACAACTGTATAGAAAGTGCTGAAATATATTCCAGCTTCATACACTACGTAGCGCACACACGCAGCTTTTGACGATGGCGCGCACATCTGTCTTGGAACTACTGAGGTTACAGTTGTATCACAGCTCACTTTTTCCCATTCTCTAACCCTTAAGCGAAATGTATATGGCAATTTCAATATTAATGATAACACTGTTCCCACAACAAAGCCTCCAATAATAGTGAGGCAGGCATGCTGCCCATCGCAATATCTGGCGAGTAAGCCTGGCAAACGCATGTGTCGTTTGCCGCTATATGTTTCTATGTAAAAATGATTTCTTTTTATATTCTTGAGTTAGCTTTACGTTTTGTCGAAGACCTTTTAAATCACTTTGCCTACTGTTTAAAATTGGTTACAGAAACAGAAGTTGTTGATTGACGATACCTCCATACTTGTCAAATTTTAAACTCTTACTCAAGATCTTTTATTTTCTAATTCACTTTAATAATGTAAATGTCATTTTAATGAATGTAAGCTTATTAAATCAGAGATAAAGTAAATAATTATACAATTTAGCTTATCAGTGCTGTTTAAATCCAGGTCTTCATAACAGGTCGAAAACGCGTGCCTCTCAGAGGTTTCAGTCAGTTATAAATATCTGACAGCTTAATAATGACAGATGTAAAAGAAACCCACTAATTTATCAAAAGTCAAATTTGGATTGGTTTTGATTTTAGAGAAATAAGTGAAACATATCGAGAGAGTTTGCTGCCAGATCTTTCTTTGGTTGAAAAAGAATGTGCTTGTTGAAGTATAAAAATGTCATATTTTTTCGGAACGCGTCGGACACCTCTGTGAAACTAATGCAACCTTAAATTTTGCTATTTTAGTGTACTAACTTTTGTCCATAATTCTGACATATTTTCCAGATTTTATCCGTTTCTGAAAAGACCTCTGAAGCTTGCTGCTGGGCCTTTTGCTTCTGAATTTTGGTTCTTGTTCGACAGGAGAGCAGGTGATATTAGTCACCTTCATGCGCCAAGGCTAGAACCATTGGTTCGGAAGCACGATTCTCACTTCCTGTGGCTGAGTCGTTCCGCCGAACGGCAAGTTAGGGATTCTTTGTTTCAAAAGAATCGAACTGTGGGGTAAGTATCAGTTTCCATAAATTTATATACAACATTCCAACAACTATGTACTGCATCACAACTCTAATACGCAAAGATGTGTAATCTTACAGTTATATTAATTATTAAGTAATTTTAAAAGACTATGATTAAAAAATAGTTTCTTCTGGAATATTTTTCTTTCAGTTTATTTACATTCTGATTTTTCTATTTGTATGCTGCAAATTTTATTCTCCATGTTCATTTTTTTGTTATTCTTATTCATTCAGACGTTAAATTATTTTAAAGCAATTTAATGCTGCATCCACTAGAATTAAGATTAAAATTACGGTAAAAAACAGTCTTAGATAGGTGCAGAGTTTGAATCAAACTTAATGATTTTTAAGAGGATACTACATAACCCTCGATATGTATGCATTTTTTCCAATTATAAATTCAGGATTCTTTTCATATTATTCAAGTTTGCTTTGTTTCTACTTTCCTTTTTCTTTCCTTCTCTTTTTTTTTCTACTTTAGTCTTGTGTATGATAATTGCGTTATGTTAAGCTATGTAAGTTAATTAACAAATTATTATGATTTGAACTTTAACTTTCCGTAGGCCTCACTAGAATGCAGATTAATTGTTGTTTATTTAAGCAGAGTTTTTGAATGCTTTAGAATTAGAGTTTCTGGCAGCCTAGTATTACGGTTACGTACTGTCACGAGCTCTGCCAAAGTTAATTTACCTTGAGACAGCTTAAGTAGTCTATTTTGTATGCAGTCTCAAACTACTTTACCTATACATTGAAAGTAACTTCATCTTTGTTAAATACCTGCAAGTAACGGAGGTTCATCTATAGTTCAAGAAGTGACTTCCCTTCATTTAAGAGTTAAATATAAACGCTGTTTTAAACATTATACAATTTAGTCATGTGCTCCTGACGAAAGCGATAACTGGCCTCCCGTTCTAGTAGGGTCTGCAGAATACTGAAATATGCTTACAGATGTAGTAGAACCCTACAACGATGTTATCATTAAAGTTTGTCAATAGTCTTTCAAAAATATAATGGTTTTCTGTACAACTGATTACCATATTTGCACAAATACAAGACGATTCTGCTAGCTTTAAGATATTTTGCAAAAAATAAAAAGGGCTTGCACATGAGAAAAGCTCACGTATGTGAGCTTGGTATGTAGATGGTATTCTGTAAGATAATAATTGATTTAAATAATGATATCTTGAGAGAAGTAAATACATTTCTCATGAGTAATGTGAATGCGAGTGCTTTTTGCTCGCATTTACGTTGTACATGAGGAAAATCAGGAAAAATCCATGCAACCACTTTCGTGGGAAATATCAGTGTTTAGCATTCTTACCCAGTCAGCAACTTGTGGGCCTTGCCTTAGAAAAGGGAAAATGACCAAAACAGAAAACCTGTATTCAATGGAAGAGTTTAGTACCGAATTTTAGGATTATTCTACTCATTGTGAGCTACCAGTTGCTTATTCATACTAGGTAAGAAAAATCACATTAGAGATACATTATTATTATTTTTGGGGGATGCCATCGGTGGGAAAATTTGCATTCAAAACTGACTGGCATACAAGTTATGTAAAGGAAAAACTACGGAAAAGTTCATGCAAACAGTCCGTTTACAGGGATTCAAACCTAGGTTCAATTATCAGTGTTCAGCGGTTATGTACGCTTAGCCATTGATTTAACTCATTGATCTTGATGAAAAGGTTCTGTTGAATGTCTAAACACGACTTATACTTGTCTCTTACACATCTTTTGTTTCTTAAACTTGTTTTCATAATTATAGCGCTGTAGATGACCGACAGGCCTTCATTCTATTCATTTTTGCGAAGTATTTTGTAAAGTATTGCATTCTATTCATTTTTGCAAGAGTTTGTGTTGTTATAGATGAAATGCCTTGTGATAGGTGAATGGATTTTTTATCAATTATTTTTATTGACTTTATTTTTATTACATCCTAAGTCTCGCTTTCGAGACATGAAAAACGCAAGCTGAACTTCGTCAATTGGCGCAGTAGAACGGGAGATATAAAGCTGTGCTCCCCCCCCCCACTTTTTTTTCACGCACTGTACCTATCATCAACCCTCTTAGTTTGATATGATCTGATAACACTCTCCTAGTTCAAAAGATTCGTTTGTGAGCTTGGAAGTTGGTTCGTTTCATTTGGAAACGCAACATTTTACTTTGATATGCCGTTTGGGAACATTTTGAACACATAGGGAGCATACGATTTTCTTCTGCAAGACGGTTCTCGTCTTCAGTTCGACAACTGCAAGACGCCCTTACAAATTTGTGTATTATACGTTTATACTTCTTGCGGTCGAACATTATTATCTGGAACATGTCTATCTCGTTGACTGCTTGACACAAATTTGCGGGGGCAGGAGGTTGAAGACTTTTTAGCAAGCAACGATCTGACTCTGCACAAATGTCCCGAACAGCCCGCCCACCTATGAGACCATTCATGGGAAGGGGTTGCCAGACCTCACGCTCTATTCCGCACCTTTGGTCTCAAAGATTTGCAACTGGACTGTTCAAGATATTCCATCCCTCTCGTACCACAAGTATATCACATTCCAAATTTGCTATCCCATGCTAGTTATGCGGTGAAGCGTTATAAGCTTACAAGGAGCAAACTCACTAAATTTACGGCTCAGGCTAAAGAGGAAAAACGAGCAGAAACAGATCTAGATACATGCCAAACTGCCGGCGATATGCATTCATTTTCAAATGATCTAATCAAAGCTCTGCAAGACATCTGCAACAGAATCTTCTCTTTAAGGACTCCGAAAATGCTGTATGCTGCAAACTGGTGGTCGAAAGACCTCAGGGCGCAGCGCAGTCACACAAGAGCTTTAAGACGCAAATGAAGGCAGAATATAATCAGGAAGCAAGGCAAGCCCTGAGAGTAGTTTACAAGGAAGCATTAACTTCCTACAGGAAAAACATTCTAAAAACCAAGCTACAAAGCTGGCGTAAATTCTGCACGAACAACACTGAGGTGTATGGCATCTTACACAAAATTGCCTCAAACAAAGTGTTTAAGCCTCCGCAACACAGAGAATATGCGCACACAGTACAAGGTGATATGAGTTTCAAGGAAGCGACAATTAACACCATACTTGATGCACTTTTTCCACGAAATCCGGAGGAAGAAATGGAATTACGGGAGGATCCAGCATACAGTTTGTCCACCACAACGGCCAATAATGTGCCATTTACGAACTCAAAAATTAACGCTGTAATACGAATGCTACCAGCTACAACAGCCTCAGGACCTTATTCCCTAGATAATAACATTATTAGAGCTATCCACAATGCAAGACCAAGCTTCCTTATTAAATTCTTGAATAAACTCCTAAGTATGGAATACTTCCCTAGGACATTAAAGACGGGGCAGGTAATACTTTTCTCCAAGCCAGAAAAGGATCCATCTGACCCTTCGTCATTTAGGCCAATCTGCCTGCTCCCGGCCCTGGGAATAGTATACGAAAAACTCGTGACAGTGTGGCTAAAACATCATCTGGCTATTCGTAATATTCTCTCGGAAGCACAGTTCGGCTTTCGTGAGAAGCGCTCAACATTCCACGCCTTGGAACAAATATATAAGGAAATAATTGATATCAAGATCTATAAAAAACACGCAACCGTCCTCAGCCTGGACCTGCGAAGCGCATTCGACTCTCTGTGGCGGCCTGCGATTATAGAGGCCCTATATGAAGCAAGCATTCTGAACAACCGCCTTCAAATCTATATTAGCTATTTGAGTGACCGAAATTTTGTTACGGTGCACAGTGGAGGATGCATCACAAGGAAACAAATTCGGGGATGTCCGCAGGGGTCATGCGCAGTTCCAGACTTGTGGAACACCACGTTGAATTCGATTCTCGAATACCAGTGGCCTATGCATACAAAAGTGATAGCGTTCGCCGATTATGCCGCTTTTGTTGTTCGAGGACATAGTAGAGATATTCTTCAGGCAAACTGTAACGAAACAATAGTTCTTTTCAGTCGCCTCTACAACCAGAAACATCTCCAAATTTCAGAAGCAAAATCTCGGTATATCTTGTTTCACAAGCCCGGACAAATGCTATTACGCAATTCAATCTTAGGAAATGAATTGGAAAAAAGTAAAGCGGGCTAAAGCACTCAAGCGTTTAGGCCTCATTCTTGATAAAGATTTATCCTGGCTACCACACCTGTGTGCGCAGAGGTAAAAGGTCCAATGCATAGCTAACAACCTTAAGAAAATGCAAGGTTCAGACTGGTGCCTAAGATCCCACATTCTAAAAATATTTTATAGCTCAGTTGCAGAAAAAATTATCACGTACGGAGCAGCAATTTGGACTATTCCCATGACCACGCGAAAAATAAAACTTATTAAGTAGCATGCAGCGCCCCGTTTGTGTTATCAATAACCAAGGCCTACCGCACCACTGCGACCACAGCGGCTGCAGTCCTAGCAGGGCTGATCCCTCTCCACCACAGGGCACTTATGGAGGCAGCCGTCACAAGGGTCACGTTACTGAGACGCTGAGCAGTGCACAAAGGACAACACTATGACCCAGCTAATTATGAGCAAAAAAGATCACTTCTAAGAGTGCATCCTTAACATTTCGGAGCAGGCATCCAAGCCCACACGACAATGCTTGACAGTGGTATAGTCCTCGCAAACGCAATCAGCCTTTTCACGGACGGCTTGCACCTGGATGGAGGAGTTGGCAGTGGAGTGGTAATCAAAAGGCACCATACCATATTAGCTACGTGGAAAGGGTACTTAGGACCTGAGAATTCTGTCTTTCAAGCCGAAGCTGTGGCCATTAGAGAGACCACAGCAGCTACATATGACTATGATGGGAACATGTTTAGCATTTTTTCAGATAGCCTCTCAGTAATTCATGCGATTCGAAATCCTTTTCATCCTACTCCGCTCATAGAAGATGTATAACGCATGCTCTGTGAAAATGAGAGCCACAAGGCAATTCACATTTCCTGGATAAAAGCCCACGCCGAGCACCAGGGAAATAAAGAAATGGATGAGCCCGTAAGGGACGCAATATAGATGCGCATATTGTACCCATCCTGCTCCCAAAATCCCATCTCAAGAGAAGTATCTTGACCACTACACTACAACATTGGCAGGATGAATAGGACGGAATTTCCGAGGGTAGAAGAGCTCATGTTTTTTACAACAAAGTTTCTACCAACCGCCTAATTTCAACACCTTACATAACCCGGTTCGTCACAGGGCATGGTCCTCTTCCGGAATACTTCTCGAAAAGGGTTTTTTTCCCTCTAATCTCTGCATAAGCGGCGAGGCTAGATTCCCAGTCCATTACGTAACAACGTGCCCACTCACAGAAGCTTGGACATGCTGTTTCCAGACACTGATGACCCATTTAAGCGGTTCTTTATCAAACACCCGGCTTTCCTTAAGAAATTAAGGAGTATAATGGAAAAACTGGGCATTAGGACGGGATCTGTGTCATGCAGACTAGTATGCACCAGTTTATTATTAAATATTTATTGTATGCTGTCTATGCAGTATCTATAAATCTGTAATATATTTATACATATGTATATTATGCAGTGTTTGTATACCTCCGTAACGTCGGCATAGTGCAACGTATAATGTATAATGTCGGTATAATGCAAAGTATAATGTATAATGTCCGTATGAGTATTCTGTATCTGTGTAGTATGTAGTAATGTATTTAGGCTCTATGTATTTGTGTGCTCTCTTGTATTCGTATGTTGTATCTGTGTCTTCATTCGTATTAAAATTCTGGGTAGTATGTTTAATATCTGTATAGTTTATGCAATGCCGTTTAATATTTATGATTCGTATTTGATATCTGTGTAATAGTGCAATTAGCATCTGTATACCTGCGTTCTTTCGTCATTTATTATATCTGTATATTTGCGTTCTTTCGTCATTTATTGTATTTGCAAATCTGCTTTCTTTCGTCATTTATCCTATCTGTATATCCGCGTAATATCTTGCATTAATAATTAGAATCTGAGTCTGCATTCGCATTTAATATCTGTGAACCAAGTAGTAGTATATATAGAGCTGTTTATCAGTATAACATAGTATCTGTGTATCTGTTTCAATATTTAGTACCAGTGTAATATGGAGTTGCGTATTTAGTATTTGTGTAAAGACTTGCATTAGTGTATTCGTATTTAATATATGTGCAATAATGCATTTAGTATCTGTATATCTGCGTAATATCTGTGTAGAATGTAACAGTGTTTTAGTATCTATGTCTCTGTATAATATCTGCATTAGTATTTACTATCTGTTTCAGCATTCATAATTATCTGTGAAATTCAATTTAATTAGTATCTATATTTCAGTTATTATCTGTGTAGCAATATGTAAAATGTATAGTTTAAGGTCTCCTTCAGTATCTGTAGCATCGTAATAAACTTCCTATGCGTTCCTTGTGGGGAGTCAAGTGTGTTGTGCTAAACAGTTGCGGGATCTGGATCCCCATTAATCTATGTAAACCGCCCGACGTCCGAACCCGCTTTCACCTGTCACCTGTCAATGGACTTCAGGTGAAACAGGTCAGATGAAATAAACCCCTTGTTGGGATAATGCAGGTGTGCAGCATTTTCCCGAATGCACTGTACAAAAAGACATTCTTCGTCTCAATACCTGAAGGACACTCTTTGTGAACAGTCTCATTCTGGAAGTCCGAGATAATTTCTGTTGTCTGATTAGGGAAAAGGAAACAAAAATTAGAAGAATTCTTAGCGAAATTTGATGCGTTATCCATCGTATTTTGGTCGTTAGATTGAAATAATTATTCTTATGTTTTTCTGAATATTTAGATTTTTCAGTTAAACTCTGTTTTATCTTTCTCGGCTTACGTCACAATGTTTCCTAAGACTGGAAAATTATGCAAATTTAAATACTTGCAACATAGTTTAAAGGTAGGGCTTTAACTCTGGCCTTTTATTGGTGCGTTCGTCGCATTGCCGATAAGAACTAGTTCCTCATGAATCTGTGGAAATGCAAAAATTAGAAATGAGTTAAAAGTTTTAGCTGTAGCGTAAATCGACCAGGTGTTTAGATTTAAACTAAAATTTTGTTTTGCAATGATTTGAACTTTCAGCTATAGAGTAAGAAACATCATCTTCTTAATAGTTTTATATTACAAGCTACAGTTTTCATCTGCTTTTCACTTTTCAATTTTAAATCGCCAAGTAACTTGATAAATTTTATTTGGTTTTTAATTTGAATTGTGCTTTGTATTGGCAGTTAAATAGTTCTTATAGGCAATACTCATCTACAAGGTTTCTGAGTTTTAGTCGTTAAGCTGATACACTGATGAAATAAATTAAAAGAATTTTCATATTTGGTCTACGATCTCAGAACTAGTGGACAGTTTTAATAAAATTTGATGTGGGTATAGGTTGATATAATATAAACAAAACAAACATTCAACAGTTATAATAGACACACATGTTCATGTGTAACACTCATGAGAGTCTGAAGATCTGAAACAGCGGTTGCAGAAGACACAAAAGAAATGGGTTAATATGGGGAATGATCCCCTCTTACATCCATACAGGCCTTGCAGCATGATGTCATACTGGAAATAAGGAAGTTTATCAGTGCCTGTGGTAATTGGTCCCACTTATTCAGCAACGCTGTTTTCAATTCCTGGATGGTTCTCGGAGGGGGGTTGTGAGTTACAATTGTCCTCCCCAGAGCGTCCCAGACATGCTCTATAGGGTTGAGATCTGAAGACCTGGATGGTAAATTCATCTGGCAAATATCCTCACTCTCGAGAAATTCGTTGACCAGAAGAGCTCTATGCGGTCTCGCGTTATCATCCTGTAAGATGAACTCGGGGTCCACTGCACCCTGGAAAAGGCAAACATAGGGCTCCAAGACCTCATCCCTACTCATACCAGTCACAGAGTCTCTGTTAAAGACGTGGAGAGTGTGCGGCCATCCAACATGATGCCTGCTCAGACCATTACACCACCACCACCATAATTGTTGAATTTCGCGGACATTGGAGGGTAGGTAGCGGGTCCTTAGCTCTCTCCATGCGAAATTACGTGAAGAATCGGTGTTTACGCTAAAATAGGACTCGTCGGTGAAACGAACGTTCGCCTATTGCTCCATAATCCAATTTCTATGCTGCCTGCACCATGCTAATCGGACTGTCCTGTCCGTAGACGAGAGCGAGATACAAACGGCCGGTCTTCTGGCAAACAACCTTCTCTCATTCAGTCTTTTAGAAACACTCCCCCTTGTTACTCGGGTTCCTGTGGCTGCATACAGATCCCGAGAGAGCTGAGAAGCTGTAGCTTCTCTGTTACGCCTCGCTAAAATGGACAAATAGCGATCTTCTCTGGCTCTTGGACGACCTTGCCCAGGCTTTCTTTCGATGGATCCAGTATCCTAGAACTGTTTTCATAGGTTACAGACGACGCTGGGCGTTAAATTAAAACTTGCAAGTGGCCTGCCTCTAGCCTCCTCATAATTCGCCACCTCATTCCATCATCTAAACGTTGGTGGTTACTCATTTTTACTGTTCCGATGTGAATTTAACCGATTGCTGAAAGATAACACTAAGAAATTCGCCGAGGTGTGCTAGCAAACGCAATTTTTCTTACCCTCCAAACGCTTATAAAGCCTGTTTTTCTTCTGGTTGCACCTACACGCACATGTATGCTTACGTATTTGCCGTACAAGATTTGCATTTTTATCTAGAAGCACTGGTTTTCACTTCAGTTCAGTTTTTCATGCAATTCGATATAATATGCAAGTTCTCTTAATTTATATCACCAGTGTAGTTCACTTTCAGTTAGTTTCAAATTACAAACTGCTACGGAAGCTATTTAGGCTTTAACCTAGCTGAGGCCTAGTTAAAACAAAGGTTTAACGGTCGATGAAAGAATTTTAACCGCGATTGTACGATAGTCATTGGTCACGTTTTCTAAGTACTAAATATCAACGCTATAGAATAATAAAAGTTTATTGTCAAAATATACATACAACACAATTTAGCCGGCGCCATTAATGCCTAAAGGCATCTATAAAATACTTTAGCTACTGCCGGCTACTAGGAATGAAACTTTTGCGCTTCCATTGGCAAATTTAGCTATGATGGACTTAAAAAATTTCAAGAGCAATCGGAAACCTAGTTTACAAATAACTGTCTGGATTATAACAAAGGTTCCCTAATTATTAATTGCACCTTGACAGAGACTTTACCATTTTTAAGTTTGTGAAGAAGGAGATTCCTTTCTAAGATCACCTAAGGTAACATTTTAAATGAAACACTGTATGATAATAGTAACTGATAAGAGAAAAGCTTTTTTCCTTAATTAAGTCTCTCGAAATAAAGAAATTGTGCACTGTATAATAAAATCTGAAATAAAGAAAATTTTCAGCAGCAGTCTACCATAATTTAAAAACTGGCGTGCAATTCTGATGTTGTTACCGTTATTATACAGAAGCTGTTTGCACACTTTTTAGACGATTTTCATTGTAATTACAGAAATATTTTACCTAAAATTTTTATGCTATAAATGTTCTATTTGATAACTCTTCACCATTTTTATACAACATAATTTCTAAGACAATAAAGCTTTTTGTAGTATCGGAGGAGGTATTTTACCCCATTTTTCTCGAACAGCTTTCCAAAGTCTAAGGAGCTTGTAGGTCGACTTTTGGACAACTCACTTTTTAGAAGTCCAAAACTGCAAAAATACATTGGTGATAGATTAGGAGATTTAGTAAAGGATATGAGTGAAGTATATGTATGGCCTTGCCGTTTCTTGTTCCATTTTTTTTTTCAGAAAATTAAAAATAGATTTTGACATCTCGCTTCTTGTTTGTGTTGATGAAATTCTATTGATTAATTACACCGTGTGTAAAGAGAAGGTATATCATATTTGAAAACTGAGTACAAAATATGTTTTTGATTATATGCGGAGTTCATCGTAATACCTTTCTCAACCCTCTTTATTTTTAACTTACCGTTATATGAAAAACCAGTAGCAATCATAAATCCCTCAGAACGCACCCTTTAACACCGAAGATTCAACAATTGTGATAACATTTTCCCATTTTTGGCCGGATAAATAATTCTCATAAAAATTCTGCAGTGCGTTTTGCGTTCGGCAATATGTCGCGGAGAAAGACAATGAAAATTACGTTTTTTCGCATTTTTAAGATTCAAATCAGCAATAGTCTCTTTATTTTCAGTTGACACTGAACATTTTAATGATTTTGCAACTCTTCTATGACTTGGCGGGTTTTCTTTTAACATTGAAGATCTTACTCTTGCAACATTCGAAACATTCTGTTTTTACCTCGGAGGCGAATTTGGTAAACTTTTCCACTTAAAGCTAAATTTTGACGTTTTTCTTTCATTTGTTGTTGACAACATTGCCTATCGTAGCTTTAGATATCGATAAACCATGGCTTTCACAATGTTTTTTAACAACTAGATAGGATTAATTTTCTTCGGAAGGAACATAAACATAGCCTTCCATCCATTGCTTCTTTAAAAGCGACATTCTGCATGAAAACAAAACTGTCAAGTAGAAGATGATAATTTATACTTTCAAAAACATAGCTCCAATTAAAAAAAAATTCCGAGCAGAAGTTTATTTATTTATTTATTTATTTATTTTTTACAGCAAAGCAAAATTCTCTAAAAAATGTGTAGACAGTCTCTGTAAAAGCTTGTTCTATGATCAAGAACTTTTTTCGTTTTTCAGCTCGAAAGTCGAAAATGACATCTTTCGACTTGCATTAAAATGTTCTCTCTGTTTCATCAATTACGACAAACCACGTGAGAGATATCTGCTTAATTTAAATCTGCTTTTTTACTTCTGTCTAGATAAATTCATTGTCCCTCTCGAACTATGTTTACTATTTTAATAAAGTTTTATTTTAGGGGAAGAGAGATATCTGCTCTGTGGTTTGCATTAAAAGTTGTAGAAGATGCTGGATGTAAATCATTGAATGTATATGGACTTCCTGATCCTCAGATATGCAAGTTAGTATCATAAATTTCTATTATTGGCAAATCCTAGAATTTTAATTTGTGGTCTTAAAAATAAGAAGACAATTCAGTAAATTATGCAGAATCCCCTCTGATGAATAATTTTTACACACTTTATTTAGCTTAATTTTCCTGCTTGTTTGTTTGGATCACATTGATTTTACAATATTTCGCAGCAACAATTCAAAATTCGATATAAATTATCGATATCGAATTAACTTTTGAATTTTTTCACATATTCTTCTTTAATATCAAGTTAACCATCTTAGAATTTTGATCTGATCTATCCAATAGCTTTAAAATAAAAATTACAATAATAATAATAACGATCTTCTAGGTAATATTTCTTAGGAATCTCTTAACGCAGTACACAAAATTATTATAGTTTTTTGAAAATCATGCAGTTCTTTTTTTTTAACTATCATGCTGCTGCTAACAGTTTTTATATCAAATATTTAATTGGCTGTTATTGATAGCCTTTCGATTTTAAGTGATAATGAATTTGGATATTTATATCAGTCAGAAGTTTAAATAAACTGAATGTAATCTTACATCATTGGG
>KK121797.1:660643-673556 GCA_000611955.2 Stegodyphus mimosarum
ACACACACACAACACACACATATATATATATATATACAAAACTTAGGTTATACTATTTTAGTTAAATAATACACTATGGGGCTTTTAAGGAATGAAAATGAAAGCATGGGACTATATGCAAAAAGTAACTACATTCAATTAATTTAATTTTCTCTTGCACATCTGTGATTAAAATACAATATTTTAGCTTCTCCAGGATTTTACTTTTTGGTCACAATAGATTTTGATGGGCATTTTGGTATAGCTAAATACATTATTTTCTAGTGAGGAAAATTTTTTCTTATAAAGGGTCAGTAAATCTAACAGTGAGACAGTTGAACCTTCTATAAAAATGAGATAGCAGTGTGATAATAATCAGAAGAAACCAAACTTCACTAAAATGTGCTTATTTGCATCTCTTAGAGTAATAGGACACATAGTACTATAAAGTGCTGTTAGTATTCATCTGAAATTTTTTTTATTTCCAGTGGCAGATTAGAAAACAGCTGTAGTCAGGGCAGTATTTTTATACGATATAGATACTTGGAGTGGCAGTCATGACCAGTAGTGAGGCGAAAAGTGGCGACAGATCTGTCCCTTGGCCATTATGAAATATTTGTGATTTCCTCAATCCATTTCTTCTCTTTGTTTGCCTCTTTGATGTTTTTCCAATAGGCCTCTCTAAAAGCTTTTTTCATTAACCCTTTGGCGGTATAAAAAGGAATTGGTTTATCTGTTATTTGAGCAATTTTGTTTGCCTTCTTTGCCAGCGAGTCAGCTATTTCATTCTCCTGGAGTTCACATTGTGATGGTACCTATTAAAAAGCAACCTCTTTATGGTTTTCGATTAAATCATTAAAGGTCAGACGAATATTTAAAATATCAGCTGAAACAGGAGCTTCAAATAAAGCAATGGTCAGAAGGGCAGCCCTAGAATCAGATAGTATAACAGCCCTTGAAAAATTTTCAGATTGGCATTGGAGCTATGACAAGGCAATTTGAATTGCAAAGATCTCGCGTCAAAGGCTGTTTTAAACCTTCCGACAAGAGTGTAAAATGAGAAAAGCCTGCAGAAGACGCCAACGCCAGCATTGATACGGTCATTCAACGTGGAGCCGTCTGTAAACACACGCAGCCACTCATTATCTGGGTACAATTCATGAATAGTCTCCAAGGCTACAGTATTTAGAAATAAATTTGTTTCTTTCTTAGAAACCTCACTTGATAGGTTTATCCTAACCATGTACTTCACTCCTTCTATTGAACATTGGGACTTGATGAGATTTTCCATCTCCCAGTTCAATCCTAGTTGTTCTTTCATATCAAAAACTCTCTGAAGGAAACCTACTGGGTTTTAAGGTTCCATGAGGATATATTATGATGACAAAGTTATATTCTACACGGGAACACAATCTGCTAGACTTGCGATCCTTTCCCATAAAATTAGTACCTTCTCTTCGATTACTGATTTAATACTTATATGTTGGGTTGATATCAGAAGTGAGTCAATCGGAGTTGTCTTAACAGCTCCCATGATGAGACGAAGGGCTTGGGACTGGAATTTTTCCAAGGTATCAGTAACTTGCTTACCTGCCGCCACCAAAGGTTTGGAACAGTAAGTAATAAGTGGCAAAATATAGGAACTATAGGTTAGGTCAAGAGTTGTTCTGCAGCATCCCCACTTAGAGCCAGCAATTCTTTTCAGTAAAGTAAGTCTCTTAGTAGCTCTTTCCAATATATTTGTAACATGCTCTTTCCATGCCAGTTTACTATCAAAAATGACATCCAAATAAGAGAAGTAGTTGGGTTGAAGGATAGGGAGGCTTTCGTAAAATAAACCCAGCTTGATCGGTTGGTGTGTGAAGGAAAAAGTGATATACAGTTTTTTCTAGATTTACTTCCATATTATTAACATGACACCAATCGCTTAATTTGTTTCGAGCCTGATTTAAAAAAGTTTCAGATTGTAATATAGCTTGTTTTTTGTGATTTTTAGTCCAGATAACCTCATCTGCAAAATAAGGCTAATTAATTTGAACTTCTAAAAATACGATTCTCAAACTTTTGAAACTTGCCTGAAATCTTTCATTAACTTTGGCAAACATTTAGCTTCAGATCTGAGTTAAATGTTAAAGGTTTGCGAAAACCTGTTTTTAGATGGCTATCATATTGGAATAGTCCTGGCACCCATAGGTCACATACCAGCTGTCGTTTAATTATTCCGTAAAAATAAGACGGTTATAAAACGAATTAATTAACAGTTATAGATCAAGGAAGTATTTTGATTTTGTCTTTTTTTTATGCACGAGTTTAATTTCTTACGTTTGGAAGCCAGGATTTAGTAATTTGATTTTAATTTTCTGGTGTAAGTGTGGTTAGATTTTAGTTTTATGATGTAAGGTCTTTCTATTACGAGTTTAACCTGTATGTAAGATCCTCCACCCCCTACACATATGGCATCAGCCATGAAAATAGTGGTGTCCAGGATCGTAAAATGAATTTTACGAGTACTGGATATTTATGAACTTTTCATGTCATTTTATTTACAAGAGAAATAAGCATGGTCAAAATTAGTTCAAGAATTTTTGTACGCGTATTTCAGTTAATTCGAAGAAACTTCAATTTCAAGAGTCAAAAGGGGGCAAATTTGACCCTTACCTAGAGCCTAGCATGAAAGGACTGAACGTAGCATGATAGTTTTCGATCTACTTGTCAAAAATTTTAAGGTTAGATTTATTTTCTAATTGAACCATTTACGATAAAACGATTTGCAGAATTTGGACAAAAATCTTAAGTTTGTGACATTTGGTTTGATGCTTTAAAACCTGAAAATAGGATTTCAGATTTTCATGACACTGAATTTTTTTTTGCTGACAGAGTGACGATTGCATTAGACTCGTGATGTTATAGGAACGCAAAAAACAATGAACTTTGCCTCTCAGAATTGGATGAACGTCGTCTCAGATTTTTCTTTTTGGAGAGAATGGAACTATTGCCAAATCGAGTATTAGAAGTCATTGCTAGTCCCTTACATGAAGATTAACTGTTAACTGGTAATACACGAAATACAAGTAAAGCAACAGTAGTATTTCCTTTTAATTAGTTTTGGCAAGTAAAGGAAAAAGAAATGTAAGACAATGGAAGCACAGACGTAAAGTAATTACGTCAAAAGAATATTTCAATGAAATCAAAGGAAAGGAAAAAAAAATCGTAGCAAAACAAAGCTAAAGAAACACAGAGAGCAAAGTCTAGCCTTAACCCTTTTATGACTAGCGTCAGTTACATCTGGGATCCACTATACTTCACCTGGCTAGAGTCGGTTATATCCAAAGTCCACTAAATGCATCACATTCAGTGAACACATCGACATGTGCAGTAACATTACTTGAATTAGACATCACGCATTTAACTACAAAAAGTTTCTTAACCCGAGAAAAGAATATTTGTTTTTAAAATTTCTGTAGAGTATCTTAGTTGAAAGTTAAGCGACTATTGAGCAATATCACTTAAATACAGAAATATAATTGAACCAAGTTGAGAGGTTGTTATGCACTGAAGATCTTTAATTCCATCAAGCCGTTTCAATATTACTGAGTAGTTTAAGTTTTGTTATCTTTAAGATGAAGTATAAAAATCTGAAAGTACGGCAAATAGAAAATGAGATTGAATCGGAAATTTGTGATGAAAATAAATTGCATATAAACATATCGTAAGAAAAGACAATTAAATGTAAATGATGTACTGGTAAGTATTTCAAGAAACTGATGATGATAGCGTATAAAGTGGCAACCAGTAAAATTTAATATAGCGTACGGGGCGTGCTGATGGCTAGTTTCGCCGTCGCGTGAAGGTTAGGGAAGGAAAAGCTTTTAAGGTTAAATAAGCAAGCAAAAAATTTATAAGGAATCAAGCAAGGATTCAAAAGTTGATTATGTCAAATGAAAAGTCGTTTATATACAGCTAAATCTTAAAACGGAGAAAAAAAAAGGGGGGACCGAAATACTGCTTCTGATTGTATTCAAATTAAAAATCATAAATTCGGTGGCAGCAACTAATGAATTGTGTTATATCTAAAGCTCACTTGCAGTTTCTTCTAAATACTTGCACTTTCTTACTCAATTTCACTTTCTTTCTTATGCTGTTTAATGCAAAATTTCTGCAGTACGATTAAACTTAGAACCATAGCGTTTCATGTTTAGGGAACTGCGCCTTAAATATGGACACAGTTTTCAGTTTATCACAAAACTACCATATTATTAAATTATATTTACTATGCTGATTGATTCACATCTCTTCGGATTAATCAAATGCTAATGTTACATTGGAATAATTCTTTATGTGCATGAAATACAGAAAAAGATTTGAAAAGTTGTCTCATTTTTAGGTTAACTGATTACATATTTTGTTTCTACTTATGCTATATCTTACCTAATTTGCAAACATGTTAACAATATTAAAAGCAGTTATGAAAATATTTCAGTAACAGCACCAATTAGATTTCTTTATGGTCTGATATTCTTCTTTACATGCTGTTCATAATATAAGTATCGTTTCTTAATTTCGTTTTAGCCTCATTTACATATTTCTTTTCAGGAGGAGTTTAAATATATCTAAACCCAGTTTATATTGGGAGAGTTCATCTTCATTTCTGTGCCAGAATGGAGTAGATGCAAGTTTTACATCGAACAAAGGTGTGGCACCGATTTCTCAATTGCCTACTGTAGCCGAAAGACGATTCCTGCTTCCTTGGGCCAGAGAGCACAATTTGAATATAAATTTTTTGGCTCCATCTTGGCCATCCTGATGGCAGCAGTTCATTTACTTCTAAAAAATTATTTATGTTTCCTAAATGGCAGCTTCTCAGGCAGCTATCGGAGACTTACTGCCGATTCAGTCCGTCCCCAATTCAGTCATAACCATTTTTGAGGCCCACCAGCAGCCGCGTGCTAAAATCGCTGAACACTGCTAGTTCCAACCTGGGTTCGATTTGCCAACGCGGATTCGAGGGCGAATCGGCTAGCTACATGAGCGTTTTCGTGATTTTGCTCATGTGTAACCTGCATACGAGTCAGTTCCCAATACAAAGTCCACCACAAAGATATCACTTCCCTTAGGCAGATAGGCCTAGTGGGATTTGCCATAATCAACTAAACTAAAAATTATAACAATTTTGTTGCTATTTCAGTCTTAAGGCCCGTTTATACTGGCGGAATTTTGAGCCCAAGAAAAGCGCGCAAACTCGACGGCTTTTCAATAGAACTAGTTTCATGGGCTTTCACTCTTGAAATTTTAAATAATATTATCGCTTAGACTTTTATTTTATTTTAGGCATATCTAAAAAAAAGGGAGTTTTTTTCTTCATACTCCTTTAGCGGAGCTTTTAAGTTCTCAAGCCTTTCTTGGATTTAAAGTTCCGCTTGTGTAAATGGGCATTTAGAGGAAAAGTGCGAGTAATTTTATTTTCAGTTCATCCTGACTGAGAAATATTTCGTTATTTCGTTTCATTTTAAGACATACTGTGTCAGTGGCGTATCTAGAATTTAATTTTAGAGTGTGCAATAATCCTCTTAATGCCAAAATTACCCTTGCGCAATTTTCTATAGAGAATTTCACCATTTAAAAATTGAATTTAAACCCCAAATCATTTTTTCTGCAATAATATGTGTTATTTAAGTATACTATGTAGCATTCATTTATTTGTATTTGTATTATTATCTTCCTAATGATGAAATTTTTATAACGTACCAATTAGCAATACAAAAATACCTTTATTATTTAACCAGATCAAAGATATTTCCTCAAAAGAAATTTTAATTCATATCAAATCATACATTAATGTTCATTTTTTAACCCAAAAGGTGTTGCTAGTGTCGAAATGGGGTTCTGCTTGTAATTACTATAAATATATCCTTTCTCTTTTCATTCGAGTCTGTGGTCATTCACCAAAATGTTAGATATATCTTTGATCAGTTTGGAAGGATGTGTATATTTATCCTTCCAAACTGAATTTGTTTTGGATCAAAAACTACACTATTTTAAAGCAATACATGCAGTTCTTGCAATGGCAACACTGTACCGAATAAAACATTTCTATTTCCAGCGCGCGAGATTGTCTATTGGAAATTCTAACCATGTGCTGTTTATAAACAATTTATGATTCTGCTGTTGAACTGAATTTTATAAGGCGCAACTGCAAGAACGTGATATTTAATAAATAAAGTTAACACACAAAATCTTAATTATAAAAACACACACCCACACACAAAAACATTGATATGATGAACTGAGAAAAAGACTGAAAACAAAAATTGCAAAATAGAAAAATGTATGCCAGCACTTAACACTTCGTCGGAAAGTTTAAACAAATACTGCTATGCTAGTTTTAAATTTTTTTGCGATTTTGCTATTGAACTGTATATGCAGAAAGTGCGACGAAAACGAAGCTTAATAATAAAGCTAAAAAGACAAACAAAAAAGGCAGCAGCAAACTGGTACACTGCGAGCTCAAAGAGAGAGTAAAAAACCTTAACAAACCCTTTTGGGGCGAACGTTAAAACCCAAGTTTTTTTGGGGGGGAAGGGGAGAATGTTTAATTTTTTTTCTTTTACAGGTTTATATTTATATGTATATCCCGAACATATAAAAATATACCTGTAAAAGAAAACTTATATACACTTTTTTGTTCCGCAGTCCATGTGATAACTTTTTTGTTATCAAGATTTTCAAAACTTTGTTTATTATCATAAAAATGTCTTTATTCCAGGCTTCTAAAGATGCTGTAGCAGAAAAATTGTTTTACTCTTGATGCAGTTTTCTTTATTAAAGTTGATACTCAGCATTTAAATTTTCCAATATTACATTTTCACAAATCAGAAGACTTATGTTTTAAAAGTAGTTGGTGTGTTCCTTGATTTTCAGATTGGAGAGGGATTTAGGAGAATTAAAATATTAAAATAATTTGGCAACATAATTTGTAAATAATATAGTCGCAGATTTTGCACAGGGCAGCAAAAAGCCCTGTGGAAACTTCACGACTCCTGGCCTTGTGCATATGCGTTCTCTCCCGATAACGGAGAAATTCGAGAATAAGGCAAGTCAAAATAGCCTCCTTCAATAAGAACATTAACAATATAATGCCCCCTTTTTTACCAATGATTTAATGTAAAAAAAAAAAATCCCGGGTGTGCATGTGGTCATTTGCAACCCTCTGGATACGCCACTTTATGTTTTCTATTTATAAATTTAAAAAAAAGTAAGCATTTTCATTGCGATACTGGAATTGGCAAATCTGTTGTGGTTAGATAGATGTGGTTTACTTTAAAAGACTTGCCATCATAAAGTAAACCTTTTCCACTCTTCTGGGTTTCAGTACACTCCATAACTCTTCCAATAGTTTTTTAAAAGAACTCCTGACGTGACTAGTGCAGTATATACAAAGGATGTGCATTGTCAAAGACCACGGTCTTTGGTATAGTGCTACAGTAAAACTATTAGCGACAGTTGTCTTTAACAAAGATGAAATATAGAGATAAACTAATAAGAATTGCGTAACATTCTGGCATAACCAACGGAGGATGAAACCCAACGAGGGCAAGTCATAAACTTGCCCTCGTTTATAAAAAAATAAGTGGAAAACAAAAGTTGGAATGGGAGTGATAATCAAGAGATATTTCCTATTGGGACTGACCTGGGAATAAAACCATCACGACTGTTTTGGGAAAAGACTCAGGATAACATCGCTATCCCAAAGAGCAGAACTAGTTATTTGATAGGTATGAGACGAAGAGGTTTCTTCCGATGAACATTTAATTGTTTGAAGGTTTAACACTGCAATAAGAATGGCAATAGTCAAATAGCTTCAAAACATTTTTTTAAAAGATATGATTTATTTCTTTGTTAGTGCTAAATATTGTTTGTTTATCACTATTTAGTCCAAAAATATATTGTTATACAAAACTGGTTTAATTATGTATCATAAATATTAATTTTAAATTATGTACAAATAATTTCAAAGTTTGAAAGTACGAAAAGTTGCATGCTGATTTTATTAATGTATTATTTTCTTCTTTCTTTTTGAGCATAAGAAGCCAACATTATGATTTTAGGCTATTATGTGTGCGCGTTATCTTACATCTATTAGATTGGAATTTAAATTCTTCTACATGAATTTGCATAATAAACTGAAGAGTATGTAATTGTAACAATATTGTTCGTGGTATTCTAGTCTTCAATGAATTCTGCAATTTTAGTATTGAAAACAAATGAATGCAGAATCAAAATCAAGGATAAAGCGCCAAGTTGCGATTGCTTTTTCTTGCCAAGTATTTGTTACTAGTTTTCTTTTCAAAATTACTGTTAATGAACTATTATTAACACGTTGACTGCCGCGCGAGTTTGTAAGAAAATATCCTTTAGGCCACGAGCGCGATCATGAATCAATTTTTTCTGATCGTGAGAGTTTAGAAAGTCTAGAACGAAACATTTTGGGACATGCATTCAGTTTAAAATATTTCTTCAAGAACGAAAAAAATCTAAGAAAAGGTGATGAGACGCTAAGAAAGGGTGTGAGATTCGAAAATTATTTTTTCTTTTCCAAATACTTTTTGTGTAGCGACAAATTGTTGAAATTTTTCGTGTTCTTTTTGTAATGGCTAAAAGCAAAATGAAAGAGTTATTTTTAAGTGAATCAGATAGCAGTGAGGAAGAAACCCGTTGAGAGGTTTACAAAAGTTCAAATACTATCGATGAGGAACGGTTGAGATTTTTTAGAAAGATAAGTGTAAACAAAATTACATCTTCAGATTCTGATTCGAATATTGATAAATACAGCGATAATAAATGTGGTGTAAATGCTATTGATCATTTTCACAAGAATTGGTTGTTTAGAAAGAAAGAAAAGTTGATTCTGAAAAAAGCATAATTCAATTTAGTGAATAGAATAAATTTAGCTGTCAGCACCCATCATTTTCTTTTCTTTCTTTTAACAATCAACAATTATTTTTTTCAAATTCCTACTTTACCTAGTAAATACTCAAAGAACTGTCACCCGAATATGGGTGACGCGGCAGTCAATGTGTTAAGTATTTACAGGAGATGAAAACACTGCTGGCAGTATTTTGAAAGCACTGAAGATATAACTATTTGTCCTTTATTTTATATTACTTTAGGCTTATTTGATTGTGGCAAAGCACTCGAGGCCTATCTGCCTAATGGGACAGATGCTTTCGTGAAGGACTTTTTAGGGCAAACGAGCTAATATATACATTATACATGGAGAAAACCTGGAAGGCGTCCATGCAGCCAGTATGTTTTGCGGGGATTCGAACACCGGACCGAACTTCGAGTATTTAGCGACTTTACCGCTCGGTCGCTGGTGGGCATGGATAATAAAGACCTGTACTCTATTTTAATAAAATCACAGTGATAAAATTAGCTGGAGAGAGCTTAATACTCTTTTACTAAGTCATGTTTTTGCTAAACTGAAAGACAGAAATTGCTCAAATCGGGTAACTGTGAGTGAGTTGCTTTTGCGAAATTACTCATGATAGTTGATAATTAAAACAAGGGGGGCAGAATGATGTATAAAATATAGAAACCGTTAGCAAACAGTCACTTTTGGAAAGATGTTTTAACAATTCTTGTCACATTAACCTGGTTTTATGTCCAGCGAAGGTAAAAGAAGTATTTCATCTAGATTCCATTCTTCCTGTATTTAAAGCCAATGATAAGTATCTTAGTACGCTTAAAAATCGGGGTAATAAAGGATTATAATAACAATATCTTAGTATTCATTAAATAGTCTTAAATTAATACGTATTAAATATACTTTATTAAATGCAGATTAAATATAATTTTCTGTTACAAACGGTCGCTGCTTGTGAATATATCAGCATTCGAGTGATTATGTGCATACTGCAGTATCAATGCTGTTTTCAAACGGAGATAACATTTTCTAAAATGATAATTCGATCCTGGCCCCCTACTCACTGCCAGTAGTCTAACATTGTTAAAGACCTGAATGGATGATATTTTTGATTAATTTAAATTCTTAGAGCACAGTCACTTGATTAAAAAACCATTATAATGTTACTGAATTCCTATTGAAAAATGTTAAGAAAGAGAAAAATTGTGTTGCTTTCATTTTCATTTCAGAAGTTGTAAAATTTTCTTTTGAAGAGCTGATTTCTTTGTATTCAGTTTTAAAAGATTGATTTATTTCCATTTCGCAGAAATTTTAAACTGGAGTTTGAGGAACATCATATCATGAAAATTTGAGTGATAGTTTTCAAGTCACAATTTTATTTTGTTCACCTCTTAAAAATGCTCTTGCAAAGATAACTCCATATTTGATGTGCACAGTTTGAACATATGTTTAATATATGTATATTTTTTAACATTTGAAAAATAAAAATTTTATTTTTATATTCAGAGACTTCTTCAATATTTTATATCTAAAACACATCCAGATCGCAGATCATTGAAAAATCATTTATTAATAGTTTAAGGTATTTATAATTTTTTACCCGTTAACGCATACATAATACAGTAACAATTTCTCGTAACGTTCAACGTCGTTTTTGAAAGTCTTAAGTTAAATCCGAAATTTAAATTTTTAAGATAAAATATATAACAGCTTAATTGAGTTATTAATAACTCAGGTAAATGCTTTATTCAATTATATTAGTACACGCGAGAATACGGTATTCTGTGTACCTTACTAAGCAAGAAACAAAGTAAATGTGGTAAATATGACGTCTTTCAATGTAAATTGTATCTGAAAATCATGAACTCTCTACCTTCAAAGTTTACGCATGGGCACACAAAAAGGGAGCAATATTTCATTTTTATTTCATTTCATTTCGTATGTTTATTTCGATATCTTTGCTATATTTGCTGACTTTATTTATATTAAAAATAAACGGCCAAAAGGTAAAATCGCCGAACACTGATAGTTCGGTCAGCGGTTCGAGTCCCTGCAAACGGGTGGCTGCATGGACATATTTGCAGTTTTCCCCATCCGTTATATGTACACGAGCCAATTTCTCTTAGAAAGTTCTCTACGAAGGCATCCCTCCCCTTAAGCAGGTAGCTCTCGAGGGCTTTGCGATAGCTAAATAAACCAAACCGAACAGTTAAAGTAACAGAATTACATTTTCCTAAAAAAAAATTTTTTTAGGAAAAAATGAATTATTCGTAACTCCAAAATCGTAATTAATTTAAATTTTCGTAACTCCAAAATCGATTATTTTTTAATATAATTAAAGGTAATTTGTTAAGTTTTTAGGCGAGAGACAGTAGTTGTTCGATTTAAGCTTACTTAGGGTTTATACAGTTGGTAATTTTTTTGGAAATTCTGACCAATGGTTTCGGAGAAATCATGCACGCAAACAAGAAAATTATAGTTATGAGAAATTTTAAAGTTATAATTACTTTCAAATCCTATAAATGCATATTATTTTCCTTAAAAAATAAAAAAAGTACCTATAAATTAAAGTCGGCAATTATGAAAGATTATATATTTAAACAGTACTGTCATACATACCGATATTGTTTATAGATTGTGATGGTTGGTCTGTAGATGTTTCAATAAGAGTGAAGTTCATTTTACGTAAATGCTCTAAAAAGAATGCGTAAAAAAAAATCTAATAATACACAATAAACACTCAGAACAAGAATGATTATTACTTAAAAATCACATCAATAAATCGTAAGGTTGATTTATTAATTTTGACAGGCTATTGCTGTCCAAAATTGGTTACACCTGTTAGAAAATTTCATGTTTCCGCAGAGATGATGTGAGCAGATGTCACATGTACGGAACGGCTATGTGAGTAGTGTGAAACGGACAGTTCACCGACAGGAGGCGGATTGCGGATGAGCCCGGAAGCAGGTGAGGCGGTGCAAGGCCAGAGGCGGATTGTGGATGAGTAAACTAATTGATAAGGAGGCGGATTGAGGCGGTGCAAGTCAGGAGGCGCAGTTTGATTTAGTGTTTAAAACCGGGATTCGAACCTGAAACAAAAGGAGTTCACAGGGTAGTACTATGATTGGTTGCTTTAGAGCACTACCCCATGATCTCTAGTCACTTATGAGTAAGAAAATGAATAAATTATATTTTTGTTAGGATTGTCCCCACCACCACCCGGTGCAGTTAATTGCACCTCGACAATCCCGAAAATTTAGAACAGAAAAACTTATGCATAGCTTTACGTAAGCTTTCCATAAGTTTTTCAAGAGGCCGAAAAGTAACACTATACTAAAATATCTATAGTGTTAAGTATATGAAAAAAAATAATTACATACAAACTTAAAATGAAAGAAATTAAGAAAAAAAATTATAAGCTAAATGTAATTTACTATATCATTAAACATTAAATTAAAAAAGATTGTATACACAGAACTCCATTCAATGTAAAAAAACTAAATGAATAAATACGTTAAATTAAGAAAAATAATTAGATACAAAGTAAATGAATGCGTTAAATTAAGAAAAATAATTAGATACAAATTAAATATACAAAATAACATAAAAT
This sequence comes from Stegodyphus mimosarum, assembly GCA_000611955.2. NCBI lineage: Eukaryota > Metazoa > Arthropoda > Arachnida > Araneae > Eresidae > Stegodyphus > Stegodyphus mimosarum. Next base: position 673,156 of record KK121797.1, read on the forward strand.
GCAAAAGTAAAAATTAAGAAAAATAATTATATACAAACTAACTATATAAAACACGTTAAATTAAGAAAAATAATTATATACAAACTAACTATATAAAATGCGTTAAATTAAGAAAAATAATTAGATACAAATTAAATATACAAAATAACATTAAATGCAAAAGTAAAAATTAAGCAAAATCATCAAAATATGTTAAATTTAATATATACAAGTTAAATATGCTAAATATCATTAACCTTTACGTGATCTACGCTAAATAATCTCAATTTACGAAGAAAAAAATTAAAAGATTAAATACCTAAAAAAATTAAATGGCATAATGCCCATATGCATAGCTATTGACGCTATCTATCAGATAACGCTTATCATCATAAGGCGATAAAGACACCTTGTTGGTTTCA
>KK121798.1:1136-20642 GCA_000611955.2 Stegodyphus mimosarum
CTGCTGGTTTCTTTCTGCAAAGTGTTAAGATGTAAAATATGGACAAGTTGGAAAATTCTTTTGTCCACTGTGATCTGCAAATAGCAATTTAATTTTTTCATTTTCGCAAACAAGACCCTAGAGTTCCTTTGGTCTTTGTCCTTTGGTCGGCTTCAAACATTTTGAGCTGTCAATTAAAAATTTTCCAAAAGTCTTTGGTTTCACTATTGGTTCCAATTTTTTTAAAAGCATAATTTTCATGGAAATTATCCTTTAGCTTATCCATGAGGTATTTAGTAAATACAGATATAGTCACTTGCAGAACGTAGTGAAAACTATCAAGGTGAAGATGGACTGTTATCAGATGCACTGAGTTTATGAGTTTAATATCTTTCGAAAACTATTATTGTTTTTAAGACTTTCTAAATAATCATTTAAAAATCTAACTGCAATTTTAGAAAACGTAATCATAACCATTGCAGATAATTCTAACATAACGCTAGGCAGGAAATCGAGTACTGTTTCTAGTATAGGTCTCTTATATTTCGCAAGCATTGCCTTGATTGATTAAATCAATAAGAAAACTTCCTTTCTTCGTAGAGTCCTTCAAAATCTTATTAAAATCTGGCACCGTGTGTACAGAGGTCAGTTAGGCTTTGTTCAGGATCATGTTCCATCTAAAAAAAATTCAACATAAATCACGACGAAATGAAAAATGTTAAAAATTTTTATAAAAATTTATAAATATAAAAAAAATTATCTTACTTGCCCTAAAAGGTATTTAGGGGCAACTTGCCGACGCTTGGGGGTTTCGAAATCATTTTGGCTTCCAACCTGACGCCCTCTGTTGCTTCGTACTGGCGAATGTATTTTAATCTATCTTATTCTGGGACACATGTACTTAGCTTTACTTTACATCCAGGAATACGAATCTAGAAATCTGCTGTGAATAGAATCCGGCCTTTTCCAAACAGTTCGAAATTGCGTGCGAAGTTATTTCAACCAAACCCTTTGAAAGAATATGCGTGATATCTATTCGAGAAACCGGCTTAACAATTTCTTTAGAACAAACTGTAAAAATCTTATCAGTTTCATTAATAACATTACGAGCCACTTCATTACTGTCACATTTTAATGTTATTTAATAGCCTGATCTGATGGCTAAAACATGGAAGTTGCTTTAGGAGGAGGTAAAATTAGTTTCTTTTCCTTCAACGAGAGATCAGTTGGATGAGAAACGCAATTATTAACAAGAAAGCCACTTTTCTATCCGCAGAGCTTCATCCCACTTTAAGAGAAAGTCACTAAAAATATTGCTTTTCATCTAAGAGTTTTTACATTGTATGTTATAAGTCCCTGGCAAATGCATGTAGGATGGAGGTATGTTATTTACGCTGGTGACCATGTGTTTTACGATGCCATACATTTTATGAATATATTTGTCGCACTCTTTCGAAATTGGCAGCGTTTTGGGAGAATTGTTGAGCTTTGTGTCCTTGATGAATAAGCTTAGCCCACCAGTATGGCCTGTCGATACGTAAATTTTAAGAGCTTAATATCGTTCATTAAATTAAGTTCGTTTTTACATCATTGGGAGCTGAACGTTTAGAAGCAAGCTCTGGAATATTATATAATGCAATCTCTAATTTATAAATACATTTCCTTAACACGAGAAATGATATCTGAAAATCGGTCAGATTCTCGTTTTCGCTTGCACATTATAATTGAAGATTAAAAGAGCAACTAAATTAGATACGTGTCTGATTTGAACTCTCATTTAAATTACCACCAAATGTAAGACACTTGGTACACAACAACCGGATCTCTACGTGCAACGCTGAGATAAAACTTGAGCACACTTGGTTTTGCAGCCCTTAAATCGTTTGACAAACTCGATTTTAAAAATTCTTGTTCTTGACCTGCTGACAACTCTTTTCGTGGTTGCTTGCCAGCTAAATTTTACGGGTTTGTGCAGAGCAATGGTTTCATTTTCCGTTTTGATAGATAAACCGTACAACATGCCTGATGACTTAAGAAATTCAGGAAATGAGAATTGCGGTTATTCATAGAAAACCAACTCAGTTTTACAAAAATTTGGTAATCGTTTTTGTTCTTGGGATATTAAATTAATGTCGGATTGAATAGTGTTAATATGTTGTCATTAGATTTTGTTTATGAAGTAACCGATTCTAAAATAATTTCATCTGCAAACATCTTGTTAAGCAAGCAATAAATGTCTGGCGTAAGAATTTAATGAATTTGAAAGATATGTTTTGTAATAGAAGTATTTGTCAATGACTCTTCTAAACTCTCTCGTCTCGTACTTAGGTCTGTATATAGATGTAAGTACATAAAAAATCATGTTTTGGTGGGAAGAATGAATCATTTGGTGAATTTCGATTAAAAAAGTAATGAAGATATCCAGAAGATAGGTGTCTTTTAGTATCAGCCATAGGCTGCCAATATCTTTACAAACTATTAATAGTTTTTAAGGATTTCTAAAAATCTAGCTGGAATTTCAGAACATTTATCATCACCCTCTACAGGTAATTCTACCTCAAATAATATTTCACTATTTGAACTATTCAGTATCTGTTTCAGACTTAGCACTTATGATAACTGAAGGGCTTTCCTGTGTTATATTCGAAGTACAGTTTGCTTCACTATTGCCTTGGAGTTCCTGTAGCAGTTTTGAGTCATCTTCTTTCTTACAAAAATCAGGAAGTAATTTAATCACACTTCTAGTTTTACAAATCATAACGTTGCGCATCGTATAATCGAGAAGCAACATGTAATAAAAATCATGATGGCATTTTAGAAATTTAAGGTTTTTCACTTTGGTGTTTGTAGAGTGGAAGTACGATTAAATATATATATGTACACGCAGAAGCTAGAGATGCCTCACATGAGATTGTTTTATCTTAGTCTAGAAGTGCTTGCCCTTTTCGGCAATAGCAAAAGCTTAGAATATCTTGGAAAACAATCTTTGGTGTTTCAACAAGAAAAGAAAGACACCCTCCAGAATTAGTGACTTTCCTTCTAGCTTTCAATTCCGATGTATGAATTTAAAATTTTGCTGTTGGTAGTTAGCTAGCTTGGGAGTCGGGTTCACTGATTTGCCACAGAAAAAGGGTTTAAACAAATATAAATGAGAAAAAATAGAATTGCAGATTGTAGAAATGTACCAGTTCTATGCAAGGATACACTTTTGGTACCAGAGACATCCAAAGTAGATATAAGATATGTTTGGTCAGAAATGCAGGCTCTGTTGTATGAATACCAGTCGTATGCAACTGTTAAGTAAGTTACCGAAGTGGTTGTCAATCTTTTGGGGATCGAGATATCGGGAAAAGGTAACAGTTGACATTTGCCAATGGCATGCCCTGAAATATAGTATACGTAAGAGCCTTACAAACTGTCTCTCAGGTGTGCTCAAGCATAAAGTACATTTTCTTTACATTATTATCAGAAAAATTATAGTAAATCCAATGGGTGTTTGAAATATACAAAATCAGAAAACATCAGATACACACATACAACATCAGAAAATATTACATGCAAAGTATAATTTTTTTCGTGTAAAAATATATATTCTGCATGCAGAAAGTTACAGCCTTTTTTTTATAAATGTAATGTTACAATTTCGCAATCTTTTTCAAGAAATGAATTCTGGTTCATACCTGACTTTCTAATTGAATAGCTGCCGATGCCATAGAAAATCAGAGAATATGGCATGCGAAGTACAATTTACTTTTATACGTGAAAATATATTTTTCTATATACACAAAATTACATCTTCTGTTAAAAGTGCAACTTAAAACTTCTCAGTCTTTTTCAAAAGAATATTTTTGAAACCATCATATTTGACAATGCAGATTTTTTGTGAAACGTTTGCTCAAAAACAAACTGACAGTGTTCCGAAAACGTCTTGAATAATTCTTCTGAAATAGAGATTTTAGAAATTCTTGTCTTTGATCGCTGACGGTTTTTCTCAGATTCTCTTCCCAGGTAAATTTTACGGGATTGCGCAGAACAATAGTTTCGTTTTCGAATTTGGTCTACAATGCATATCTGGTAACTTAGTAAATGATAATTCCTTTTATTCATAAAAATTATTGCGCCGAAATCGAAAGCGTATTTTAGTTTCTTTCCTTATATTAAACAGGCACAGAACCACTGGGTGAAAATTAGTTTAAAAATCAACTACATTCCCTCAGAGTGTGACACGAAAATTCGGACAAATTAAGTTCCTTTAAAAGCTTTGAAGTTTGTTTCTAATGCTCTGCCATAAGCAGATTACGACGTCATTAATAGGCGGTTGACGTGTCCTGCCGTTTCTATGAAATTCGGATCTTAACTTTTTTCTAGCAGCAAATGTTTGACATTTATATATGATATTCTGGCCGACTAGAATACATGTTTTGGAACGTCTACGGTGAATACCTCCTTGCCAGTTGGTGAACATTTAGCTGTTCTCTCAACCTGTTCCAACAGATTTGAAGGTGGTTGACGAGGAACTAAAAGATTTGTGCAATGAAGATGCTTTCGGCAGCAGAGGAAGGTCCGGAACGCATGCTCCTTCCTCTGCATTTACCAAGGTGTCAAACTGCTGCAGAGATAATAACAGGGCTTGTCTGTATTCTTGTAATCTTTTGTTCCGTCATGCTTATTCAGAGAAGTCGTAAGGTTGTTTAAAGAAGAACAGATATTTATCTGATCCTCGCATAATTTTATTCACGTCTCCTGCTTTTGCTTTCAATTCCTCTAAGCCTCCTCCTTCGTGAAAAGAATTTCTTAGCCTATCATGAAAATATTTTGGTCAGAATTGGGGTGCTAAGTCTAAAGATTGCTTATTGCGTTCTGTAAATTTATACAAGGTAAATTCAGTAAAAATCCCAAACGAACCTAACATTCGATAAAATGGAGGTTGTTTCTATGCCAAAGAATCCAGACAATCGTTCACATAAGAAAAGAATTTGGCTCCATCTATTGTCAACCCCGGATTTTCTATGAAAAGAGGTTTAAGTTTATGCCTGAAACAAAGTTGAAAATAAACAATTGCTTTTACAATATCTTCGTTTAACTCAAATTCGACATCTTCGAAAGTATACTTTTCATCCGAAGGTACTTCGAACTTATTCCCTGAAGTGTGAAATAGTGAGCAAAATCCTCCTCGGTCTTCTTAGGGTCCATTCTCTAAGCTTGCACTTACCGAACGCAAGAAACAAGAACACAAAACAAGGTCTTCTAGTGTATGTAATTTTTACCGAGAACTCTCGAGGCGAATGAAATTTATTATTTTCTGAATAAAGAGGAAGTTTCTGGGTGGGAGGAAAAAGTAAGGGGTGGGTGTGAAACTTTTGTAGGAATCAGAACTTCAAGTATTCCTTCGCTGTCTTTGGTTCTTGCTCCTCCCTCACAATAAACTTGATGTACAACGTTCTAGGCTTCAGACAGATCATTTATAAAGAAATCATCCTGTCTTTTATCCATGAGGTATCTAGTATATACAAATATAGGTTTCTGCAGAACGTCGTGAAAATTCTTATGGTGAAGATGGGCCATTAACGGACACATTAAAGAGCATAACTTTAATATCTTACAAAAACTATTTTTATTTTTTAATTTTTCTAAATAATCATCGAAAAATCTAACTGGAATTTTAGGAAATTTATCATAACCCTCTGCAGATAAATCAAAATAATTTTTCACCATTTTACCACTTTCTAACGCATGGCAGCGCATGAAAACGATTATTATTTCTAGTACTGGTTTCTTACATTTCCCAAGTATTGTCTTTATTGAGGGAATGACGGTGCAGGTCTCCAGGAAAATATCACTCTGGAGACAGAAGTTTCAATATATCTCCTGATCTTTTTATCTTGTTTCTTTTTATAAACAAAATATATTTAAACAGCAAAACAAAAAACTGAACAAAAACGTAACTATAATCCTTTTCTACGGAACAAATTGAGCAACTTATTATCTGTGACTTCTATACGCAAAGCTATCGAATAAGCGTTAGAAGTTTCCATTCTTTCCGTAGTCTGAGGTTTACTCTCCAAGAAAGAACGCAATATTTTCTACATTATAAGTGTGAGACATTAAATTTCCCAAACGAATTTATTTGTCTTTATGTGCACTGTATTTAGGTTTCTTCTAACATCACTTTGAATTATTTCATTACTTCCAGACGTTTCAATTTTCTGTGGAAGATACTATTTTTCATCCTTATAGAAACAATATTTCTTGTTGGAGAAAACTTCCCTTCCAATAATATCATAGTCACTTAAATCACTCAAATCGCTATTGTCAGAAACGATAGAAGTAATAGGTTTACATGAGAAATGCTTGTTATTCTTCTGTTTGTCTTGAATTTCGTCCAAAAAACTTTACGGTTTAGAGACTGCTGCTCCCTGAAAGTGACGTTTTAGCACACACTGCATGGCTTCAGACAGTCCAAGCTGTTCATTAAAAATTTAGTCATTGGATTCAATATCAGTAGTGGTATGGTGAAGATGGGCTGTAATGCCACATTACGGAGCCCGAATCTAATATCTTTGGAGAACAATTATTGTTTTTCAGTTTTTCTAAATAATCATCTAAAAATCTAACTGCAAATTTAGGAAGGCTATCACAACGCCCTGCAGATAATTCTAACTTATGCCAGCGCATGGAACTGAGCATTGTTTATAGTATAGGTTTCTTATATTTCCTAATCATTGTTTGCATTGGGGCAATAACAGAGCATATTTCCTAAGAAATACCACTTTCGAGACAGAATTTCCGAAATATCTGGAGTTTCTTTTTATAAACAAAATATGTTTAAACAGTCCAACAACAATAAAAAAAACAGAGCAAAAACGTAATTATTAGTCTTTTATACGGAACAAATTGAGAAATTTTTATTACCTCTCACATGTCCTACACACAAAGCTTTCGAGTTAGTGTTGCAAGTTGCCAAGCTTTCCGTGGTCTTAGGAAGTCTTCCGTGGTCTTAGGAATATTTTTTACATTGTAAGAGGGAGACAAATATGCTCCAAACTAATTTAACTGTCTTTGCTTGCACTGCGTTTAGAGATTTTTCTAACATTACTTCATTACTTCGTAACGCTTCATTTTCCTGTGGAAACGATAGTTTTTCATTCTTACGTAAGCATTTTTTCTTCTTGGAGAAAACTTTCCTTCCAATAGTATCATAGTAACTTAAATCATTCAAATCGCTACTGTCAGAAATGGTAGAAGGACTAGGTTTACATGGAAAATACTTGTTATTCATCCGTTTGTCCTTCATTTTGTTCGTAGAAATTAACGCTTTAGATACTGCTGGTCTCTGACACTGAAGTATAACTACACATTTTTTGGCTTCAGACAGTCTAAGCTGTTTGTTAGAAATTTTGAAAAAGTCATTGGTTTCAATATCGTTTCTAATTTTTTTAAAAGCGTCGCTGTCATAGAAATTATCCTTTACTTTATCCATGAGGTATTTAGTATATACAGCTATAGTCATTTGTAGAACGTGCATATGTTCGTGTACATAGAATTTGTTTCCATTTTTTAGGACTTGGTCCGAAAAAGCGCCTGGTCCAGTTAACCGGATTCGACTGTAGTAATTTATCTTGAAACGCTTCAGCAAGTGTGAAATTAAATATTCTGTTACCTCTATTTCGTAATCCAGATGTTCAAACCTTTCTCTGCCCTTCTGAATGGTATGGGCTATTCGACACTACAGATCTTTGAAGGCGCTTCTTCTACGTCACCTATAATTTCAGTCGAAAAATTTGAAGTATCATTTACTGTTCTCTCTTCAGAAGCCAATTTAACATTTTTTCATGAAAAGGGTTCTTCATCAGATACAACTTCAATCGAAGAAACTGACGTTGCGTTTCCTGCGGTTTGCTCTTCAGAACAAAATTCGCGATCAGAAGACAATTTAACAACGTTTTTCTTTTCTCAAAATACCCTTCAACGTTAGATATATATACAAACGAACGACTCGATGCTTGATATGTTGCGATTTCCTCTGCGGAAGAACATTCCAAATCAGAAGTATCCATTCTCTCAGAGATATCGAATTCCGCAAATGAAAATTCAACGCTGGAAATATTTGAAACCTCTGCATTAAAAGAGAACTGAAACTTTGATGATCAGAACTTCTAAAACACCCTTTTTTGGCGTCTTCCATTGTCGGATTCAGTTTCAAATTCAATAGTAAGGAAACTCGAGGTTAAACCTTATTCCAGAGCGCACAACAGAGAAGAAAAAAAGTCAGGTTTTAAAACCTCTATGCATTCTCGTTTATGAATATAATTTACCAGTAAACAAACAAAAAGACCTTGTAGTTCGAGATTATTGTAATTAAAAAAAATATTGGTTGAACCAGGTGTCCTTATTATTTGCCTATGAGAACACATTCCACAATAGCTCTTGCCCGGCGGGCTCCATTCACTTTTTCAGGTTGAGTTTGATAGTTTCAAGGTGAGGTGGATAGAGCTCATGTACTTTAATAAAGAGTGACGTTCCATAAAGACTGTTTTATTTTAATAGAAAGTACGTTTCAATGCTGCACAAAAAGAATTGAGTTTTGATAAAATTCACAATTGAACGTAAAAATAACTCCACTTTATTTTGCGAGGAAATGGCAAATGAAAGCATCTAGACGTTATGATTATTCACATCCTAAAATGTTAGAATTTTCTGCTGGCTTTTCTCCTTACAAAGTCTTAAGTTGTATAATACTGGCCAGCACACAAATCCCTATGTCCAGTACAAACCTCGAATGGCAATTTAATTTGTTTCATAGGAAGTGATCTATTGTCTTTGGTCTTTCTCCTCTCAAATATCTGCGATCTGGGATTCAGGAAAATGAATCTGAATTTTCTGGATAACATCATATTTTTTCATAGTGTATTCATAGTTTCATTTCTAGAGTTCAGAAAACAGGACCCTTGATGCATTTGTATTTTCCAAAATATTAGCATAATTGCCCACAGTTCCAATTCTCCCTGTTACACGGAAGAAAAGAAATTTGGACTCTTGTGTTTGAAGGTTTCCAGAATTATAAGTGATGGATCCGAAAAAATACCCTTCGTATACTATTGTCAGATAAGTGGAGATCGAAAGTATAAACTATCCTTATAAGTCCTTCCTTATATTAAACAGGCGCAGAACCACTGGGTGAAAATTAGTTTAAAAATCAACTACATTCCCTCAGTGTATGACACGAAAATTCGGACAAATTAAGTTCCTTTAAAACCTCTGAAGTTTGTTTCTAATGCTCTGCCATAAGCAGATTACGACATCACTAGTAGGCGGTTGACATGTCCTGTGGCTTCCATGAAAGTCGGATCTTAACTTGTTTTTAGCAGCAAATGTTTGACATTTATATATGATATTCTGGCCGGCTAGAATACATGTTTTGGAACGTCTACGGTGAATACCTCCTTGTCAGTTGGTGAAGTATTGTTCTCTTTGATGTTTTTCGCAGATACCTTTCCGCTTTCTCTGTTTTCGTTCAAAGGCTGTGTATCTTACTCGTCTTACATTCGCTCTGGTACCACCTGTTCCAACAGATTTGAAGGCGGTTGACGAGGAACTAAAAGATTTGTGCAATGAAGATGCTTTCGGCAGCAGAAGAAGATCCGGAACGCATGCTCCTTCCTCTGCATTTACTAAGGTGTCAAACTGCTGCAGAGATAATAACAGGGCTTCTCTGTATTCTTGTAATCTTTCGTTCCATCATGCTAATTCAGAGAAGTCGTAAGGTTGTTTAAGGAAGAACAGATATTTATCTGATCCTCGCATAATTTTACTCACGTCTCCTGCTTTTGCTTTCAATTCCTGTAAGCCTCCTCCTTCCTCAAAAGAATTTCTTATCCTATCATGAAAATATTTTGGTCAGAATTGGGGTGCTAAGTCTAAAGATTGGTTATTGCGTTCTGTAAATTTGTACAAGGTAAATTCAGTAAAAATCGCAATCGAACCTAACATTCGATAAAATGGAGGTTGTTTCTATGCCAAAGAATCCAGACAATCGTCCACATAAGAAAAGAGTTTGGCTCCATCTATTGTCAACCCTGGATTTTCTATGAAAATAAGTTCAAGTTTATGCCTGAAACAAAGTTGAAAATAAACAACTGCTTTTACAATATCTTCGTTTAACTCAAATTCGACATCTTTGAAAGTACACGTTTCATCCGTAGGTACTTTGAACTTATTCCCTAAAGTGTGAAATAGTGAGCAAAAGCCTCCTCGGTCTTCTTAGGGTCCATTCTGTTGTTTGTTAAATGTCAAAATATGATAGACAAATTAATAACCGAATCAAAAAATATCTTAACTAGATTTTGAAAAAATTAGATAAACGTTTAGGTGAAATTTAGCTAATTTAGCTGCGCAGCATTGAACTTTAGTCGCAAATACGTTTCTGTGCAAATGTTCCAGAAAATCTGCTGTATGGAAGGGAATCGAAAACTGCTTCAAGATTTGACAATCAAAAAATAATATACAGTTGAGCCCTTTCTTAAGATTCTACTGATATCTACACTAAGTTAAATAAATATGGCAAAGAATAGCACATTTTAAACATCCTTAGTATAGGTTTAAATCTTGTTTGTAAATTCCATCGCTATATTTGCACTTTTTAAACATCCTTAGTATAGCTCTAAATCTTGTTTGTAAATTTCGTCGCTTTATGGACTAAATATGATGTGCAGAAAACGAGAATGGTAAAAAAATGAAGTTAGGAACGAAAAAAAAATTAGCAATGAAAACAAAAATCTATCATGATAAAAGTAATAAAACTGAGAAAAACCAAAATCCATTATTCTTATAATGCAACTTATGAAAGGCAACCTCAATATTTTTGCCGGATTTATGCCGCAAAATGTTAAAGAAGACACTACGATATTAAAAATTAATTCCTTTGAATAAAAGTTAAATATATTTACTCTTTTCAATTTCATATCATTGCCCATATATATATGTATATATATATATATACGTGTGTGTGTGACTGAGGATATACTTCCTTTTATAAGTAATAATGGCGCTCGCACCTTCGTCTTAATGTTAAAGAAGACACTACGATATTAAAAATTAATTCCTTTGAATAAAAGTTAAATATATTTACTCTTTTCAATTTCATATCATTGCCCATATATATATATATGGGCATATATATATATATGGGCAATGATATATATATATATATATATACGTGTGTGTGTGACTGAGGATATACTTCCTTTTATAAGTAATAATGGCGCTCGCACCTTCGTCTTAATTATGTTTGCGTGTTTTCGTGATTAAATGACTAAATGTCACTACCGTTGTCATCAATAGGACTGTTCCTATAATTCGTAAATACACTTACATCCTACATGGGGTCTCAACCCTTTCAACTCTCTTAACCCTAGACTCTAACTAAAGTCCTGTGGAATACCATGACTAAAGTAACATTTGATGTTTCTGATCGAAGCAAATCAAAAGCAAACCGAACACAGAAACAAAATGCTGCACTTGCCGCCATTGCTGTGGACAATCGAAACTGTAGGTACATTGTGTGAATTATTTCAGGAAAACACTGCTGTTGTTTGATAATAATTTTATTTGATGATGCTCACTTGATGCTTCTTCGAGAACTAATATCCTTTTTAAAAACACTAAAGCCATTTGATGCTCAGTCGATGTTGATATGAGAAAAAAATATTAAAGGGAACGAAAGGTATTTAATTGAATAAACGAAAAGTATTTAATTTTGACGAAAAGCGCTTACTTGAAGTGTAGTACTTTGAAAGGTGTTATTTTGAAATGAATATTATTCTAAAGAATTGTTTGACGCGCATTTTAAACAGTTGCTACTTCAACGATTCTTTCAATCTTCAGTACTTCTGTTTTCAACCAACAAACTGTTTTGCTCATTTCTTTTGATGTATATATTTTGAAAGAATTATAAAATGTTATTGGATGTTATATAAAGCTAATTTGATATAATATCTGGAACTGAAATTTTACTTTCTTTTCTAAAGGTATATTTTAGAATTTAAACGGGCGAATTTTTGTACGCTTTAGCATTATATTTATTAACTATTTTTTTAAAAAAATGTGTAATAATTTCTCCAAGCTGATAAGTAATCGCCACCCTTAATAATTATGTCAAGATTGCACGATCATTAAAAATTGCCAGTACACAACATATCAAGCTCTTACATCGTTTAATTTTGCGTACGGATAGCGATAGATAAAATCGCGCTCGATTGCGTAAATTTTCAGGATATTCCAAACTATTTAACTTCGACGGATATAAAGCAAAAAATAATAAAGGAATTTTAATTTTCTAATCTAATCAGGGATCTGGATCTTATTGCTATATGTAATTTACAATACACAGAATTCTAATGAGGCACGTTTTCTAGTGGTTTGAGAAGAATTTCTACTGATATTGAGAAGTGTGCTAATACAATCCTTACCAATCTTACTGACATCTCTCTATTAAAACGAGATTTGTCTCACGTTAGTGAAATTTATGACGAACTTCTGGTGGAAAGATACCCACAGATATTGTCACAAAAGCGAGCATTACTCGCACACCAGATAAATTTTCATGCAAACAAATGAAAGAGAAAGCCTGTCTTGATAACTCGCCTGGAAATTTATTATTAAGGGCTAATAACAGGCACGCTCAGAGTGTTTAATTTCAATGTTTTCGTCTGAAAGACTTCGTTGACCTGATTAAACCCTTTTCCTCTGATGATGATTAAAACGTTGAAACTTTTATTTCAGACATTGATGAAATTTTTAATTCCTATCAGAAAAAGAACCCTATTCATCAATTAATTTTGTTAAAAAATGTCTAACAGGTCCAGCTATAATAACACATGACAAAGCTCATTTGGTGCATATTTTTTATACAAATTAGCCTTTAGCTTATCCGTGAGATATTTAGTATATACAAATATTGTTATTTGCAGAACGTCGTGAAAACCTTTATTGTGAAGATGAATTGCTATCAAATACATAGCGGAGCACGAGTTTTTAGTTAAAATCTAGTTAACTATGGTCTGGCCCACCTGCTCCTCCCATATGTGTGTTCAATCATATCTTTAGAAAACTAATAATGTTTTACAGTAATGTTTAATAATAATGTTTAATAATCTAACAGCAATTTCAGAGAATTTATCATAAACCTCTGCAGATAATTCTACCTCAAAATAATTCTTTACGATTTTACAGCTTTCTAACTCAGGCCAGAGCATGAAAGTAAGCATTTTTTCTGTTGTAAATTAATCAGGCATTTGAGAAGAAGAAAATGTTGTTTTGAACTTAACTTCTGGTAACCCTAGAAATGCTAAGGTGCGCGCGATCAACCATATCAACTGAATCAACCACTCCAACTACGTCAATCACACCCAATTAATATATCCCATGATACTCATGTACTTTACTTCTTATTAAGCTTTCGTATGTGCTTGTATGCAAACATTAAATATATCGGTCGCTTTATATTATTTAGTTACAGTTAAATAAAGGTGATTTATGCTTAAGTTGTAAGGTTCTTCCTTCAATCTCTTGATTTTCTTCGTAAGCATAAACTGTGAAACCTTATGTGGAGGACAGTGAGCGAATCTAGGCTATGTCCTTTAGTGTTGCAGAAACTACAAAGTCAGAAGGAGGGTTTAAAAGTGACCCTTTAATTCAAATATTTACAACTCTTCCAATTGAGAGTAAGCCACTACTTGGGCTGAACTAAAATAATATGAAAATAAGGTGTGTTAACAAATTCAATTCCCTAACTTAATTCTAAGTAGGACGGCGACGGAAGCTTAACTCTTAGTGAAATGCAATTATGCGAATTTCACTAGCAAACACTGGTAATTGCAAATTGCCTATGAAGGCGAACTTTCAGTAGACAGAGGAAATCTTTGCGCGCACAGCCTTACGGCGATAAATCCAAGGCTCTGTCTTTCCCCTCGTTAACTCCTGCCTTTTAACTGCTAACAGATATATGCGATTTGCATAAATATCTCACTCGCGCTAAATTCGGGCAGCAACTGAAACTTTGAGAATTCGATAGGAAAGTTCAAACTAAAAATAATTTGGTTAATTAAAATAATGAATGCTACAAAGTATGCATCCTATCATTAATGAATATATCCCTCACACCAATAAAGTTTCGGAGATTTAACTGCTGCTGCTGGGTGCACAAAAGGTAAGCTAAATTTTGCTATCTTTATTCTTCAGTTTCTAGTATAGGTTTCTTATATTTCGTAGGCATTGTCTGTGTTGAGGCAGTAACAGAGCAGGTTTCGATCTCCTCCGAGGCTTTTGAATGTGTAATATGCGTTTAAATATGTTCATGAAAGTGCATGTTTCCCGAATGAGTAGCTTTTTGCTTATTATTATTATTCTGGCTGTAATGAAAATGATTTTGTTGAGCTGCAATATTTTCTGTCATCATAAAAGAGGGAGACATGCATACTCGAAAAAAATTTCGTTGTTTTTGTGGTGCAGTGTATTTACGGTTTTCTCTAACATTATTTTGAATTACTTCATTCTTTGCAAACTCTTCATTTTGCTGGGGAACGAACTCTTTGTCATTCTTATGGAAGCAATTTATCGAATTTTTCTTGTTGGAGTAAAGTTCATTTTCACCAATATCATAACGGTTTAGAGAATTAATGGTCAAGATGAGCTGCTTTCAGAAACATTACGAAGCACGAGTTTAATATCTTTAAAAAACTATTACAGTTTTTAAGACTAAACATTTATCTGGAATTTTAGAAAATTTATCATAAGGCCCTGCAGATAATTCTAATTTATTTCAGCGCATGGAAAGGAGCGTTGTTTCTAATATGGGCTTCTTATATTTCGTAAGCTTTGTCTGCGTTGAGGCAGTAACAGAGCAGTTCCCCAAAGAAATGTCACATCAGAGGCAGAACCCTCTATATAGTTTCAGTTTCTTTTTTATAAATAAAATATACTCAGACTTTGAAACAAAACAACGTAACTGTAATCCTTTTATACGGAACAAATTCAGAAATTTATTACCTGTCTCTTGTTCTATACGCATAGCTTTCGAGGTAGTATTCTAACTTGCCTTTCTTTCTGTAGTGTGAGGCAGACAGCCTTAACAAAGAACGCGATATTTTTTGACATTATAAGAGGTAGACATGTCTACTCGAAAAGAATTTGGTTGTCTTTGCCATGCACTGTATTTAAGTTTTTCTCTAAAACCCCCTCTTTACTTTCAATTCTTTCATTACTTGCAAACCCTTCATTTTGCTCTGCAAAGGAGTCTTTTTTATTCTTTAGGAAGCATTTTTACTAATTTTTTGTTGAAGAAAATTTCCTTTCCAATAATATCATAGTCACCTATTCGCTCAAATCGCTATTGTCAGAAATGTTAGAAAACGTCGGTTTACATGAAAAATGCTTCTTATTCTTCTGTTTATCCTTAATTTCTTCCTAACAATTCAACGGTTTAGAGACTGCTCTTCCCTCACAGTGAACAGGACATACACCTTTCCTGCCTTCAGACAGTCCAAGCTATTCATAAAAAATTTTGAGAAAGTCACTGGTTTGAATATGGGTTCCAATTTTGTTCCAAGCATAATTTTTATAGAAATTATACCTTAGCTTAGCTATGAGGTATTAATTATATCCAGATATAATTGTTTTCAGAACTTTTTCTTCTTCAGGAAAATTTTAAAAAAATTTTTTTGCTCAGAAATTTATTTAATTAGCTATCTGTTTGTAATGTGCTTTTGTATTTTGCTCCAATTTAATATTTTAACATGATTTTTTCTCTTTATTGTTATTTTACTCACTTATGTTATAAACTCTCATATATTCATTTTATAATCATTCCATCTAGATCATCTTCCATCGTACTCATTTATCTAATTTTTTAAATTAAGTTAAGTACGAATACTCTACAAACTGATAAAAAAGGTGTAAGTAGCCTTATTTCGGAATTTCGGAAACATGTGCTCTACTGTTGCGTAAATATTCCTCACTCGGAAGTTCAAGGGGAAATTCTTGTTTGCTTTTGTTCATGATTCACATGTGGCAGCCGACACCTGAAGAGGTAGGTTTTTGTACGGAAAATATAGTACTATTCTTTAAATAAAGAACGGGAAAAGAAATTCCAGCAGGGTTGGAGAGAATGGAGGAAAGTAAGAAATTGTTTATATGTTAGAACAAGATAAGTAAATAAGACTCTGGAAGAATGTGCTGGAAAATTCCTCTAGAAGTAATTTCCTCCGGTCCTCCCCGTCCAGCGATGAAGCGTCTTAGAAATTCTATGAAGGAATTTATCGTCATGTCTTCAACTTTTTCTATACAGGCAAGCGCTGTGCTAACAGCTATCCACGCTCTTCGAAAGGAAACATAAAAATTCCAACCTTCGTCTTCTTTTCACGTATAAAAATTTTGTCACCAAGCCGTAGGTTAAACAGTATTCTACCCAATTTTTAGGAGCATCTAATATAAATATACAAGAGAATTAATTATAAATGATACAACTGAATAGCATCCAACAAAGATCATGCTCTGTTGCCATGGTCTTTAAAAATAATGCAAGACCGTTCCTTTATAACTTAACAGAAATGCAACAAAAAATGCACTATATTACATAAATGTTATACGAAAGGAGGAAACTTTTATTTAAAAAAACTATAAAGAATATTACAGAAGAATAGTTTCCAGATTGAAGTAATGTTGTAAGGGATTGAAAGCGGCTTAAACACTCTTATAGTAAACAAAAATCTTTATTTAAACAAATAAGTTACTGAGTTTGTAACAACTAATTTCATTTATATTTCCTAAAGTTGAATGCCAAAAGGAACTTTTGGATGCCTCAGCTTTGAAGTCATGCAGAAATAAATTCGATTTAGCATTTCTGAAACTGACAAATTTTCAAAGTGGTAAACATTCAGGAAACATGGTGATTCCCTTCCCATATAGTGGTACATAAACCTGTTACTTAAACATGTGGAAGATTAATTATGCTAAATGTATACTGAGCTAGCTTTAACTTAACAAATAGACTAAAGAATGAAGTTATACGCAAGCTGTTTCACACTCAAAAGTATCTACCATTCCCACCTCCTAAAAAAAGTAAGACTTACCTTAGCGACGTAATTCTTTATTGCCTTATTATATACCCAACCTCTCTATCGTACTTCACAAATGTAATACTTCTCGGGAATTCAGATCACATTACTTAGTTTTCGTAATGTGTAAAATAGTACAAGTAAAGTTTGGCATATAGTGATATTTGTTCTGATTAAACTGCACAAATACACAAAAGGTTTCCAAAGGATGTAATTCATAAAACTTACTTTATTGACACTGCAATATGCACACAAAAAATTCACACTAGATTTCTTATGCATTAGATATAAATGTGTATAAGTTGAACAATAGGAAGACACTCTATCTACTGGCAACTTCAGATTTGAGTGCACCTTATGTTTCCTTATATTTGACTCTGAGTTTATTGATGCCATGGGCCTCGCATGTTGTTTTCTGTAGCTAACACAATCTGTGACCTAGCATGCATTATAGTGCTACGTAAAAGAAAGAAAGTGTTTATGTTTTAATTCTGTATATTGAAATGCTTTTGGATACACAATATATTTTTTTCCCATCTGTTGCAGGCAATTTCATTTTTTCTACCCACATTGCAAAATTCCTGGTGCTTCATTCTTAAATTTGAGGGCTCTGCAATACATTATAATTTATCCATCTTTCCAAAAACCACACTTGGATGAAGACTGAAATTATAATTCGCATTGTAATGGAATGCACCAAGATTTAAATCAGTGTGCAGTGTTTGTTTAGATCGAGCAGTGCATACTCGAATATTTTCGACTTGGATCCTGTTGCTCATGTGTTTCATATGAACGGGCTTGAGCAGTATGTACTTGAACGTTTTCTAATCTTGCTTCCCTTTGCCAGTTTGTTTCTGAAGCATGTGATGCAATTTCTTTTTTCATCTTTATGGTGCAAAACAAGCAACTGATTTTCACTTTAGTGACATATTTGACAAAAAAATTTATATGAGAAAGTCATGAACTGTGATAGGCCATAGTTAAAGCTTGTACGCTATGTCCTGGATGTTTTCATGTCTTTTCTCATACTTTTAGTAAAGGGAAATTTGCCCTGAATATTCAATTGGTAAGTATCCAATACATATATATGTAAGAAAAAAAAATACGATGGCTTTGCTCTTTGCGAACTAGCAACCTTTAATTAATTTTATGCAATTCAGGATCTTCCCCTAGACCAGTACCTTCTGGAACATTCGTGCCTGTTACATAACCTCCTCATATAAATGCTGCATCATAAGTTTTTCTATACCAGATGCCTTCTCGCCTTCATCCTCTTAACACTTTCGCAATGCTCCGCTTTCTTTGCTAGAACGTTATAACGTATTAAAGTCAGTCGTTGAATAATCTGCTCTAAATTAAATCATCTGCTCTAAATTAAAATAAAGATGTGTTGTTAAAAGTGAAAGTCGTGAGTTGTATTTTTGTCCGTAGTTCAATCATCCCAACTTCGTCAACCATCTGCCAAAACGTCTAATGGAATAGCCTCACCATTCATCCACGACGTGTTGGAATAACTGAAATATTACATATATATATATTGCAATCATGTTTCGATACCATATAGCTATACAAAAAAGTTGACAAAAACTATTATATCACATTATAGTATCATACATATTATCAACTGTTCCTGAGTGATATTCTTAAAAACATGCACTCAATTGTGAATTAATCATTTAATTTCGATAGTTATTGACTTCTATCCTATTAACCCCTTCCCATGCTTTAATGAGTCTCACTCGCGATAAAGATTTTGTTCCAAACATAAACATCTTGAGCCGGGCTCCTGAAGCCAATACTTTATAACTTCATTCATATATGAATCTAAGTGGTGGCATGTGGTTTTCTAACATTCTGTAAAAAAACATTACATTCTGTTCTGTGGAGGGCAGGCCTCTAATTGTAATTAGTTTTAATTTAATGACAGAGAAACTGTGCTGTTAAAAGCTTTGTGCTTGAAGAACAAGATTTATGCTAAAGGAAGTGCTTTTTCACTACTTCGGCACTATTCCTCTCTGAGGCAAAAATAATCAGCATATATACTGAAAAAAGAAATTAATTGGCAAAAAATTGGAAGTATATTAAGAAAGTTAATGTAAACCTTAAATTTGACATAGAATTCAGTTTTTACATTTCTTTTGCATTATGTTTTTCTAAAGGTTGGTTTCTTTTTATATCTTCAGTAATATATTCTTTTTATATATTCAGTAATATTTTAATATAAAACAATATTTTTTTTCATATCTATAAGAGAATTGAGCAGGCTATTCTACAATTTCACCATGAAATGAGCAGGCTATTCTACAATTTCACCATGAATGCTACTTAATGTTCAGCATTTTGTGTAATATATTACGAGGGTAAGTTGAAAAATAAGTTTCCCCTGTCGACTGTGGTCAGAGCTGTGTATGAAAGT
>KK121800.1:7213-20180 GCA_000611955.2 Stegodyphus mimosarum
GTCCGCTTTCCTGGGAAACGAGGACAAGATCTAAATGAGGCCGGATGATCCCCTCCACAGTTGCAGCAGTAAGCAGGCTCTTCAATTGGCCTCGTACAGTCTTTTGCCCAGTGAGGGCCAGCACATCTCACACAACGGATGTTAAGGGTGCAAGTTTCAGAGGAATGAAAAAATCCTTGGCACCTAAAGCATTGAGTAGGGCCTTTTTTGCCTCTATAAGCCTCAAGCTTGACCGTTGCGCCCCACATGTCAGTGACAGCGTACAACTGGTCAATGAAGGGATGTGGTCTGACTTGTATTAAAACAAGTGGCATAGGGTGCTTTGTACGCGGTTTTGTCAACCTAGCGCACCTATGTACTTTAAAACCCCAAGATTCCACTTCATTCGAAATGTCCTCTAGTTCAGTTTCTTTAGGGAGACCTCTTATGACAATTTTGATAGGCCTGTCCTGTTTAAGATCAAAAGTTTTAAATTGGATGCCGGCCTGACGCATCCATCGGGTTGTCTCCCTAAATTCCAATTCAGTTTGCACCTGTAATTTAAGGAAGGGTCCATTGAGATTGCACTGAATTCCAGGGGCGATCTCTCTCAGGAAATTCATCTGAGTTTTCCACTGCTTACTGCTCTTTACGTGGATAGCCGGAATAGATGGAGTCTGTGGAGGGGGGGGAGTGCGCTGAGGCTGCTCCGAACTGGTTTCTCCTCGTTGACCTCCGTTGCTAGGGGAGGTTGTGGTTGCTATGCCCTCGGCGGGACTGCCTCCGCTGTTTAAGAGGGTTTCTCTGATTCTTTCGTATTTATTTAAATTTTTGCTCTGATTACTTGAGCTTGAAGAATTTGCAGAATTTATATTTTCATCAATAGTGATAACTTCTGGGATTTTACCTTGTTTGCGAGATGCGGGAGTAATAAACCCCTCCGGATCTACGCTGGCAGTCTTTCGTTTTCTAGTTTTACTATCAATGGCGGAAACAGGTTTTTCGCCCGGTTTCTTGACGCTGTGCGTCTTCGAAACGGGGGTAAATTTCTCCTTCCTGCTATTGTCAGCGGCCATCTTGGCTAAATTTTCGTTCTCGAGCACGAGTTTGAATTCATCGAGTGTGGCAGGTAGTTGAAAAATCTCAATGTCAAGCTTATTTGCAATATCATTAATTCGATTGAACAATTGCTTACCAGCTGCGTCTAGTTGGTTATATCCAGAGGTATCCAGGGGCGCTCCGGTCCGTTTCAAAAACATCTTTTGGTGTTGAATCGCTTCGAACTGTGTTTTAAGTCCGGAAAAATCGATAATCAGATTCAGGCGGTCGTCAGGTTGAGAAGTGGAAATATCATTGTTCACCGTGTCGCACAATTGCACAGGGGTAGGGGTATCCATATTTGCATTATCCATATTTTGCGAATTTACGCTCAAATTCTCTCGATTTGGCTGAGTTGGCGGGAGCTCGTGAAACGAGCGACCTTCCTCCTCGGCGTCCATCCTCGGAATCTCCAATCCAAACTCAGCGCAGCTTCGCATACACCAACCAGGATAAAGCAAACGCATTCGCCAGTCACCTGACCCAACAGTTCATCCCAAACGACTTCCCTGCCGACCCTGCCTTCATCGCAGCCATTAGAGGGGACGCCTTCATGAGTGAAGGTTGCTTCTGTGGGAGGTCCACTGAATCCATTGCGACGAAGTGCTTAAGCCTAACCTAAGGGTTAGTGCCGCCACGAGGTACCTGTCTCGCTGCTAATTTTAACGCATATGCCATAAAGAGCATTTTTTAATGCTAATCGACTGCTTATCTTACGACTGTGATTTTTTGCCGTTATTTCGGAAATTATTTTAGGATTTATTGCAGGATATTATTTAATTAATTCTGACTGTTGCTGGCTTGATATGAAAAATTGCTTATCGGATTTTTTCTTGATATCTATTACTGATATAAGTTACTATAAGGTAAGTAATCTTATTTAAGTACTGATTGGTTGTTCCTTCCTCATAGTTACCCCCAAGCTTCTGCTTCAGGTAGTTGTCAGGGGCCTTGAGGAATTCCACCAGTCCATCCGTCTGCTGAGACGCCGTCGAGCAGGCTCAGTTCCGGGGCACTGGTAGTTCTACTAACTAGGCCGCTGGATTTTCTTGCTTTCCGTCGCGTGTGCAATCATGGACAGTGTTAGGGCTGTTTTTGCGCAGTTACTTAGTAACATTGAGGATGAAAAGAGTAAGGGAATTGTGCTTAGCGCGCGTAAAAAGAAAGATTACGTCTTTTACCAGCAAATGATTAACTGTTTAGATGCTTATCTAAAAAATACTCAGGATACTGACACAGAGGATGAAGATGATACATCTCATGATAAACATGAAACAGACATAAAAACAAACGAGTTCAGTGATGATAACGGGCGATCACGTAGCCCAATAAATATACATGAAAATTCTGATGCTAGCACTATTGAAGAGCTAACTTTAGACAAAGATCTAAGCTCTGATGAGGAAATTACAAACAAACGCAAAGGGGACTAAACAGTTAGAATCAGGAACCCTAAAAATGCAACTAAAAAGATGAAAACTGCTATTAATGCAAAACCCGAAAATAGTCAAATAAAAATAACTAATGACGATAAAGATACTGAGCATTGTGATATGGATACTACAACCCAAAATGATTCCCAGAACATGACGGATACAAATAAAAACACACAAATTGAAAAAGAATTTGTTAAAAAAGATAAAGTACCACCAATATCTGCTAGAGTCACTAGTCAACAATGGAAACACATGCTAATTACTTTTAATCAGCATAACATTAAAGTGATAGGACAAACCATACCAAATGGTGTTAAAATTATCACAAACAGCGCTGATGATTACAGGCGATGTGTTCGGCTTCTTCGTGAAGCCAATGTTGAGCATCATAGCTATGTATTACCACAGGACAAGGACTTAAAAGTCGTAATTCGAGGTTTATTAAAAGACGACGATCCTCAAGATATTCATGATGAGCTGACAAATAAAAATTACAACATAATATCTGTCAAGCAAATGACAAGACGTAGAAACGGTGAGGTTATCAAACTCCCGCTTTTTCTGGTAACGTTACCGAAAACAGACAAATCTGTTAATATTCATAATGAAAAATATCTTTGTGGCTTAGTCATTAAGGTAGAAGCTTATCGTGGTAGGGTGGGACCCTTGCAGTGCTACCGCTGTCAAGGATTCCACCATACACAAAATGGTTGCAACTACACCCCGCGTTGTGTTAGATGTGGGAAAAATCATTTTTCTTACGACTGTAATATAAAAGATAAAAGCACACCGCCCCGTTGTGCCAACTGTAATTTAGAACACACATCGAACTTTCGCGGTTGCGAAAAGTTTCCTAAGAAAAATTCAGACAAGGAAAAGCCTAAGATTTACCCCAGTCGGGTGGTAGAAAATAAATCCTACGCCCAGGCTCTCTCAAATGGGATATACACAAACACTCTGAGTGAAGCGAAGAAAGTTTTCGCCGACTTAGCTGAGCTAGTCACCATTATCAAAAGCTCCGGCTTTTTAATAACACAGCAACTTAAACAGGCCCAAGTAATAAATCAAGAATCAGCTCAAGACAAAAATCATGGCCAGTAACACAATCAACAAATCCCCTATTGTGTTAGCAGTTTGGAACGCGGCATGCGTTCACAATAAATTGAACGACCTATATAATTTTCTTACTAATTATGACGTGGACATCGCACTCATTTCTGAAACGTTTGCAACACCATGTCGCAAAATAAATATCACAAATTACCGCACCTATAAGTGCGATCGGCTCAGTCATCGTGGGGGTGGGGCCGCAATCTTCGTTCGTAACTCCCTGCAATCTTGTCTGATTAGTGAAAACAACACACATGGTAGTGAAGTGGTGACGGTTGCAGTACACCTGCCTTATCACGGTACGATCTACTTCTGTTCAGCTTACAATCCGCCAAGAAATCTACTAAATGAGAATAACATTTCTAACATGTTCCCTAGTGATAAACCCTTTATACTAGCTGGAGATTTAAATGCTAAGAACACGGAGTGGGGTTGTCGGAGCACAAATCAGAATGGAAAAGTTTTATATGACTATTTAAACCAGCACCCTATTTCAATTTATGCACCAGAAGAGTATACGTACCGGCCCAGTAACCTACGTAGGGCGGATATCCTTGATATTCTACTTACTAATACATCTATGAATATGAAACTTGAGGTCAAACATGAACTTAACTCTGACCATATCCCTGTTTTGGTCACTCTGGGCACTCATAAACATGACATGAACGAAAAAATACGCATCACAGTGACGGTTGCAGTACACCTGCCTTATCATGGTACGATCTACTTCTGTTCAGCTTACAATCCGCCAAAGAATCTGCTAAATGAGAATAACATTTCTAATATGTTTCCTAGTGATAAACCCTTTATACTAGCTGGAGATTTAAATGCTAAGAACACAGAGTGGGGTTGTCGGAGTACAAATCAGAATGGAAAAGTTTTATATGACTATTTAAACCAGCACCCTATTTCAATTTATGCACCAGAAGAGTATACGTACCGGCCCAGTAACTTACGTAGGGCGGATATCCTCGATATACTACTCACTAATACATCCATGAATATGAAACTAGAGGTCAAACATGAACTTAACTCTGATCATATCCCTGTTTTGGTCACTCTGGGCACTCATAAACATGACATGAACGAAAAAATACGCATCACAGACTGGAATATGTTTAGCGATATGCTTCGGGAAAACCCTCCTAGCCTTGGTACCTTAAAGACGCGTAGAGACATTGACACCGCAGTGGATACTATTTCGAAAAGTGTACTTGATGCAATTTCTAAATCATCGCACTATGTAAGCAAAGAAAAATTCTCAGGAAGACTCCCAAATGATATAAGACAGCTAATTACACAAAGAAACCATTTAAGGAAAAGATGGCACATTACTTGGTCTCCTCAAATTAAAAGAGAATGGAATAAATTAAATAAAATCATTAAAAAGAAAATTGATGACCACAGAAACACATTATGGGAAGAAAAAATTCTTAGTCCCAATGATGGTACGCTCTGGACGTTCATAACAAACATGAACTTAACTCTGACCATATCCCTGTTTTGGTCACACTGGGCACTCATAAACATGACATAAATGAAAAAATACGTATCACAGACTGGAACATGTTTAGCGATATGCTTCGGGAAAACCCTCCTAGCCTTGGTACCTTAAAGACGCGTAAAGACATTGACACCGCAGTGGATACTATTTCAAAGAGTGTACTAGATGCAATTTCTAAATCATCGCACTATGTAAGCAAAGAAAAATTCTCAGGAAGACTCCCAAATGATATAAGACAGCTAATTACACAAAGAAACCATTTAAGGAAACGATGGCATATTACTTGGTCTCCGCAAATTAAAAGAGAATGGAATAAGTTAAATAAATTCATTAAAAAGAAAATTGACGAGCACAGAAACACATTATGGGAAGAAAAAATTCTTAGTCCTAATGATGGTACGCTCTGGACATTCATCAAAAAGTTAAAAAGAAATAGTGGCAGCGTCAGGCCAATTTACTCTGAAGACACTATTGCCATCACTAATAAAGATAAGGCAACTGTGCTTGCAAACCATCTGGAAACGCAATTTATGCCTAACCGCATTCCGCGAAATATAGATTTCACCTACGACGTTTGCTATAAAGTGAGAGACTACTTAAATGCCCCTACTGTCAGAAAACAACCAAAATATGCCACACCTCTCGAGGTTAAAGAAATTATCAAGAAACTTAAAATTAAAAAAGCCCCGGGACATGATACCATTAACAACGTAGCAATTAGGAATTTACCTGACAATTTGATCGCTAAATACACAAGTATTATAAACGCCTGTCTTAGCATTAGCTATTTCCCTAATGTGTGGAAACACGCCAAAGTCATTCTCCTCCCTAAGCCGGGCAAAGACACAACAAGACCGGAAGGCTACAGACCAATAAGTCTATTATCTGGATTCGGAAAACTCTTCGAGAGAATCATATTAACAAGAATAAAACCATTTCTCAACATACTACCACCGGAGCAGTTCGGCTTTAGAAGCAAACTCTCTACTTCAAAACAACTGGTAAGACTAGCAGAGTTCTGTGGCTCTGCCTTACATAACCGTCAAAATGTTGCCATCCTCATGCTAGACGTGGCGAAAGCCTTCGACCGCGTCTGGCATGAGGGGCTCATCTGGAAATTGATAAATTATCACATGGATAGAGAAATGATACAATTAATAGTGTCATTTATTACTAATAGGAATTTCACAGTTGCTATTGGCGATGATTGCTCAGACACAAAGACTATGAATGCTGGAGTCCCCCAAGGGTCCATTTTGGGCCCCATACTCTATTTACTGTACGTAGCGGACTTCCCAAGAACGCACTTAAATGATAATCACTTCCTAGGATGTTATGCTGACGATACAGCACTAGCTGTAAAGTCAGCTAACGCTAACCACGCGGTTAAGAAGCTGCAAGACCTCATGCCAGATATCGAAAATTGGTGCAGAAATTGGCGTATCAGTATAAATGCGCAAAAATCCCAACTTCTTGTCGTCCGACGAAAGCACAATAAGATCCCAGTAAAGAAAAAACTCTTTCTGTTTAACGAAGAAGTACCACAGCTAAATACCTGGGGGTGATCATAAATGAAAGATTAACTTGGTCGGATCATGTGACTAATCTTAGAAGGAAAGCTTATGGTGCTATCAATAGTTTAAAACCTCTACTTAACAGGTACTCCTGCCTAGACCTGAGAAGAAAAAGACTTATGTACATAATGAATATCCGACCCATTCTTACATATGCCTCACCAGCATGGAGCACAGTCAAACCGAGAGATCTCCAGCGATTGCAGGTAATCCAAAACACGGTATTAAGGATTATCACAAATGCTCACTACTATGTGAGCAACGCGACACTACATAGGGACATGAAATTGCCTACAATTGCAGAGCACATTCACAAACTGAACAGAAATTTTTACAGTAAAGCCATAGAATGCCACTTCTTACACCAGCTAAACACTCTGAATTATGTTGTTTTACAGGAAGATAGTGATATCAGACCTTTAGCGGCCCACCTCACACGAGATTCGAATTTTCCTACCTAGTGTATTTTGTACTTATGTTTATTATTATTATATGTATTGTATTATATTTTGTATTCTATTTTAGTATTAATAAATTGTACTTGTATTTCGTGTTTTTTTCACACAAATTAGGACGATACACTCATAAATATTCATGTTGTCCATGATTGCTCTATTGACCGCGACGTTGGTCACCCCCTTTTTTCGCTACCTCCTATCTCCCGTCCGGGACCTACGCACGGAAAGTTTCATGTGACGTGCCTTTTTCGGCTTATTTGCTTGATCCAGAAAAACTGCACTTTGTGTGGTACTCTGGACATAGTGGGATCAGTCAGTCAGTTTACCCGAGGCATATTGGAAATTTACTTGGAGTTGGCGTGCTTGGTGCGGCGACGCGTCTAGACCATTGGTAAGTGTATTTTTACTAACTTATGCATTCAGGATAGACATTGCCTTGCTAAGATTAGACTACTTTTGAGGATTTCTACGTTAATAGATATGTAATTTCCCTAAATTTTTCGCGAATGGAAAATTTTGATATTTTCCGTGAAAAAAATAGAGTAGAGGAGATATTGAGAAATGGTTCACTAGAAGAGATAAATTGTGTGTTAGGTTGTGTCAGCATACAGCAAAACCGTGTACGCAACGGCGTATCCCAACTGACTCAGGATTTAGCCACCTGGCTAGACTATGTAGCTGCTTACGCTACTAAACAAAAAGTACACCTCGAGGGACTAAAATTTCCTACTGCTGCGGATTTACCGCATTTTGAAAGAAGGTTAAGTGAAATTAGCCTAAACAACATGCCCAAACCTACCCAAGCTGAGTGGAAAACCCCCACTAAAACCCACAAACGTAACAGAAGCCAAGGAAGTGACATTAGTATCACCCCCACTAAAAATAAGTTTCAACACCTCATAGATGACGATGATATGGACACGCAAGTTTTAAGCTCGCAAAAAACCCCACTTAAAAATAATGAAAATAGTGATGCAGGATTCCAACATCCAAAAAAGAAAGCTAACCGCATTCCCCCGATCATACTATCAGACGTTCAGGAATGGAAACCAATCAGAGATAAGCTTAAAGAACTCAATGAAAAAATAGAATGCAATCTTAAAGCCGGAGATATACATATTAAAGTATTCACCCCAGACGATTACAGGAAAACTACCAAGTTTTTAGACGATCAGAACCTACCCTATCATACCTTTCCACTGCCAAAAGACAAACCCATTACAGTGGTTATCAAAAAGCTCCCCGCCTTCACCCAAGTAGAAGAAATTAAAGACGAACTAATTGAAAAACAAATCCCTGTTTTAAATGTTAGACAGGTTACCAAAAAAATTAATGGGGAAATCATCAAATTGCCTACCTTCGTAGTAGATGTCGAAAGGAGCCACCAAGGTAAACTTATATATAAAGTTACCCATCTGACCGATCTAGGAATCACTATTGAACGATTCAATAACACCCCAGGACCGAAGCAATGCCATAACTGTCAACGTTATGGCCATAGCCGAGGTCACTGCAAGCACCAAGCTAGATGTTTAAAATGCGCAGAAAAACATCCTACGCATGTCTGCACCAAAGACAAAAATCTACCCGGCCGCTGTTGTCTCTGTGGAGGAGACCATATATCATCATATAGGGGTTGCGAAAAGCACCCAGATAATATCAAAGCCAAAAAAGCCCAAAAAGAAAACAGGGATAGAAAACCCAGAAACGAAGTTCCGGATAATAATCTCCAAAATTTCCCACCTCTCCCCCAAAAAGAACGAAAAGCATGGAACACCAAAGACTCAGAAAAACAGGATCCCACCCCAGCCAATCAGGAAGCTCCAAGCAGTGCCCTAACCTCAGCCAGCAACTTCTTCACCTGGATAAAAGAAATAATAAATACAGGAAAAACACTCCTAGATAAATTCAAAAAAAGCAAAAATCTAATGGAGAAAATCCAAGTCGGCATAGAAGCCTTCGAAATCTTATCTAACCTCAACTATGAATTTTAGACCATATAATAATCAGCACAATATTCAACTTGCTACTGTCAGTAGCCTCAACATCGCATTTTTCAATGTAAACGGAATAAGGGGAAAAAACACGGAAATAGAACATTTCATCAATAAGTGCAATGTAGATGTGTTTTTAATAAACGAGACGCATTTACGCCCCTGCAACAAATTTAAAATTCAAAATTATAAAGTTTTCCGTACCGACAGAAGTCACAACCAAGGCGGAGGCACGCTCATTTTAGCCAAACGTCATTTACAAACCGTAAATTTTGAACTACCAACCACCCCAAATATTGAAAGAACAGCTGTGATAATTCACTCCAGGACTAATGCCGCCATAGTGTTTGTAGCCGCCTACTGCCCACCTACCAATATTCTCACAGACCAAGATCTAAATAATCTTACTAGTTCAGATTATCAAACAATCATTGCAGGTGATTTTAATTGCAAACACCCGCACTGGAACTCGCGAAGAACCAATACTAATGGGAATACCCTTTACAACTTTATGTTAAGGAATAACATAAATGTTATAGGCCCTAACAGCCCCACCAGATACCACCACACCGGAACAGGTGAAGTTTTAGATATTGTGATTACAGCAAATATGACACAAATTCCGTACCTACAGCCTTTGCATGAACTGCAATCAGACCACCTACCAGTGCAGTTCATCCTCTACGGATTTGAGAACTCCCTCCCATTAAAAAGACGTACGAATTGGGAATTCTTTCGCCAAAACCTGGCCAAACTACCAGCAAACCCGGATCTATCCGATATTTCGAAAATAGAAGAACAAATCACGAAAATTAACACTAGGATCAATGATGCCCTCAACTCTGCCACCCGATTTGAAGAATTTAAAAACAATAAACTCCCAAATAACATACAAGAGCGTATAAAAGATAAAAACAGAACTGCCAAACTTTGGCGAAGAACAAGGGACCCACGAGTTAAAACCGTGCTAAATAGAAAAATTAGAGAAATAAAGCAACTACTGAACGAATACAGATCAAATACTTGGGACGAATTCCTGGATTCCATGGACTTAGACCATACAACAGTCTGGAAGGTAGCCAAAAGCCTTAAAACTACCCACAATAATAGCATAGGTCCTATCTTAACTCCAAACGGTTTGATTTACTCTGAAAAGGAAATTGCTGAATCCCTAGCCCAACACCTAGAATCTACCTTCCAAAACAACCTTAGCACCGATCCTGATACAGAAGAAGAAGTTAAGAAATATATTCGACAAATACAGAATCAAACAGGCACTGATCACATCACCCCTACCTCTCCAAATGAAATAAATACAATTATCAGAAAACTCAAGCCCAGATATGACGGAATTTCAAATCAAGCCCTGAAGATGCTCCCCAAAAATTACCTAGTGTTAATTTGCAATTTAATTAACTCATGCATTAGGAAAAATTACTATCCACAACAATGGAAGCACGCACAAATAGTCACCTTTCTAAAACCTGGAAAAAACCCTAAAGATGTTAATTCGTATAGACCCATATCCCTGCTCCCTAGCTTAGGGAACATTTTTGAGCGTATTCTACAAAAAAGATTATCTACCCACCTTGAAAATTACAACATCATCAATAATGATCAATTCGGATTTCGTGCTGGGCACAGTACAGTTCACCAATTACTCAACGTCATAGAAGATGTCTCAGACGCCCTCTCTAAGAAAAATACAGTGGCTACTTGTTTACTTGATCTTGAGAAGGCTTTCGACAAGGTGTGGCACGAAGGCTTGCTCTTCAAACTACACCTTGCTCGACTGCCTCTCAACTTCATTAAAATGATGCAAAGTTATTTGAAAAACAGAACTTATCAAGTTAAAATAAATTCAGCTGTCTCCTCTAGAAGATACATAAAAAGCTCTGTCCCGCAAGGAAGTGTCCTCGCCCCAAGTCTCTTTAGCATATACATCAATGATATGCCCAATCCACTAAATGCAAAAATTTATAAATATGCAGACGACACGGCAATAATTACTAAATCTCTCAAGCCTCAATTGGCGGTAGACAAACTAAACCTAGCTGTTGATAATGTTACCCATTATCTTAAAACTTGGAAGCTCATAGTTAACCCAAATAAAAGCAATATCCTCTTATTTAGAAGGCATAGAAAATTCACGCCAGTCAATATCAATATTAAAATCAACAACCAACCGGTGCCGATAGTCAGAAGCGCAAAATACCTAGGAGTGATACTGGACGAGCAACTTCTTTTTAAAGAACACGTGACTAAAACACTAATGAAAGCCACTGCAGATAAAATAGCTATATTACCCTTAATTGGGCGAAAATCAAAATTAAGTGTCAACGTAAAGAAAAAACTTTATATCTCACTACTCAGACCTATTCTACTATATGCGGTTCCAGTGTGGGCGACAGTATTTAAAACGTATAGAAGAAAACTTCAGATTTATCAAAATAAAACCCTAAGAGAAATACTAAATTCACCCTGGTATATCCGTAACCTGCAAATTCATAAAGAGCTAAAAATAAAACCTATTGATGATCAAATTTTATCCACCTGCCACAACTTTTACAGCAAAATTGAAAATTCAAGCTATAATCATATCAGAAATTTATTAAATTACGACCCCACGACAGAAAACGCGGCCAAAAGACCACGAAGTATTTTCCATAATGCGAAATGGTGAATAGTGATAATTAACAAGGACTTTGTTTTCTTCTTCCACTTTGCAAAGCTAGGACTTTGTTTTAAATGCTTGCCAAGCCTTCGTTAAGTGTACATAGTGATAAAAAGAGACTTTGTGTTATTCCCTTACATAAATGAACTATGTTTTAACCTGGCAAAGCTCATCATTTGAATCAGTATTCACAGAGGTCAATTCTCGGGAGGGTGACCCCTCACGTGACATTACCCCGCAAATCAGATACTTCGAAATAAAAATTTCGTTTTTTTTTCGTAATATTAATTAATAAATATTAATTAATAACTATGTGTTGTGACAGTGAGCTAAATTCAACAAGTGAACTCTGAAATTGTGATCTAAACTGCATTACCCGTGCAATCCACATGTTAAACTTACCTCGACTACGAGCTGAAGTGTTACCCCATTTGAACTTGCTAGCTACGTAATACAGTGAACTATGAACTTGTGAACTTGCGAACTAATATGACAAAACTGAATCTTCTCTCAATTATCTCTTCTAAACTATGCTTAGAAATAACTCCCAAATCATGATAATAATATGTTTAGCATTTACGCTTACCAACGCTCAACGTCGCCAATTAAGCAGCATTCACTCGGGCCACTTTTGTAGTGGGTGACCTCTCACGTGACCACTCTGAGCCAACCAGCTTTCATGAAGCTTTCCCAGATGCAAATTTTTCATTCCTAATTTTCATATTTGGCACAGCAGTGCTAGATTAGTTCGCCGATAAGGCGTGGCGATTTCGCCTTAATTTCTTTAATATACCATCGCCTAAGGGCTTAAAAAATACCAAAAGTGACAGTAAAAGCAGTTACCTGCTAAATGCTGCCGATACCATGAAAACTGAACTGAACTGAACTGAACTTACCCGAGGCATTCGAGGGGAAGCCTTCGCGTGCGAAGGACGTATGAGAGCGAGCTCCACCATTTCCGAACGACGATTTTACGCTTCGATGAGCACGGCCACGTGCATTCACAGAGTACGATTCTCGGGTCTGTCAATTGCCATATTGCTTATCCATCGACTGAAATTGCCATAACGCCTGATTGCTTACTATCTACGGTTAGTATTTAATTAATTATTTTATTTATATTTTTATTTTTCCTGC
>KK121800.1:20307-47227 GCA_000611955.2 Stegodyphus mimosarum
TTTTTTGGGCGCTGCGCTCTTTTGGATTTTGGACTTTTCGATCATGGACAGGATTAGGGTTGTTTTTGAGCAGCTCATTGAGGATTTGGAACATGAGCGTTGCGATGCTGGCGCGCTTACTTACAGACAAGAAAAGGATTATCAATTTTATGTGCAAATGCTTACATGTATCAACGCATATTTAACTGATGCAGAAAGTAGTGCAAGTAAGGATTCTAAAATTACTAAAAATGATAGTAAAGACAAAATTAAACAACAAAGCGACAATGAACGTTCGCGTAGTCCTATAACACTTGACGATAGTGAACGCACATGCACAGATGATGAAATAACATTAGACCAGGACACTAGTTCTGATGAGGAAGTAATTAATAAAAAGACAGGAGACCAAACGGTACGAAGTCGGCTGGCTAAGCCCCCGGCTAAAAAGCAAAAACAGGATAATGATATTGATAAGGTAGCAAATGACTTTCCTCCCTTACCTAAAAGGAAGGAACAAATAAATAACGAAAAAAGTACTGATACTGAGGGGAAAAATAGAGCCAACATCGAGGTTCAAAATAATAAAATAAAACATTCGTCTCAGGTTATTGTGCACGCACAAAATCAGTCAACCACGGCTGAAATTAATGATAATGAAACGATCCAAATGGACACTACCTTGCCAGACAATAATTCAGCTGATAGCCATAATACAGCTACAAAACAAGACAATAATGAAATTACTGATACGGACTTTGTCCGCTCACAAAAGATACCACCTATCACGATTAAGGTTAATAACCTAACTTGGAAAAACATACGTAAGACTTTTATTGAAAGAAATATTGATGTACTAAGTCGTAATACCCCAAAAGGTATTAAAATTTTTGCTAAGAACCCAGACGATTATCGAGTTTGTGTAAGACTACTTAGGGCTGCTAATATTGAGCACCATTCCTTTATTTTACCCCAAGATAGGGATCTTAAAGTGGTTATTCGGGGTTTATTACACGACTCTGACATAAATGAAATTACAGAGGAACTCACTGCAAAAAATTTCACTGTCAGCTCATTGAAACAGATGACAAGAAGAAGAAACGGTGAGATTATTAATCTCCCGCTTTTTCTTCTTTCACTTCCGAGAAACAATTTTTCTAAAGAGATTCATGGGGTTACTAATCTATGTGGATTAGGTGTCAAGATCGAAGACTACAAGGGTAGGGTGGGCCCCCTGCAATGTTATCGTTGCCAGGGGTTCCACCATACCCAAGCTGGTTGTTTTTACACACCCAAGTGTGTTAGATGTGCAGAGGAGCACTTCTCTTTTGAGTGCCCTAATAAAGATCATGAAAAACCCCCCAAGTGTGCGAATTGCCTCAAGGATCACACCTCAAACTTTCGAGGTTGCGAGAAATTTCCCAAGAAAAGGCAGGATAAAATTAAGACATACCCCAGTAGGGTAGTAGAAAACAAAAGTTTTGCCCAAGCACTTTCCACTGGGCTATACTCAGAATCCATAAACGAAGCCAAAAAGGTCTTTGCAGACCTGGCTGAGCTAGTGAATGTAATCAAAAGTTCTGGGTTCTTATTATCTCAACAAATACAACAAGCCAAAGGCATAATTGACGCAACCACACAATCTGGGGACCATAATGGCCAAACTTCCCTTAAATAGAGCACCAACCAGAACAGTTTTTTGGAATGCGCACAGCATTCTCTCTAAAACTTTGGAATTCCATAATTTCCTCATTTCGCATGAGGTAGATATTGCGCTTGTTTCGGAGACACACGCGTCCCCGTGTAAAAATATTAACATTAGTAACTATCGTACGTATAGGTGCGATCGCTTGAGTCACAGAGGTGGGGGAGTTGCGATTTATGTTCGCAACTCGCTTCAATCTTGCCTAATTGCAGAAGATCGAAACGATGGTCATGAGCTAGTCACAGTCTCGGTGCTTGTGCCACATTTGGGCACAATCTACTTCAGTGCTATTTACAATCCACCACACGTTCATTTCACTCAAGATGTGCTTAAAAATATATGTGTGGACAATCAACAATTTATCTTGGCAGGAGATTTCAACGCAAAAAACAAAGAATGGGGTAGACTTACAGGCCGAACGACGCGCGTAAAGCGGAGATTTTGGATTTGCTAATTACGAACACTTCTTTCCCCATCACTTTGGAAGTATGTCATGAGCTCACTTCGGATCACCTGCCGGTGTTAGTTAGCCTAGGTGCCGCAAGGCATAATAATAATGCTGATAAGATTAAGCTAACAGACTGGAATCCTTATAAGGATATATTACAAATTAACCCCCCGGTCATAGCCTTACTGAAAAACAGTAAAGATATTGATGCGGCAATAGATTCTTTTGCCAAAGGCAGCCATCAATAACGCTTCTAAGCAAGTTAATAAAAATCATTTTGAAAACTTTCTGCCTAAAAGCATTCGTGACTTAATTGCAGAACGTAACAAGTTGCGAAAGAGATGGCACCTCACATGGAGTCCGCAGATCAAAAAAGATTGGAATAAAATGAACAGAGAAATAAAGAAAAAGATCCAAGAACATAGAAATAGTTATTGGGAGGAGAAGCTATTGAATTTGAACCCCACTGATGGCTCCATCTGGAAATTTGTCAAAAACCTTAAGAGAAAGCACTGTAGCAATAAACCCATTATAACAGATAATAGCATAGCCGTTACTAATGCTGAGAAGGCACATATACTTGCAGATCACCTGGAGCGGCAATTCACGCCTAACAGGGAGCCCAGGGATATTGAACATGTTTACGACATATGCTACTACATCAAGGACTGGCTAAATGCCCCTACTGCACGTAATATGGTCAAATTCACCACACCGGCTGAAGTTAAAGATATCATAAAGAGGCTTAAAAACCGAAAAGCACCGGGATATGACACAATTAGTAACATCGCCATCAAGAGTATGCCCGACAACTGTGTCACTAGATTCACGAATATTCTAAATGCTTGTCTATATATAAGCTATTTTCCCACGGCCTGGAAGCATGCCAAGATTATACTGATCCCGAAACCCGGTAAAGACACCACGAAACCTGAGGGGTATAGACCCATCAGCCTACTCGCCGGATTCGGCAAGATATTTGAGAAAATAATTTTATACAGACTCAGGCCCTACCTAAGAGTTTTACCTCCGGAACAATTCGGATTCCGCAGCCAGTTATCCACGACCAAGCAACTCGTCAGACTTGCAGAATTTTGCGGGGATGCCCTGCATAAAAAGCAGAATGTTGCCCTCCTCATGCTGGACGTGGCGAAAGCCTTCGACCGCGTCTGGCATGAGGGGCTTATTTACAAATTAATTCAACATCAGCTTGACAGAGAATTAATACTACTAATCATCTCCTTCATCTCGAACAGAACCTTCTCGGTCACATTCGGACAAGACTCTTCTAGCACCAGATGCATAAATGCCGGGGTCCCGCAGGGATCCATTTTGGGCCCAATTCTTTATCTGCTATTTGTTGCAGATTTTCCCAATGATAATCTAGACAATAACTACTTCCTTGGATGCTATGCGGACGACACGGCTCTTGCCGTCAAGTCCGCTAGCGCAAAACATGCTATTATGAAGCTTTAACTACAAATACCGGCAATCGAGAAATGGTGTAGACGCTGGAGGATCTCCATTAATGCCCAAAAATCAAATCTCTTACTTATTCGTCGAAAACACAGGAAAACTCCAGTTAATAGCAAAATTATTCTTTTCGGACAGGAAGTCCCGCAAGTCAGCAAAGCCACCTATCTAGGTGTTACTTTAAATGAACAGCTCAAATGGACGGACCATGTAAATAAAGTTAGGGGAAAAGCATTTGCGGCCTTTAACAGTTTGAAGCCATTGCTAGGAAAATTCTCCACATTAGATCTGAGAAGGAAAAGGCTTGTTTATCTCACGACGATGCGGCCCATTATCTCTTATGCATCACCGGCATGGTCCACGGTGTCGGAAAAAGATGTTAATAAATTACAGATAATACAAAATAAGGTACTAAGAGCTATGACAAATGCAAATATGTATGTGTCAAACGTAACTCTGCGTCACGATCTCCAACTTCCAAGTATCAGGGAACACCTGCACAAGCAAAACAAGCAATTTTATAATAAAGCACTGCACTGCGACCATTTAAGCTATGTATTTATATTATTATATTACATACATGTTCTAATAAATTGCATTCATATTGTATTTATATTTGTCGTAAGTGTCTCTTCACATTTACACTTACACCACTCGCCTGTCCATGATCGGTTCTGCTTTGATTGCCTTGATGCTGGCACCCCTGTTTTCACCTTGATTCCTCCGTTTCCTATCTGCAGATAGCTTTACTGTGATGCGCCCTTGTGGCTATTTTTGAAAGAGCCAGACACACGGCCTTTGGCTGTATTCTGGCCATACGTCGACAGTCAGTCAGTCAGTTACCCGAGGCAGGCGCAGTTCTTGATCATCTTAAAGAAAAGGTCATATCCAAGGAAATAGCAGAATCTGCGGAAAACCTGAGGCAAACAATTCCGTGGGAAACTCCCAAGAAAAATGCTAAAAGCCCTTAGAAAACAACACCCATGGAAATCAGCACAGAAAATCGCTTCAATAATCTGAACCCAGAAGAAAAGGAGCACGAAGGAGGAGCTACTCCACCAGCAGCAACGCCCCCACCTATTGTACTACAGCAGAAGCAAACCGATTGGCTACGAGTCGATCGCATCTTAACAGAAGTATGCAAAGAAGACTTCGAAGCTCAGACAAAATCGAACTCCATTTATGTTTACGTTAAAAATATAGAAGATTACAGGAATGCAACAAGAACATTGCAGGAGAGGAACCAACCATTTCATACGTACAGACTAGACGACGAAAAACCGCTAAGAGTGGTATTGAAGAATCTGCCAGATAACATTACAGAAGAGGCTATCTTTGAAGATCTGGAAAGAAGGAAATTTCCCATTATTAAAGTTAAGCAACTTACCAGAAGCAGAAAATACAACTTTGAAAAAATTCCGATCTATATTTTAGAACTAAACAAAACGAAAGCCGGCCAAGCTATTCATAACCTGAACAATATGTTCAGTGTTAATGTTATTATAGAGAAGTACTTGCCAAGGAAACGGCCAGTGCAGTGTTTCAGGTGCCAGGAATGGGGGCATTCCCAGCACCTATGTAGTAATCCAGAACGCTGTTGCAAGTGCGGACAGGCACATAGAAGTAATATATGCCCTCTGAAGACCCAAGAAAAACCAGTTTGCATTTTTTGCCAAGGCAACCACGTATGCAGTTATCGTCGATGTGAAGTATATAAGCAAAAATTCGAAAAGAAACGGAATCCCACTAAGCAAGCTGCATTTCGACAAAGAACTGAAGATTTTCCTGATATATCAAGCGCAACCTCAACCAGAACAGAAAATCAAAATAGTCTGAAAATTCCATTTAATGAAATTGTTAAGAAATCACTCCAACCCCCGCCAAGAAAACACCAAGAGGCATTAGAATGGCTGAAAGATGAAAGAATTAACAAATTTCTAAGCATCATGATCTTACACATTGAAGAGATACGCCAAGCAAAAACCATCGCAGAAAAATTTACTAGTGGATTCAAAGCTGCAATGAGCTTAATTAAGTTTGCCGAAGAAGAAAAATAATTTTTACAGCACATATTATTTAGCGAAAAGATCTCCTTTACTCCCCAAAAATCAGGCACTCTTGAATTAATCAGCATTCCTCGG
The DNA here is from genome assembly GCA_000611955.2 of Stegodyphus mimosarum. Classification (NCBI taxonomy): domain Eukaryota; kingdom Metazoa; phylum Arthropoda; class Arachnida; order Araneae; family Eresidae; genus Stegodyphus; species Stegodyphus mimosarum. Next base: position 26,054 of record KK121800.1, read on the forward strand.
GGTCAGTCTGCGAGAGGGTGACCTCTCACATGATGAGCTTCGACGAATCACCACTCTTCTCTACTGAAGAAATGATTGGCTCCCAATACGGACACTCTGTGTTTCCCAGCCGATAGCCAAACGACGCCACACCAGATGCCTCTCTTCTCATATCTTCACATCAGTACCCTATGTACTTGTTCTAGCTTCGCCTATACGGCGTGGTAGTATTACCTTTTACTTTAACCTCATCGCCTAAGGGCTGAAAATCTCCAAACGTCCGGTAAAAGTTGTCTTTGCAACTATACGCCGCTTGTCCAATGAATAGATTACGATTACGATTACCCGAGGCCCCATTCGAGGGGACGAAGCGCTGAGTGAAGGACGCACTTTTGGGTGCTGCTTATCGACGATCTGACTTACCCGGATCTAGGGCTAAGTGCACCACGTGTTTATGCCACGCTCTTCGATACCTGTCTCTGATGCATATAAGTAAAAGCATTTGTTAATGCTATCATCGTAGGTTATTACTGATTGTCGTGAAACAATCGATCTTATTTTCTACGTAATTTAAAATTAATATTAATTTTATGAAAAGTATTTTTGCGAATAATTTCGCCATCGTCTTGCCGAACGTGTTATTGCTGGATAAGAGTTGCTGCTTACAATTACTGATTTTAATTTTTAGCTTTATTGCGCGGGATTGCCGAATCGTATAGTTACCGCCAAGCTATAGCTGTCAGGTTATAGTCAGCGGCCTTACGATTCTCCACCTGCCCATCTGTCTGTGAGGAGCGCTGTCGTGTGCAGGCCTCATTCCAGGGCGCAGGTTTTTGCGAGCGCGTGGGCGCAGGATTTCTATGCTTACATTGCTGACTGACTGAACATGGAAGCGGACTCAGAAACGGAAAGGGAATTATTTCTGCTACTCGCAGCTGACAAGGTTAGCGCGCTTAACGAGTTAATTAAAAATGAGCAAGCTACTGAATTACAGATAAAATTCAGGGATAGGCTAATAGACTACATTAAAAAACATAATGGAAATGTAGACGAACTGGTAGCTCAATGTGAATTGCTAGGTGTAACAAAACCATCTCCTGAGGTAAATACGGGAAGACGAAAACGTGCTAGGACTGTTCACAATATTAGTAACACACACGAGCACAAAATTACTAAACCTATGATACCGGTCTCAAATAGTTTTTCAGTATTAGGTGAAAGTATTGAGGACACAGAAGTAGAAAAGATAGAAAGCGAATCTAATATTCGTGAAAAACTTGCAAACGTAAAATTACAAGACGTTAGCCCCGCCCCCAACGCTCAGGTTAACAGGGAGGAGGGACCAAACACGGATAGGACCAATCAGGATGAAATCTCTGACATGGATACCACAACCCCAGATCAAACAACAAATCAAACCACGCAGGAGGGTGTGGAAAAAGAATTTATTAGGAAATCACGATTCCCGCCTATTACTGTTAAAGCAAACAATATGGCTCTTCAAAGTTGACGAATTTGAATTTTTCTTCATGCTTTTAGCAGAACGATCTACAATCAAAATGCCATGAACTTACTACTTGCCATTAATATATATTGCTTATTTTGATATCACTATTGCCATAGTAACTACTCACAGATGTATCTGCAGATTTCAGCTAACTTCTTCAAAATATGCTATGCTCATATAAAAGTTATGCACAACCCACAATTGACTGTTCGACACGGGGTAGGGCATCGCCCAGGCACCTGGTTTTGTGACTGCGTCACCTAATAACAATATGCTTTGGAAAAATATACTTAAGGCTATGAAGGGACACAATATTGAACCTGACTGTAAAAATGGACCAAAGGGCATTAAAATTTTCGCCAAAAGCGCGGAGGAATATAGAATAGCGGTCAGAATATTGAGAGAAATGAACGCGGAGCATCATTCATTTACGCTCCCAGAGGATAAAGACCTAAAGGTCGTAATTAGGGGACTTTTCCGTGACTCGGAACCCTCTGAAATACAAGAGGCATTAACTGATATGGATTTTAACATCATTTCGGTGAAACAAATGACTCGCCGACGAAAAGGAGAGGTTACTAACCTGCCCCTATTTTTGATTACATTGCCTAAGTGCCCCAAATCAAAAGAAATTCACAACGTTACGCATTTATGCGGATTAGGGATTGTTGTTGAAGACTACAAAGGACGCTCTGGTACCCTGCAATGTTACAGGTGCCAGGGTTTTCACCACACACAGACGGGATGCAACTATGCCCCAAAATGCGTTAGATGTGGAGAGGGACATTTCTTGTTTGAATGCCCGCACAAAAATACCAATATTCAGCCTAAGTGTGCCAACTGTCAAAATTCTCACACCTCGAATTTTCGAGGGTGCGAGAAATTCCCAAAGAAACGCACTGAAAAAACAAAGATATATCCAAGCAGAATAGTTGAAAACAAATCGTATGCACAGGCACTCTCTGCGGGTTTATACAGGGACACTATAAATGAAGCAAAGTCTGTGTTTGAAAATCTAGCCGAACTTGTATCGGTTTTAAAGAGCTCTGGGCTCATTCTCTCACAAACATTAGGAATCAACTCCAATATAAATAATGCAAAACAGACCCCTAATGACAATAATGGATAAGCACACAAATAAAGGATGCCCTATTAAATTAGGAGTTTGGAATGCGTGCAGCTTTCACGATAAGCTAGTGGATTTCCACAACTTTGTTTATACTCATAGCATCGATGTTATTTTAGTCACAGAAACGCATGCGACTCCGTGCATGCGTATAAATATACCTAACTATGCGACTTATAGGTGTGACAGACTGAGTCACCGGGGAGGTGGAGCTGCCATTTACGTTCGCAATTCTTTGCAATCTTGTCACATTAAAGAGGATAGAGACGATGGGCATGAATTGGTCCTAGTCTCTGTTACACTTCCTGATTACGGGGTCATTTACTTTGGCTCTATTTATAATCCGCCCGCTAGTAGACTAAATAGGCAGATTTTAGAGAACATCTTCAACGAGGACAAACCATATATTATTGCAGGCGACCTCAACGCGAAGCATGCGGAATGGGGCAGTAGAAAGACGAATCTCAATGGTAAAATATTATATGAATACTTAAATAATTTTCCAATTGCTCTGCATGTTCCTGATGAGTACACTTATCGGCCGTACAACCCACAGCATGCGGACCTTCTGGATATAGTGTTAACTATTACCTCGATTCCCATGTTTCTTGATGTTAAACACGAACTAACCTCTGATCATGTTCCTATTGTTGTTACACTGGGAATTAACAAGAGCAAGGAAACTACCATGATTAGCACTACGGATTGGAAATTATATCATGATATTCTATTGCACAACCCCCCAATCATTAAAAATCTAGCCACCAAAAAGGATATTGATGAAGCAGTGGAATGTTTTACATCTACTGTGAGAAATGCAATTGAGGACGCCTCCAGGCTTGTACCTGAGAATAACCACTATGGGATACTTCCACATGAGATAAGAGAGTTAATTAGGAAAAGAAATAGATTAAGAAAGAGGTGGCATCTCACATGGAGTCCCACTGTTAAACGGGAAATGAATGAACTCTGTCGGGAAATTAAAAGAAAGATTGCTGTTCATAAGCAAGAGACTTGGGATGAAAGGATTAGAAATCTCAATCCTATGGATGGTTCCTTATGGTCATTCATCAGAAATCTCAAAAATCAAAGGGCATGTAGTAAGCCAATCTTTACTGATACGCAAGTGGCAATCACCAACCGGGACAAGGCCGCAGTTTTAGCCAGTCATCTACAAGAACAATTTACTCCTAACAGAGAGCCAAGGGATTTACAGTTTGCCTATAAGGTCTGTTACGAAGTCAGAGACTGGATGAATGCACCAATGGTTAAAAATTTCATGGCTAACGCCACCCCCTTAGAGATAAAAGAAATAATTAGAAAATTAAGAATTAAAAAGGCCCCAGGTTTGGATAGAATTAACAATATAGCACTTCGAAATATGCCTTTAAATGTTATTGTCAAATTTACCAGCATTCTAAATGCCTGTCTGCAACAATGCTACTTCCCAGACAGCTGGAAGATTGCAAAAGTTATTCTCTTGCCCAAGCCTGGAAAGGACTACACACGCCCTGAAGGGTACAGGCCAATTAGCCTGCTATCAGGGCTGGGAAAAATACTATATGAAAGAGTTATCCTAACGAGAATAAGACCTTATATGGATCTCCTGCCCCAAGAGCAGTTCGGATTTCGTCGAAAACTCTCGACTACGAAGCAATTAGTCAGGCTAGTTGAATTTTGTGGACACGCCCTCCATAATAAACAAAATGTTGCGCTCCTCATGCTGGACGTGGCGAAAGCTTTCGACCGCGTCTGGCATGAGGGACTGATCTATAAATTAATAAAGATGCCAATTGAGAGGGAATTAATACAAATCATCATGTCTTTCATCACAAATCGAAAGTTTACTGTTCACATAGGAAAGGATGTTTCCAGCATGAGAAATATTGAGGCCGGAGTCCCACAGGGATCGATTTTGGGACCTATCCTTTATTTATATTATGTGGCAGACTTCCCTAAAGCAAATCTGGATGTTAATCAATTTTTGGGCTGCTATGCCGATGACACGGCGCTTGCCGTAAAATCAACCAATGCTGAACATGCAGTCAAGAAGCTGCAAGAATTAATGCCCAATATCGAGAAATGGTGCACCATGTGGCGAATTGCCATTAATGCTGGCAAATCGAACCTGCTTATCATTAGACGAAAGCACAGACGCACCCCAATAACTAGCAAATTGATTCTTTTTGGGGAAACAGTTCCACAGGTGAAGAAAGCCAAGTACCTGGGCGTTATGCTCAATGAAAATTTAAGCTGGGACGACCATATAAAAGAGATTAAAAAGAAAGTTTTTACAGTAGTCAACAGTCTCTATCCGCTACTGGGTAAATATTCCTGCTTGGACCTAAGGCAAAAAAGGCTTACATATATCACTACAATTAGGCCGATCATCACTTATGCTTCGCCGGCCTGGAATACTGTTTCGAAGAAAAACATTCAAGCCCTTCAGATCATTCAAAACAAAATTTTAAGAGTTATTACCAGCGCGCACTATTATGTGCGTAATGATACGCTGCATAAAGATCTTAAGCTGCCCACGATAGAGGAATTTCTGAGAAAATTAAACAACGACTTCTACAATAAAGCAGTCTGTTGCGAGCACCTTTCAAACATGAATATATTTTCTTACATCCCGTTAGTTGAGGATGTGAAATTGCGACCATTTGCAGCCCACCTTTTCGGTGACTCGACGTTCCCCACCTAAATTAGTTTTTAGCATATGTGACTAGTTTCAGTTCATATACTTTTTAGATATCGATGCTTTCGTAGTTAGGACCCCTTTTGATCATAATTAGCTATGACTTCTCGCCTTGTCAGCTGTGTTTTCTCGCTGGTCGTGATGCTCTGACCTGTGGGTCTCTACTTTGTTGCCTCTGGCTTCCTTCTTTCTCACTTCCTTATCTCCGACAAATTGAGGACAGTTTCTAGTGATGGGCCTATGGCATAATCCTTATTGAGCCGGATAAACTGCCTCATTTGGTGGTATTTCGACCATATTATTAATCAGTCAGTCAGTTCAAGGTAATGCTAATCTTAACAGTATTGCAGAATTTATTGAACTAATGCAAGTTATGTCCGAGTTTCAGAGGGCATTTGGTGCCGACTTGAACAAAATTACACAATTATTTAAAAATGAAATACCTAACATTAAAAATAGCAACTCTCTAGGTGAAAAAGTAAACATCCTCTATCGTCTGATCGAGGATGTTAACGGGCTCAGTAGCATCAATTAATTATGGCCAGTGGCGTTAAAATCGTAACATGGAATGCCCACGGTTTATTTCATCGTATTCATGAATTTAGGGAATTTATAAAGGAGTACGACCCTGATATTGTCCTTATACAAGAACATATGCTTGGTCCAAATGTTCAGTTCAGTATTAACAATTTTTCCATGTATCGCCTTGATCGTGTCAGAAGTACAAGACATGCTGAAGGAGGACTTCTCGTTCTCATCAAGCGCTCTATTCCGCATATGCATATAACATTACCACAGCTTTTAGCAGTTGAAGCCTTAGCTATTACAGTCATGCCAGGCACTCCACAAGCATTCACAGTTATCTCCACCTATATTCCACATAACACGATTACATAGGCATGTAGCAGCCGACTTGAGGCTACTCTCTCAACTCAACAATAGAATCATTCTAGGTGGAGATTTTAATGCACACCACCGCGATTGGAACTGCGTAAATAATAACTACCTTGGACGTGTAATTCAACAATTTGCCCATTCGGCGGGAATTACCATCGCAGCTCCTCCTACACCTACACGCTATGGCGATAATACTGCGTCCATTTTGGACTTTTTCCTAACCAGAGGAATTACACATAACCATGCTGAAACACTTGACGAACTATCATCGAATCATAATCCGGTGATTATTCAGCTGGATATCAATCGCCCTAGCACACCAGACAAACGGGCGTTTATCACTAACTGGTGTTCATACACCAAAGCCCTAAACAACACTCACTATACACCATGCACAACACATGATCGGAACGAGATTGATAGCTTGGTGAGAGAGATTACTTCTGAAATGCACACTGCACTTGACAAGAGCAGCAAAGCCATTTCTGACAGAAAACTGCATAGGAATGCTGAGATCAGAAGACTGATCAAACGTAGGAATGCTACACACAAAGAATGGCAGCGTAGTCGCTGCCCCACTGACAAGGCATTGCTGAACAAGCTTAATCAGGAAGTCAGGTTCCTTACACGACAACAGACTCAAAAAGACTGGACTAACTATTTACAGTCGCTAACCCCGGAGGATAACTCCATCTGGGAAGCTACTGCTAAATACAAAAGATGCCACAATGTTATTCCGCCCCTTAATGGCCAGCAAAGAATTGCTTACACCGATACTGATAAGACCGAATCGCTTGCCGATCATTTCGCCAATCAGTTCCACATACACAACATTTCTCATCCCCCAACAGAAAACTTTGTCACTGCTACAGTTACAAATTTCCTGTCACAAACCAACACAATCAACATACCTCCAGTCCTTCCATCAGAAGTCCTTACGCACATCACCAGCCTCAAGACAAGGAAAAGTCCTGGCATAGACAAAATTACCAACAAAATGATCCAAAACATGGGCATCATCACGATTTTTAAAATTGTGAGAATAATTAACCTAATCTTCAAACATGGATATTTTCCACATGCTTGGAAGACTGCAATTGTTTGCCCACTGTTAAAGCCAGGTAAAAATGCCACAGACCCTGTCAGCTATCGACCCATCAGTTTACTGTCAGCACTCAGCAAAATTGCTGAATATATTGTACATCAGAGGCTACTTCAGCATGTAGAGGAAAACAACATCATTATTCCTCAACAACATGGGTTCAGGAGAGCTCATTCCACCACTCACCAGCTGTACAGGGTCACAGAACTCATCTCTTCCGGTTTACAAAAACGGCTCACGACTGGGGCAGTGTTCCTGGATATTGCTAAGGCTTTTGATAGGGTTTGGCTGGAGGGCCTCATAACAAAGCTCATAATGCAGGGTTTCCCGGCATACATCATACACACCATCTATTCTTATCTGCATGGCAGAAACTTCGTCGTTCGTGTAAATAGCACATATTCCACACGCCGAGATATTCTCAGTGGCGTCCCACAGGGGTCTCTTTTAGGACCCCTATTATATAATTTATACACGAACGACATTCCACACACACACAATACTGCACTCGCTATGTACGCAGATGATACTGCAATTCTTGCTCAAAGCGCATCTGTTAGTTCAGTCAAGCAAGCATTACAATCCCACACACATGCATTGGAAACCTGGCTTCATAAATGGAAGATCAAGGTGAATGTGGAAAAATCTGAAGCAATTCTGTTCACCAGAAAACACAAAACGAATGATGACTGGCAAATTATTATGAACAATATCCCTATCCCCTGGACCAAGCAGGCCCGATATCTAGGAGTTATTTTGGATAGTCATCTTACATGGAAGCCCCACATTAAACATGTTCTCACTAAGTTCCGAGCACGTAAACTCACACTCGCCCCCCTATCGCTAGATAATAAGATACTCCTTTATAAAGCCATGTTACGACCAATTATGACTTACGCAAGTCCTGTTTGGGGCTTTGTTTGCCACACTCATTTAAATAAACTTCAGGTGCAGCAGAATGCCTTTCTTAGACAAGCCACGCGCTGCAGGTGGTTCATACGAAATAAGGCCTTGCACAGAGAGTTAAATGTACCAACGCTCAATGATTACATCAAACACTTAATGAAAAGATTCATTAAGAGAATCCCCCGTGCTAAAAATCGCACGATTCCTAGGCTTTTTTACAATTTTCACAGCCCTCGATATCGTAGAAGGCCACTTGCAGTGCTTCGGTGATTCTTTTATTTATTTGTTCACTATATGTAAACTGCTTGTCCACTTTGTGTAACCTCCTTGCAAATTTATAAAAATATGTATAATTCTAACAAAAAAAAATCAAAATTTCAGAAAAGTATATAAAATAATAATAAGAAAAGATGATAAAGAAAATATGTAAATGTGTCTACTGCTCATTCTGGGCAAGTATGAAAAAAAAAATATATATATATATATTTAAAAAAAGAAAAGAGAAAATTAATAATAAATTGTAATACTGGATTATTGTACAATCCTTATGGATTGAATTCTCTGTATTCGTATAAAGTATAATTGTAATGCATCCAATTATTATGCTCTACTAGTATGTATATCCTTGTATGTTAATCTGTTCTGTTCGCAACAATTCTGAAATGTACTTTTGGTATTTCTGCTGCACCTCTCCATTTACTTGTTAGTACCAGCATATTTTTCACAGCTGACCTATGTATGTTGATATTTTGCTTGCTCGTGCCTCATTGGCCCCTGCACTCTTTACCTTGATCCTTTTGCCCCGCCCCTCGCTTGCCATGACACTGTACTTGTTCTTACAGCACTCACGTTATCTTCGACCAATAGGAGTAGCTCCGACAGTGGATAGCTGGAACCATCGACTGACGACTTCTTTTATTCTTCTTATGCTCTATCTATATCTTATCTGTAATTTATCGCTAACGCATATTATGATCTTGCCTATTTCTGTAAAAGCTGATCTAATTTCCTACTGTTGTTATATGCATTATAATTGTATCGCATCCTATGCTATGTCTATTTCCAGCTCGAAAATCTCACACAGATGTTAGACTGGGATAGCGCAACCGCGCGGGTGCCCGCTTTCGCGAACTGCGTTCGCCTGAGTCGTCTGAGGTGAATACTTTAATATGTATGTCTCCGGCTTTCAGGTTACATTCTATTTTTTCATTTAATTCTTTTAACTTATCTCTGATTGGCTTCCATTCCTGAACGTCTGATAGTATGATCGGGGGAATGCGGTTAGCTTTCTTCTTTGGGTGTTGGAATCCTGCGTCGCTATTTTCATTATTTTTTAATGGGGTTTTTTGCGAGTTTAAAACTTGCGTGTCCATATCATCGTCATCTATGAGGTGTTGAAACTTATTTTTGGTGGGGGTGATGCTAATGTCACTTCCTTGGCTTCTGTTACGTTTGTGGGTTTTAGTGGGGGTTTTCCACTCAGCTTGGGTAGGTTTAGGCATGTTATTTAGGCTAATTTCACTTAACCTTCTTTCGAATTGTGGTAGATCCGCAGCAGTGGGGAATTTTAGTCCCTCGAGGTGCACTTTTTGTTTGGTAGCGTAAGCAGCTACATAATCAAGCCAGGTGGCTAAGTCCTGAGTGAGTTGGATTACGCCGTTGCGTAGAAAGTTTTGTTGTATGCTGGCACTATTTAACAGACAATTGATCTCATCTAGTGAACCATTTCTCAATATCTCCTCTACTCTATTTCTCTCTCGGAAAATATCAAAATTTTCCATTCGCGAAAAAACAGGGAAATTACATATCTGTAAACGTAGATACCTCAAAGTAGTCTAATCTCCGCAAGGCAATGTCTATCCTGAATGCATAAGTTAGTAAAAAACACTTACCAATAGTCTAGACGCGTCGCCGCACCAAGCACGACAACTCCAAGCAAATTTCCAATATGAGATCCAGTTTGATGCAAACACGGAGTATAATGAAGGAGGTGAAACTGCCTAGTAGAAAAACGGGTCCGAAAATGTCGGGATTCACTAGATGGCGCTGCTGTGGCATCTGTGCCATTTCAAATGTAAACATTTATTGAGCCGCCAATCGGCTAAACTTCGTAACTACGAAGCAATGTGTATGATTTTATGCGATGGATTGCTTTATTATCAACTTTCGAAAAATAATTTTATGCATTAGACAGGCATAGGGCTATTGCCCAAGAGACTTTCGATAAGAAGTTGTTACTTAAGTACACATTTTTAAGTTCGTCGGATAATATTCTATTCACTAATGATTGTATTTTATTCCTCAAATAAAGAATGCCAAAAAATGCAGCATGCAATTTGAAAGCTTTTTACTATTATAAAATGAATTTACAGATTTCATGCTGTAAGGCTTACTTTTTATGAATGACTAATTTGAAGATATTTTTCAGCCCCCTTTAGAAAAATAATCATATTACTAGTAATAATATTTACTGTATGTATGTTAAATTTAATTAGAATAGGTTCTTCCCGTCTCCCATTTTGTAAAATGCTAAGTAAATAAGTACGAAAGGATTAGAAATTCCCTCTTGGACAGCGGTTGCAGTCCCGCCGAGGGTGAAATAGCCATGGCAACCAACGTCTCCCCTAGCAACGGAGACTCTAACGGAGGAGAAACCAGTTCGGAGCAGCCTCAGCGCACTCCCCCTCCCTCCACAGACTCCCTCTATTCCGGCTATTCATGTTAAGTCCAGTAAGCAGTGGAAAACTCAGATGAATTTCCTGCGAGAAATTGCCCCTGGAATTCAGTGCAATCTCACCGGACCCTTCCTTAAATTGCAGGTGCAAACAGAACTTGAATTTAGGGAGACTACCAGATGGATGCGCCAGGCCGGCATTCAATTTAAGACTTTCGATCTAAAGCAGGACAGGCCTGTCAAAATTGTTATTAGAGGTCTCCCTAAAGAAACTGAGCTCGAGGTCATTTCAAATGAAGTGGAATCCTGGGGCTTTAAAGTGCATAGGTGCGCTAGGTTGACGAAACCGCGTACGAAGCACCCTATGCCACTTGTGTTAATACAAGTCAGACCTCATCCCTTCATCGACCAGTTGTACGCTGTCACAGACATGTGGGGAGCAACGGTCAAGCTTGAGGCTTACAGAGGCAAGAAAGGCCCTACTCAATGCTTTCGGTGTCAAGGGTTTTTTCATTCTTCTGAAACTTGCACTTTAAACATTCGTTGCGTGAGATGTGCTGGTCCTCACTGGGCAAAAGAATGTCCTAGAGGACTTGAAGAACCTGCTTACTGTTGCAACTGTGGAGGGGATCATCCAGCGCCCTATCGTTCATGTCCTCGTTTCCCAGGTAAACGGAACAACAGAAACCAAAAATCTGTTCCTAAGGCAGCTGCACCCGCAGCCCCCCCTAAGGGATCACGTAAACCCCCGGCGACAGCCGAAAAAGCAAGCACTGAGACTGCTCCACCTAGTACAAGCTCGCTGTCTTATGCAGCGACCCTAGGCAAAGGACTTAAGGAGCCCAGACCCGTTACACAGAGTCCAAATCCGGCGGTTACGGCGAATGTCCTTCTCGTAGCCTCCCCGGTTACTACTGCAGATAGTGGAGACTCTGATGATGTCTTCTCCTCCACTTTAAAGTGCCTTATTGAAATGTCCCGCGACCCAGCGGTAGATAGGCATATTTTACTGCAAGCCTTTAAAAGGGCTCTGCCTAAGCTTAGGCAGGCAGACGCTCTTACAAGGGCTTTCCTCCTATACGAAAGCTATGTTATGCTTTTAAATTAGGACTATTTGGCTATTTTTAGACCCGTGTCTTAAGTTTTTTAGAGCTGAAAATATTCTTACGGCCTAAAATTCAATAATTACAAACAAAGTTCTATTTCCAACCGAGAACTTTCCATTTGCACATGGAATGCCAACGGCCTCATCAACAAGATCGATGAGGTAAAAGATTTTATTACAGAGTACAATCTTGACGTGCTTTTAGTCCAAGAGACTCATTTAACCCCAGGGAGATCTCCCAAAATTGGGAATTATGACATGTACTCGACTGACAGGGTGTCATATGCAAGAAATGCAAGTGGTGGCACCTGTATCTATGTGAGAAATTCGATTAAACATCACCTGATACCTACCCCAGATTTAAATGTTTTGGATGCAACAATTGTCAAAATTTTCCTCCAAAATTCTCCCCCACTAACACTCATCTTCGGTCCTCCACTTTCAGCTGCACGTGGAAGAAGTACTTTTCCTGTCAGTGATTTTGATAAATTATTATCAATATCAAATCACCTTACTATTGCTGGTGATCTAAATTCACGCCATACCGCATGGTTTTGCCCTAACAGGAATAGGTATGGCATTAGTCTAAATTCATGGAGCCAGAGTAACCATGTACAGATCATAGCTCCTACCCTCCCGACTTTTTACCCTGTTAGAGGGTCCCCTGCAGTTCTTGATCTGGCTGCTTTTTATAATATTAATTTTCGACATGAAATTAAAGTGATACAAGACTTAGACTCTGATCACTATCCTGTTTTGATTACCTTAGATGTTCAAAATCGTTACTCAAAATTACAGGAGCAAGTCTCAACAAATTCGGACGATTTCAGATTTATTTTGGAACGTACTGCTACCCCCCTATCAAAATTTCCAAAAATTCGGACTTTGACAGGTGTTTACAAAATTTGGAGTCTATACTCAAAGAAGCGAGAGCTGCGGCTTCAAAACCAATTATGTATCCGGGTGTTCGACTCCCACCTGAGATTAAATCCAAAATTAAGCAGCGAAACTTTTTACGGAAACTTTGGCAAAGGTCGCGAGATCCCAGTATCCGGACCAAATTCCGTAAAATACAGAACGAGATAAGGACTGAAACCCGTCTAATTAAACAGACGGAGTGGAAACATTACATTGAGTCCCTAACGACTGATGACAGATCGGTTTGGCGCGCTGCCGCCCGATTACGCAAACAATCTAGACACATTCCGCCCCTTGAAACGGCCGATGGTGCACAGATGGCATACACAGACACTGAAAAGGCTGAAATCTTAGCTGACAGCCTTGCTACTCAATTCACACCCAATAACGACGCCTACTGTAACCGCCCGGTTACACAGGGGCGCATCCATGCACGGGTTGAAGAATTTTTATCACAACCTTACACGCCTGAACTCAGGCCCACTGATCCTGCTGAGGTGATGACCTATATTGAAAGACTAAAGCCAAATAAGGCTCCCGGCTTCGATTCAATTTCGAATCGCATGATCAAAAATTTCCTCGTAATGTTTATTGTTTGGATTACGGTCCTTATTAATTTTATGCGTAAGGAGAGGCTATTTCCCCGACTGTTGGAAAATTGCAGCAGTCGTACCCATTCCAAAACCGGATCAAAATTTAAATTTACCCGTCAATTATAGACCTATTAGTCTACTTTCTTCACTCTCAAAAGTTTATGAATTTGTCTTACTTAATCGCCTGAATGAATTCTGTCGAGATCAAAATTTGATCATCCCGGAACAATTCGGCTTCCGACCTAAACACTCCACGGTACACCAGTTACTCCGTGTAGTGGAATTCATTCATGAAGGCTTTCGTAAGCGAGAGAAAACTGGAATTGTCTATCTTGACATAGCCAAAGCCTTTGATAGGGTTTGGCATGACGGATTACTATACAAGCTCATGCGACTTGGTTTTTCGGCTCATATCATTAATATTATTAACTCGTAGTTATCAGGAAGAAGTTTCCGCGTGCGAGTTAACCACGAACTCTCCTCTCCCCGCCCAATCTTAGCCGGTGCCCCCCAGGGTAGTCTGGTCTCACCGCTTCTCTTCAACCTGTATATTAATGACGTGCCTAAGGCACCTAGTATCGATCTAGCTTTATATGCAGACGATACAGCCATCTTGACACAACATGCCAACACCACCACGGTAATTTCTAAATTACAGAGTTACCTTTCGTCCTTAGAACTCTGGCTCGTACTGTATAAAATCAAAATTAATGTTGCAAAATGTGCTGCCACTTTGTTCATCCGAAGAAATATCCCACGTATAGATAATCTTGCATTTTTCGGTGAACCTATTCCCTGGGTTTCTACATATAAATATCTAGGAGTTATACTAGATTCAAAATTAACTTGGCAACCTCACATTCAAAAAATTATTGCGAATGCGAAGGCTGCCAAAGCCAACTTGCGCCCCTTTTTCGCTAGAAATAGCGACCTGTCACTTCATAACAAAATTTTACTCTACAAGTCTATGATAAGGTCTATACTTACGTACGCAAGTCCCATCTGGGGCTCTGCTGCTCTGACTAACCGTAAACACGTCCAAATTTTTCAATCAAAATTATTACGACAAGTTCTAAAGGCTCCATGGTTCGTAAGGAACGAAGATATTCATAATGACCTCAAAATTATGCCCATCAATCGCTTTATACAGCGACTTTCGGTCAATTTTTTCAAAAACATCCACCTCGTTGGAAATCCTGTACTTCATACGCTACCAGTATATAATCTTGCGGTCGCATCATCAAAAAAGCGACCCAGAACTGTTTTAAATGCTGAATATGCCACTACTCCATTCATTCAGAGGGGAGCCTTCGTCCGTGAAGGTTGCTGTCAGGGGAGCTGCCATATCCACTTCGTCGAAGTGCTAGGCCTAACATCCTGTTAGTGCTGCCACGTGGTTCCTGTCTTTACGCTACATCGGATTGCTCAGTAAAAACGGCATTTTTCAATGCTATTGCTCTTTTGGTATTTATTAATACCAAGTTGGATAAGTATTTTTGATTGCAAATTTGCAATTATTTTACGTTATTATTTTGGATTAAGCAAACTTAAAGTGTTTAATAGTCACGCTTCGTCTTGCCATTACCTGATTGCTGGCTAGGTCCTGCATTAATTTTAATTGCGCGGTAATTAATTATTTTAATTATTATCTGAATTGCGTTAATTAATTTTACGCTTTTAATTTGATTTAGGCTGGATTTTTTGCGCACATAGTTATCCCCAAGCTATCGCTTCAGGTGATAGTCAGGGACCTTGTGTGCTTTCCGCCAACACATCTGTCTGTCAGGGAGGCCTTCGTGTCACGACCTGATTCCAGGGTGTTGGATTTTTTGCAAAGGGCGCTGGATTTATTGATACATATGCGCAGTCATGGAGAGAAATTGCGTTAATTAATTTTACGCTTTTATTTTGATTTAGGCTGGATTTTTTGCGCACATAGTTATCCCCAAGCTATCGCTTCAGGTGATAGTCAGGGACCTTGTGTGCTTTCCGCCAACACATCTGTCTGTCAGGGAGGCCTTCGTGTCACGACCTGATTCCAGGGTGTTGGATTTTTTGCAAAGGGCGCTGGATTTATTGATACATATGCGCAGTCATGGAGAGATTGTGAGTAATTTATAAAGCGCAAATTAGCGAGTTAGATGAATTAAGAACCAGTAAGGGTGAACTGACTGATATAGAAAATAAATTCTATACTTTCTTGTTAAGCTCTTTGGATATTGTTAACGCCTTAGTTAAACAAAACACAAGTCAGGACAACACTTTGAATTCCCAGGACAAGTTAAAAAATCAGATCGATAATTCTAACTTAGATAGTGAAGTCAGTGATAGATCAAGAAGCCCGATTAAGATCAATGATATAAGCACAGACAGTGCTGATGAAAAAACGCTAGATCTAGATACTAGCTCGGATGAAGACGCTCCTAAGCGTAAAAGGGGAGACCAAACAATTCGCATACGTAGTCACAGACAACCGGCCAAGAAAGTCAAACATGACACTCACACGCAAATCATTTCACCAACAATAGTTGCCACTTCGGCTAGCAATGCTGATACACCAGATAAGGCTGATAATAACAGTGTCAATGATAACAACAATCTTACCGCTGCAGCGGCTAATACAAATGATATTGCTTCCTCGACGGTCATTACAGAGGAAACTTCTAACATGGATACCACTCCACCAGAGAACACTGACACTTCAGATAATAAGCCCAAATCAAACAGGCTGCCTCCCATAATACTCAAAGAAACCACACACACGTGGTACGAAATTAAAAAGATTTTTCATATTCACAAATTCGACTTCATAGGATTAAATATCCGTCAAGGCATCAAAGTAATTGCTAACAACCCTAACTCCTATAGGGGAATAGTTAGAATTCTCAGAGAGCTCAATGTTGAGCATCATTCTTATATCCTACCTCAGGATAAAAATTTAAAAGTCGTCATAAATGGATTATTGCTCTCTACCACGGTAGACCACATCAGAGCCGAATTAGAAGACCGCCAATACACTATAATTGATGTTCGTCAGATGACACGGCGCCGTGCAGGTGAAGTAACTAAACTTCCCCTCTTCATTGTTACATTGCCCAAGAATGAAGTATCAAAAAAGATATTTCTAGAAAGACATATCGGCGATCTAATTGTCAAAGTCGTCGAGTATAAAGGAAGGCAAGGCCCTGTGCAGTGTTATCGCTGCCAGGGCTTTAACCACACCCAGGATTTTTGCAATTATGCAATAAAATGTGTCAGATGTGGTCAGGGCCATTCTATAAAAGACTGCCCAGATAAAAACAATAAAGAAAAGCCACCTTTTTGTGTAAACTGCGGTGGAGATCACACCTCCAGTTTTAGGGGGTGTGAAAAATTCCCGAAAACTAAACAAGAGAAAGTCAAGACTTTTGGTAACCGCATTGTAGAGGGAAAATCTTATGCCCAAGCCTTAACAAGTGGCTTATATTCAGAATCAATCAGTGAAGCAAAGAAAATTTTCACTGATCTTGCAGAACTTGTATCTGTAATTAAAAGCGCTGGGTTCCTTCAGTTAACTCAGCAAGTTAAAGATCTTAGCAAAACTCATCAGGCAAGCGAAAATAAAAAATTAGATAATGGGTCAAGCGAGAAATAAGAGAGCCCCTATCGTTATCATGAAACAAATCCTTGCCACAGTCTACGCATACCAAATTACAGAGTTTTTCGATGTGATAGACTTAGATATAAAGGAGGGGGCGTAGCAATCTACGTCAAATATTCACTACAAGCGTGCCTTATTGGGGAAGATAGAAATAATGGTATGGAATCAGTGACTATATCTGTCTTATTACCACTGTATGGGATAGTATTCTTTACAGCACTTTATAACCCACCCACCAATACTCTTAATCCGGATATTCTGACTAAAATGCTACCTAATGATAAACAGACAATATTAGCAGGCGATTTAAACGCAAAAAATGTCGAATGGGGTTGCAGAAGAACAAACAGTAATGGAGATATCCTCCTTGAAATCATTAATAACCATCCAATTTATTTTTATGCCCCCACCGAGTATACTTATGTACCATCTAATCCCGGCCGTGGAGATATATTGGATGTTTTTCTTACCACATCATCTATACCGATGTATCTGGATGTAAAAGTTGAGATGACCTCTGACCATCTGCCAGTTATCGCTATTTTAGGCACAAATAAATGCGATGATACCAAATATAAAAGCATCACAAATTGGACTACCTATAATGAAATTTTGCTAAATAACCCACAGCAGATTACACCACTAAAATCAAACAAAGATATTGACAACGCCATTAAGGAGCTGTCCAATAGTATTCTCAGTGCATACACTCAAGCTACTAAGAAAATCCCTGCAGACCAATTCGCTGAATTACTACCCAAGCACATAAGAGAACTAATCAAATGCCGAAATAAACTTCGAAAAAGATGGCACATCTCATGGGACCCACGGGTTAAAAGAAACCTAAACAAATTAAGTAAAGAAATTAAGAAACTAATGAAAGAACACCGAGAGGAAAAATGGAATGAGAAAATTCAAAGTTTTAACGAGCCGGATAGCACTTTCTGGAATTTCGCTAGAAATTTAAAAAGAAGCAAACCATGCAATAAACCAATCTTCAGCGGATCTACCATTGCTCTCACGAATAAGGACAAATCTGAAGTAATGGCTAAACACCTCGAACAACAATTCATGCCTAATCAAGATCCCTGCGACTACGAATTCTCCTACGACGTCCAATACTTCATTAAGGATTGGCTTTCGGGTCCAGGAGCGCACAACAGAGTCAGCTACACATCCCCAGCTGAAGTAGCCGAAATTATTAAAAGATTAAAAAACAGAAAAGCTCCGGGTTATGACGCAATCACAAATCTGGCGATCAAAAAACTACCAATAAATATTATCACTAAATACGTCGGTATTATCAATGCCTGCTTAACATTAAATTATTTTCCACAGACATGGAAGACTGCCAAAGTAATCCTCCTCACAAAGCCTGGTAAAGACATCACAAAACCCGAAGGCTACAGGCCCATTAGCCTCCTGCCGGTTCTCGGAAAAATCTTTGAACGGGTTATCCTAAAACGCTTGGAACCCTATCTGTCTAGGCTTCCGCCCGAACAGTTCGGATTTCGGAAGGGTCTCTCTACAGTAAAGCAACTGGTCAGACTCGTCGAATTTACTGGTGCAGCTTTGCACAACAATCAGAGTGTCGCCTTACTCATGCTGGACGTGGCGAAAGCTTTCGACCGCGTCTGGCATGAGGGGCTTATCTTCAAGCTAATCAGCGCTGACCTGGATAGAGACCTTATTCTGCTTCTCTACTCTTTTACTCATGACAGAAAATTTTTCGTCAGTATCGGAAAAGATAAATCAGAATACAAACGGCTCAATGCCGGTGTAGCACAGGGATCTATTCTCGGCCCTATTTTATACAACTTTTACGTCGCCGACTTTCCCAAAATAAAGTTTGACAGAGGATATTACTTAGGATGCTACGCAGATGACACTGCGCTAGCTATATCATCACTCAGACCAGATACTGCCATCAACAAACTACAGGAACTCATCCCAGCCATTGAACACTGGTGTGAGAAATGGCGCATTGCCATCAACGCATCAAAGTCACAACTTATTTTAATACGAAAGAAAAATCATAGAACTCCGATTACGGCACAACTCAGACTATTTAATACGGAGATCCCCATTGTTACGAAAGCCACATACCTTGGAGTCACCATCAATTCAAAATTCAACTGGGAAGACCATGTCAAAAAAGCAATTAGCAAAGCATGGGCCACAATTACTAATATCAAACCTCTCTTAGGAAAAACATCCAAACTAGATCTTGCCAGGAAAAGACACCTTTACATAGCTATAGTCAGGCCGATTTTCACATATGCTTCCCCCGCCTGGACTACTATTTCATCCGCTGATATGAACAAATTACAGGTTCTGCAAAATAAAACTCTCCGTTTAATGACCAACTGCCACTATTATGTCTCCAATGAGACCCTGCATCGAGACCTAAAAATTGAACGAATTGATGAATTCCTCCATAAGCAAAACCGAAACTTCTTCGATAAGGCACTGAGCTGCCCGCACATGCAATACTTCAAAGTATTCGATTATATCCCACTGATTGATGACATCATAATACGCCCTTATGCGGCACACCTTGCTAGAGATGATAACTTCCCTACTTAGGGATACTGCAGATGCAATCTTAGATACAGATCTAATCTTCATTGTATATAGCTGTATATAACCATTATTACTTTATGTTTTCAACTGTATGCATTTCTTGTATTATCTGTGTTTCTTTAGTATTTGTATGCATTTGTATTTTTATGTATTTGTATGCATGTGATTACATGCATACATAGTCAGGATATAATTTAATTTATGTATATGTTTCTCTCTCCATGACTTGCTATCTGCTTGCGTTCTGTGACGTGTGGTCACTCCCTTTCACAACTCTGACTCCTTTACCACTGGCCAATGTTCCTACCCATCTTGTGCCTCGTGCATATGTATCAAGAGCCGGAAACGTCGCGTTGCAACAGCGACATCCGGCCATACATATAATGACAATGACAATGACTCCATTCAAAAGGCAACGTTATGAAAGTATGGATGCCCGAGTGGAAGCTTACATCTCGTTCCTTCCCCCCCCGCCGCTGCTTTAACAATGCAAAGGGCATTGACCAGCAGATTAGGTGACGCAGTCACTTCTCAGGTTCCTGGGCGCAGCCCTACCCCGTGTCGAACTAACGTGAATGGTTGTGCATAGCTTTGGATGAGCATAGCATAGCAAGATGATAAATTTCCACGTAGTTAGAAGATATTTAAGGGATAAGAGGTTGAACAGGTTGATGATAATGATAAAGCTGCAATAAATGCATGAGGTTAAATTCGATTTCGAATCTTACGAAGGATTGGCTTAACTTGGTTACACCCTGCAATCCTATTGGTCGGAGGTAATCACATTTCGTTGTTAGAGTCTTCAGCGGAACCCAAACTACAACTCTTTAACAAGAGTTTCTTAGCGGCTCTTTAAGAACAGTCCCTTTAAAAGCAGTCGCAGGCGTCTGCACTTAACTGTTAAATGTTTTATTCTTCCCTTAAAAGGGTTGCTTTTCTACCTTTTCACACCTCCTTAAGAGGCGATTGCTATCTGGCCTTTTAAAGGCCGCATTGAATAGCGGCCAAAATTCTCTCCTCCCAGTCAGCTGACTAATGCGGGAAGGGAGTGACGAAGTCACGACAAACAGGTACCTGGGCCCAGCCCAACCTGAGTAGAAATATCGTTGGTTGTCAACATAGCAGTTGATGAGCATAGCATAACAGAAAAACGCACAAAAAATTCGTTTGGTGTAGCATCATGATAAGCAATATGAAGATAAAAGTTCTAAAGCAATTTGGCATAATAGGATTGGAAAAATCAATATCAGCATACAGATGCGTGGTGATAAATTCAAATTCGATGCATTCTAAGAGCTGGCATGAAGAGTCATCTCCACAAGTCGTCGTGACAGCGGTGGGAAGTCAGAAAAGCAGGAGCAAACCCAGAACGATGCTCTCTCGAAATGAAATGAAAATCAAATCTCTTGATTAGGTACCAACTACATAGAGTTTCAACCTATATCT
>KK121801.1:0-31423 GCA_000611955.2 Stegodyphus mimosarum
ACGACTACTCGTGACGTCATAATCCAGTGTCCCGGCTTTCTTCTGTTAGGAGGTGTTGGCTGAGCTCGCTTCTGATTAGTCAACGCTTTCCGCTCGAACGCGTCACCGCGTTGCTGTGAACTGGAATTTACAGTTTGAAAGCATTTCTGATTTGAGTAACAAAAATCAGACGAATACTTTAAAGAAAGTCCAGCTGTACAGCATCAGAGCCATGCCATTACATTTAAATATCTGAAACTAATCTCATAATTGCTTTTTCTAAATATTTTTATTATCTTCCAAATCCTTATTTATAAAATATTTGCGCCGCATTAAAGTATGTGACTCGCCTAGAAAAGGTATGTCTCTGTGTTGTACACATTTATGTAGATATTTTTTTTAAAGTATGCATTGTAAAATATATCTTCATATTTTTTAAATCAAAGCAAAAAACTGGACTCATATAAAATCGAAATTAATTTCGGATAAAATAGAAATAATAAATAATCCACGTAACTAGAAATTTGGATATCTTATTTCGGGTAAGTGGAGCTCGGGTAAGTGGAATGGGTAATACTTATGCTAAACGAGAACAATAGCCAGAAAGCGTGTATCTCTTGTTACCTCATCTTCACCTTAAAACATATTTTCCGAATTCTCGTCTTTGCTCTGTAAAATTGTATTAAAATAATACCAAATAACCAAGTTAAAAAATGTTTCTGATTTCATTCTATACTCTCAGAAATTTGGAAATAGCAAAGAGTCTTCCTTGATTTCCTCGCGCTTTTATAAATTTCATGAATTTCCGTTACTTTTCTTGATGACAGTTCCATTCTTAATGCATTCTTAGTAATATTGTTACGTTCTACGGGTTCGTAGATTTAGGGTACTTGATAACACTTGATGCAGAATCAAAACACAATTTATTCGCCAGTATTACAAAGGACAGTTCTGAAGACACGTTTACAGTCGTCGAAAAACTACGCTAAACGCACTGAATCAATCAGCAACTCAGCCTTCAGGCTATTACCGTAAAGACAGCTTCACGGCAAAGCACTAAAGTACAGCTCCCGACTCTGTCGATAGCTCTCAAGCTAGTTTCTGAACTCAAACACTACTACTACACTACTGAATTTAAGATACCTCTCTCTCCGCGTACAGGCAGGGCGTATACAGCTTTAACCTACCTTCGAGACTATTCCCGTGGAAAACCGCTAAGAGTAGGTTCTAGAATGTTCTCGTTCCGTCTATATTATATCTCAAATTTTGTCGCCAAATGGGCGATTTTTCGACAAATTTGGTAACCTTAATCCCGCTTTGCGGAAAAGCTGTCTTACGGCAGCTGGACATTTCGCAACAATATTTTTTAAATTTCGTTTTAATTATTATATTTTAATTACTACTGCTATCATTAACGTCAGTATACAGTAAGTGTTTACTCCCTGTACTTGTTGATTAAAATATGGAACTTATGTAGTTTGTCACATAAACGGCTGAGTTTCATTCAGTTTACCGTAGGAACTACTAACAGTACAGGTAACTATTAACAATAACATTGCTATGAAAGTTATAGTATAGCGTATATTTTCAGAAGCGAGTAATACAGATTTTCCGTAATTCAGCTTTGGTAACAATAATTAAGAACTGGAATTATTAATTCTTGAAAATTTACTATGCTTTTGTATAATAAACTGTGTAAAACTTTGCTAAATTTAACTTTAATTGTTAAAAGAGCAGTAAAATGCGTTTAAGGAATGCAGAAATATTCAAAATAAGTGCTTCATATTAATCAGCTAATGAAGCAAATTATATGACATTTTTACTTATCCAATTATTTAAATATATTGTAACTCTGCAGTGTAAGGAAGTTATTTTAAATTTATAGTTTGAAGATCACATAAAATTGTGATTTGGCAATGGAGAATGCATTAAATATAAACTTCGTGCAACTTACTTTTCGATCCACTGACTTTTGTACTCATAACTATTAGTTCAGTATTACATATTAAGCAACAAATCGCTAATTTGAAGCTTAAGATTGTAGTAAACGATTTTGTTGATTTACGATACATTTTTATTTAAAATTTTATTTAGTTTATTATACAAAAGCATAGTAAATTTTCAAGAATTAATAATTCCAGTTCTTAATTATTGTTACCAAAGCTGAATTACACATTATACAAGAAAATATTCGAATAGGTAAATATCCTATAAATATAGTACTAAAACTGCTTTTCTTTCATCTAATTATCAAATATAATAATTTAGTTCTTTTACGGAAGAAAAACAATTAGGAAGAGAGGAATGGAGAAAACAAATAGTATTAAAAGCCAAGTAATTAGAAAAAAATATTGCAAGCCAATTATAATTTTTTAAAAATATTTCTCTTTAGGGAGGAAACAAGGTGCTAAACTAAGAAATATAGTTAAATTTTTAATAAGATATAAAAAGAACTCAAACTTTTAATACAATTCAGAAAATTTTGGAAAAATATGAAGTGTCTTTAAATATTAAATGCTACACAGACCGTATAGTAATCAGGGAAGCCTGCTGCGATACCGAAGGGCCCAACTTCGAATCCTGGAGAAAACATGAATGTTTGTAAATGTATAGTGTCAGTGCGCTATGGGGCACTCTAAATATGCGGATAGCCGAACTTTGTCTCGAGAGGTTGATGGTAGGGGAAGAGGGATTGGAGACCCTCGGACTCGCTTACCCCGGGGTGCCCTCCTTCAAAACTGGGACGAAATGGGCGAAGTGCTACTCTCAATATCATGGCGGTCTAGGCTTTGCCAACGACAGGCGCAATCTTGCTCTCCTTGCCACAATGAATTTCGTGGGTTTGTTCTGATGTCACTGCAAGGCAAGTAAGATAAGTCAAAGCATAACAAATATTAAATTATTAAGAAAGAAAGTAAAATTCACAGTGTGACCTCACAACAACGTCGCAACAAGACTACTCATCAGCATCAAACTGTAACCTCACAGGAAAATTAGTGTGATTTCACATTAACGTCACACTACGAAGTCACCATGTGACGTCACAAAAAATGGATGCCATGCGTTCAATGTCACTGTGACATTGAAGTTGTCACAGTATGACACGATTGCTACGTGACAACAACGTCGCTGGGTTGTTGGGGGTAGACAAGTTATCTCCTTCGCAGTTAGTGCAATCTGGCTTATCTGTTGTATTATTATGATTACTGGCTTTGAGCAAACTTACACATTTTGCAGCAACTAACAGACTAATTCTGAAAAGAAACACTTATAAGGTTTCTCCTTCAATCTCCTAACTTTCTTCGTGAGCATAAACTGTGAAACCCTATGTGGAGGACAGTGAGCAAATCTAGGCTATGTCCTTTAGTGTTGAAGAACTACAAAGTCAGAAGGAGGGTTTAAAGTGGACCCTTTAATTCAAATAATTACAACTCTCCAACTTGAGAGTAAGCCACTACTTGGGCTGAACTAAAATAATATGAAATAAAGTGTGTTAACAAATTCAAATACCTAACTTAGCTTAAGTAGGACGGCGAGGGAAGCTTAACTCTTAGTGAAATGCAATAATGCGAATTTCACTAGCAAACACTAGTAATTGCAAATGCCTATGAAGGCGAATTTTCAGTAGACAGAGGAAATCTTTGCGCGTACAGCCTTACGGCGATAAATCCAAGGCTCTGTCTTTCCCCTCGTTAACTCCTGCCTTTTAAACTGCTAACAGATATATGCGATTTGCATAAATATCTCGCTCGCGCTAAATTCGGGCAGCAACTGAAACTTTGAGATATCGATAGGAAAGTTCAACTAAAAATAATTTGGTTAATTAAAATAATGAATGCTACACACTTATGTGTAATAGAGCTTAATATTTAGAAAAATATTGATAAGTCCTAGTTATAAGCTGTTTAAAATAAATTTCTTAAACATTGGCTTTTTTAAAAAAGAGAGGGGAGGTCGCTGTCTTAATTTTCCTTTTAATTTTTAGCATTTGGTACTTTAAACCGAAACATGTTACGTGTTTTTGGAAACAGCAATGAACACTTTATTTTTTTAAATTTAAAATTAGAAAACTGATTTTCGGAAGATTAATTTGAGTTTTGTCCACTTAACCAGGTTATGCATAGCTCAAGTAAGTTACATTTTCTCCGAATGAATCTTATTATACAGGACACATCATATATAAAGGTCACGTATACAGTTGCGCAACAGGGTCTCTGTTATGCGTAGACAGAGAAACAAATCTTCTTCGATTCAAGCTTCTTCCAGTGGTGCAAACACCGGAGTACCTGGTCTGTGGCAACCTACCTGCATAGAGTAAATAGTTACTTTCGAATTTACTGAGAAGTAACAGAGGTGCTTCTAAATGCTGAGGAATAGTTACTAAAATGGCAAGAGTTCTAAGCATAAAAATGCCGCTTTCACATACCTCTTCGATTATAAACGAACCATGTAAGGCGGGCTGTCGAACTTGTAAGCATGTAAGGAAAAATAAAGTTAATTGTGTAAAGGCATTGCGAGTCTTAAGGGCATCATAACAAATTTTTAAATAATACAAAATCGTAAACGGATTTAGAATGTTTTGTATTCGCTAAGTCTTTCTGGCCGCAGGGCTATGGCATTAGGGTCGAATTATACGATTACAAATGTTTTTAAAATTAAATCACATATATAGCAAACAATATAAAGGTCCTAAGAATTATGGTTTCCATCCAGTTAAGTAAAATGATACCCTATAAGTGCTATCCAAGATAAAAACTTGCATCGCGATCTTTTATGTCAATAGAGAGGCAGTGAATCACGATTGGAATGAAACCAGTTCTCCAACGCTCACGGAAAACGGTACTTTTCAGTCTGACGTCAAAGGCAAACATGACGTAACGCGGAGGATGCCAGTGACAGATCTGTATTTTTATACCCCTCCCTTCCTAGTTTATTTTAGCCGGCTGGCGAACTTTTCGTATCGCGAGTTGTTACGCGGGCTGAAATATACTTTCGATTTTGAAAGTAAGTGTAAATTTTGTTGTGTAGAAATTTATCGCAGTATGTTTTATGTATGCCTGATCAAATTGAAGAAAATCTTTTTGATTAACAGATCATTTTGAAAAGAAAATATTTTGCGAAAATCAGAACCATGCATGTCTTTTTTCCTGTTTAATCTGATGTCCTGTCTGCTAGTATATTCCAGTTACATAGATTGGACATAGTGATTCAGAAGTTTGTATGCTGCATGCTGCGTTGTATGTGTAAAGTAAGTGATATTGTATTGTCAGATGTCAAAAATGTGATTTTTGTGTCTAGCAGCTACCATAACATCTGCTGCGTTTGTACCATTATTTAGTGTCATTAATTAAGTAGAAAATTATGAGTAGAAAAATAATTTGCTTAAAAGTTTATCTAGGAATTAATTTCCAGTTTAGAGTAACGTTGTTATCTTAGACTTTTAATACAAGTCATAACTTGGTCGAGTTTTGAATCAACTTCCCAAATGTGCAATTACAAGGAACAGTAATTTAATTTTAACAGAGACTAGTCCCTAACTTAGAATTATGTTTAGTTTAGTGTTTGATGTATATGCATTCAGTTGTATTTTGGATAAGGACTTGATTAGACAAATTCTGAATCTCTTCTTGTATTTAAATGGGATGGTAATAAATAGTTAAAAGATTAAGAGAAATAATAAATAAGTTCAAAAATAATTCATGATAGAATGAAAATGTGCTGCAGTTTGCTGCTTGGAGCAATGATATTATCTTCTCATAAGACTAGAAGTTTCAGTTGCTTAATATTAGCATTCTTATTGTCCAAAAAATATTCTCTTGCCAAACAGTGGGCTATTGCTTTCCACCCACTAACAGACATTCATTGAATATGATAGTGAGCTAGAAGTGTGACATAATTTTAACATCTTTTAAAATATTCTGCATCTTTTCATCTAGAGCATGTAGTGCTTAAAGGGAATATTTGCTTTTTAAAGCAGAATAACCTATTTACTTGCATATTTCTTCCACTTACATATTTTTCACCCTATTTTTTTTTTCAGCATATCATTTAGAAACTTCTGATTTATAGTAGCAGTGTGAAATATATGCTCAAATAGGAAATTATTTTGTGTAAGTAAAGAAATTCCTTTGGAATCTGTAATATAAAAATAGTGTGTCTGAATGCGTGCTTTTTAATGTGCTATGTTTATCATTTGAGCTATCTAATATATATACTGCGCATAAAAAAAAAAGGACAGTTCTATATCTCCCATTGTACTGGGCCGATTGACAGAATTCAAGTTGCGTTTTTCATGTCTCAATAGCACGATGTAGGATATATATTAGATTTATATATAGCATTATTCTAACGTAGGTATTTGAACACAAAGTCGGACTTTTTCTGAAATGACATGCCAGTTTTTTTTCCTTATATCGATTCTACAACGCAATTTGTGCCAAACTGCCAAGTTGTGTAAAAATTGCATGAGTAGTTTTTAAAAAATTAGCTCTCAAAATTTTAGCTCCTCAGTGTTAATTGAACTTGGTATATATTTACTAATCTCTCTCTCTTTATATATATTTATCTCTCTCTCTTTTTTTTTTTTTTTCCTTAAACTTACTTGATTCCTTCTTCCAGAATTTGAAATTTAGGTCTAATCCAAATATGATTCACACATTTTTTATGATTTATTTTTAAAATTTGTATTTTTAAATATTTTTTTATAAATGTTTCAAAAAAAATTTGTATTTAATTTTGTATTGTGTAACTTATAAAATTTTTAACATCCTCTTAAAGTAGTTGTATTGCTAGACATACCTGCAAAAAAATAAGAGTTTTTTTATTCAAAATTGTCTAAGGTATACATGAAATTATATATTGATGCATTTAGAAATTTGTATTCTTTTTTTTTTGAGCGATAATAATGTTAAATGTGGTTTGATCAAAAGTTTGAACAATGACTTTACCGCTCCTCTGCAATGCAAAAAAGGAAAGGAAAATTAGGTTGCTGTAAATTAAGAAGTTCACCAAGTAAATTATTCTTGGCGCAAACTGAAAAAAATACGGCAAGATAAATTTTTGAATTTGTTAAGTTTTGCACCAAATTTTGCAAAATTTAATATTTAGGCATAATTTGAGTCATAGAATCGAAATATGGAAAAAAAAATTGGCTTGTCATTTCAGAAAAAGTCTGATTTTATGTCAGAATACCTATGTTAGTAGAATAATGCTATGTATTTATCTAATATATATCCCAAGTCGCACTTTCGAAACATGAAAAACACAATTTGAATTTCTGCAATCAGTCCAGTAGAACAGCATGTATTGAACTGTCCCCCCCTTTTTTTTTTTGCACAGTGTAGTTCATATTTTTCCCTTTCTTGTTTTCAAGCAGTAAAGTTAGTAGGAAAAAGAGGAGGATACATAAGTAAATATGGTGTAAGGAAATTAACCAAATGTTATTTGATCTTTTACTGCTGGCCTTCATCAGTATTATGGGCTAATATTATTTTCTGTTTCTTGTGTCCATCATATAGGTGGGTGGAAATCTTAGAGAAGTTACCTGATAGTAGAAAATCCAGTGTGGATTAAGACCACTGGGTACTTGTAATTCAAATCCTGGCAATTAGGTTAGCTGCATCAGTGTTTTCATTTGGGGGTCTCTCTGGTATAACGTAAATAAGAGCTAGCTTATCTGGGAAACTTCTTCATGAAGGTTCCACCCCAACAGCATGGCGATGTTGTTGTGACATTGCAAACGTGTCACAGTGGGATGATCTCGGTGTCATAGGGGCATTGTGTGAAGGGCTTAATGTCCACTTTTTGTGATGTCACATTGCGACGTTGATGTGAAGTAACATTGGGACATTGATGTGCAGTCGCATTGTGACATTGATGCGTAATCATGCTGCAGTGTTATTGTGAACTTACATTGTAATATTGTTGTGAAGTTATACTGCAACAGTCATGCAACGACACACTGCGACTTTAATATAATGCCATAGCGTGCCATGAATGTAATGTCACTAAAGATGCAAATGCGTTTCACGCAACACAGGATTACTTTCTAAATGATAAGCGTGATGTACTTTATTTTAGTAAACAGGTAACTACAACAGTGTTTGGTAAAACTGCATATTACGGGCCAGTTTGGCGCATTTTCGAAAAATCGCAAAATTGGTTATTTTCGCATGTGTTAGAAGATCACTAACTCATCAATCATATAACCATATTAGATGGTTGCAAATTTGAATGAACCCTGTAAACGTGCAAAAAATTGATCATTTAAACATGCAAAAATATCTAAACAATCTGTAAACATGCGAAAATATCTAAAACAGAAGTTCAAGAAAAACAATGATAAAGTATTTGAAAGTTAATAACTATGTATTTATGGGATCAACAATATTAAAACTTTTCATAGTATCACATACCATTTTTAAGACAGTAGCAAAATGGAGTAAAACGTTTTAGCATGAAATTTAAGAAACTGTAATAAGCAGTAAATGAGCAATAAATGATCGGAAAGCATTTATTCTTATTTAATATAACATTTAAAAAAAAATGAAGATAAAATTCAAAATTTCGATCTGCTGAAACATGAGCAATAGTATAGTAAAAAAACAAAAAGTGATTAAACAATTTTAACTGCATAATTCATATTTTTATTTATAATAAACCGTAGAAACTTGCATTTGTTTCTATCCACACCAAAACGTAACAATACAATGGAGATGAAATTCAAAATGGCGTGCTCATTTCAACCACGTAAAGCCCGCTTAAATACTATAAACTGTAACCTTAAACCCTAACGATTTTCATGACACCAAGAGGTTACCAGATTTGGCACAATTTCGCTTCATTTGGTGACTGGCCCCTAATCTGCAGTCTAGCCCAATGTTTTATTGATTCTGTAAGGAATTATACTCCTCCAAGTTTTAAAATATTTCCAAAATATTCAAAATTTTTAAATTATTGAAAATATTCAGCATAATTGCTTGAAATTTTTTCATCGTACTAAAGTTGTATCTCACCCTATTAAGCTTAGGTACCTGTAATCCATTTATGTTTATTAGATATATACATGAACGATGTGGCATACAGAAAATGCAGTATGTAGTATATATGTTGCAAAAGTGATCATATAGTCATTTTCTAAGTGTATTATGTTGCAAATAGTTTTGAGTATTACCTGTCCAGAAAGTACATAATTTTGCTTTCACTCTTTAGAATTTAATATTAAGATTATTAATAGAATATTAAGAATTTAATATTAGATTAATTATTAAATTAAGACGCATAGTTTTCCACAATGTCTAAATTGTATTAAATATCTGAGTTCTTATTATACTTTATTAAAAATTTAACTGTATTTATTAATTTAACAGCTTTTTTCCCCCCTCTTTCAAAATAGAAATTATAAAAAAAACCTCGTAGGCTTGCAATATTTGTAACAACCATATTCCTTATTATTTACCATAATAAGAAATATACTTTTCCCCCTCAGTCTAAGCAGAAATATTAAAAAAAAATTCTATTTGGCTTGGAATAATTTTTTTAATTGTTAAGCTTTTAATTCTGTTTTCTGTTCTCCATTTCTCTCTTCCTTAATTGCTTTTCTTTCAGAAAAAGAGCTAAATTATTTTGATAATTGGATAAAAGAAAAACATTTTAGTACTATATTTATAGGACATTTACCTATATGAATATTTTGTTACACAACAGAATGTTTTGTTTTGAATCAAAAGCTTTTGTAAATCAGTACAATCATTGTTTCCAAATTAGTTAACTACAATCTTAGTTTTCGAATTAGCAATTTGTTATTTAATCTGTAATACTGAACGAGTAGTGGAATATTTTAGAGTGATATCGAAGCAGTCTCTTTAAATGCAATTTGGGAGAATGTCCAGTAGAATGCAAGCAAAACAGTTCAGTGGGGTTGTGAAGTAACAAATTATTTATTATATTTGGAAAATTCCTTGATGATTTAGAATCCTTAATTTTTTTTTCATGGAACATTTATCTACCTGTTTCATCACTAGTTAATGAATTGGGCATAGCCACTAATATTCTGAAGCTTTAATCTTTGATGAGATTTGAATAATTCTGGAATCAGTCTTTTAAAATATAAGAAGTTACAGTTTTATGACTCATGAAATTATTTGCAAGCTTCTTTAATTTGAACAGAATTTTTTAAAAGATTGGACATTCACACAATCAGACTAGCAGTCAACAGTTTGTTATATGTATATATATATATTAAAAGGAGTACTTATGTGTTAATGCAACCACTTGTGGTAACATTTCTGTAGGAATATAGAGTTTTGCTGCTAAATCACTAAAGAGAATAATGATGAGGTGTGCTCAGTAGATAACTGCTGAGTGCAATGCCAAGTTTGTGTATTTCTGTGATCCTTTTTAAGTGAAAACAAATCAATGCATTCATGGGGAAAACAGCACAACGAATTACAGAAGGTTTTTCACAAAAAAATGTGTTTCGTTTCTTAATCTATCATGTAACCCTTATTTAATAATTAAAATTTCTTCTGCCCATTAAATTATTTAAGTGTGTTTTATGATAAATTTCAGTAGTTCAGCAATCTCTTTGAAAACAGTTGCGAAAATTGCACTCTTGCATCTGATAAATAATTTTTACCTTTTCATATGTAAACTGTCATCAGACTGTGCCAAAGTGGTTGCATTGATACGTAAGTACCAACAAAGGGAGGGAGGAGGCAACTTTTGAGGAAAAACTGGCTGGATGGCAACATTGATCATAGATTATATGTGACAGTATTATTTTTTTAGTTTTGCCTAAATGATTTTGAATATGAACATGGAGAAATGTAAACTGTTATGGCTTGAAGTTTTGTACTATTTGGGGTATTTATGTATTAATGCAACTACTTTGGTGCAGTTTGATGATTTTTTACAGATAAAAAAAGAATTATAAAAATTTACTGACATAAATATTTTTGCATGTATGTCGATTACATCATAGATTATGGCCATTTTCACGAAGTTGTGAAGTGTTATTGCTAATTTGTAAAATCTGGTCAAATCTACCAATATTGCATTTTTGCTGAAATTACCACAAGCTTCAAAAACCATTAAGGTTTACATTTACTGTTAGGGAATTTAGGGTTACTTTTTATACTGTGTAACTGTTCTTTCTGAAAAACCGTTGTTTGACTGTGCTTCTCGTTGATAATTATGCTTGCAAAATGGCTGGCATCGAAAGAGTTTGAACGCATGGATTTCACTTATGTGATTCAGTTGCGAGATGACGTGAAACGTATGTGAGAGACTTGTGCATAAATTATTTCTTTATTTTGAATATGTACGAGTGTCCATGTGCAAAAATAATATGAAATTAGTTGAAAGAGGAGATGTGACAGATTTCTGTGTATGGCGGTGTTGTGTGCCCCGTCCTTCCAAGCACAAGGTCAGAGGAGAGTAAGAAAGGCTCTCGGATTTAATAAGGGCGAAGTAAGTCTGATTCTTCAGCCCTGTGATCCTCGTGAGTATGATCCTTCAACTAACATATTTATGAGGTCGGAAATGCATGAATCAGTTTATTATGGATGAGTTGCATGTGTGTGACCATACTGTGGTAGTCGGGAAGATGTTTTGTAGAGAGATGTGTGTGAAGATGTGTTTGAGTTGTTTTAGTTATAAGTTCTCTACATATTTCTATGGCTAGAGTAGATTTAAGGGTGTCCCTTGGTTTATTGCTAAGTTGTTGTTTCATTTATGGTAACCTGAGTAGTTGAATGCTATGGAAACCCTATTATGACATAATTGGTTGTGTGATTGCAGTGAATCTGAATGATGGGAAAAGATTTAGAAAGCATTGTTTGTGTGTTGGATTTGGAATAAGAAGTACATTGTTATTTTGTGGTTTACATGGTAAAATGGCTGAATGCGGTAAGATTAATTTGAAGTTTCTGCACGATTTGGAACGTAAAGGAAAAAGACATTAATTGGCTGGTGTGTAAATAAAGGTTTATTTAGGTTGGTCCATGGCGTCCATGACTATGTGGAATTCAGATTTTATCAATGTAAATGTTGAAACATCTATACCGTTTAGCCGTTTTGCTCCAGCTACTTCTTTTAATCATGTTACCATCCGTGAGGAATTGTCGACTAATATTGTCAAGGACAACCATCACCCGGAACTCCTCAGGCAAAAGGCTTTTGAAATCATTAATGATATTCCAGCCCAGGCCCTTGTGATATATACAGATGGAAGTAGATTAGATAAGGGTAGAGCAGAGAGTGGCATTTATTGTAATACCCCTGAAGGAGATATCAGATGCAGCATCAGAAACTCTGATCATCGCTTCGTCTTCAGATCGGAACTTATCACCATTAGCAAAGTACTTGATTATGCTCTCTGTTCAAGTAGTGAAATTATATGGGTTCTGACAGACAGCAGAAGCTCCATTCAGTACCTTAAAAACTGGCCTAAGATCATGGATAAGACCGGTCAGGATATTGTATCTAAACTTTTTGAGCTTGGACAGCATAAATCAATGTATCTCCAGCGGATACGTCCCTAGTTGGGGTGTATGGTAACGAAACAGCTGACGATCTGGCAAGAAAAGGTTGTAATCTCCCTACACACACTTTCACTGATTTATGCACAATGAAAATTCATGCCTATTACAAACATAAAAGTAACACGGCATGGAAAATTTTTCCATTTCACCAGTGGTATTTCGCTGAACAACCAGGCCTGTCACTTCTGAGTAAAAGATCCAAACGGCCATGGCCAGATTCAGAAGTGGGCATCTTCGATGCATGAAATTCAAAGAGGGAGAAAAGACCTTCCCCTCATGTGCCTGTTCCCTCCCTGCCTCTCCCGCTCACCTACTGGATTGTATAGGCATCTTCTTGAGAGCTGTCAGCTGAGCAGGATGACATTTGCGATTTGCTTGTGAGGCAAGGTCTCTTGGAGTTGGTGTAGGCTTTCCTGTCCCAAGGGGATTTGAAACAAAAACAACAACAACAACAGGTTTATTTAGTAGCTGTTATAAGTATCCTGTTTGTAGGAAGGAAATGTGTATGGTTGGAATGTCTGAGGATACCGGTGCTACGGAGGATATTTTTGACTCATTTTTGTGAATTTATGTGGCAACGCCAGTGTACAAATTCTAGTTCAGATAATTTTAGGAAGTTTTTGGATGCTGTGAAAGAATTTTGTTTGACTGAAGACAGAAATTTTTAAATAAGGTAAGTGGATATTTTCTTTGTGTAGTGCTGAGATGAATTTCTTTTTTTATGGTATTTCATTGTTTGACCAAAATAACAAGTCAAAGAATTGCACAAATTCGGTGTCCATGCACCGCCAAAAATCGCCAGTTATCACCAAGGGGCACCTGTAAATATATTTTTACCCACAAAGGAAATATTTACTTATTTAGAAATTGCCTTGTTTTCAGTAAAACAAAATTCTTTAATAGCATCCAAAAACTTCTTAAAATTATCTGAACTAGAATCTGTATACTGGCGTCGCCACATAAATTCACAGAAATAAGAGTGAAAAATATCCTCTGTAGTGCCGGTATCCTCCGATGTTCGACTGTAAATATTTCCTTCCTACAAACAGGACACATATAATGGCTACTAAGTAAACTTTAATTTACACACCAGTCAATAAACGCCTTTTTCCCTTTCGTTTCAAATCGTACAGAAATTCAAATTAATCTTACCACATTCAACCATTTTATCATGTAAACCACAAAATCACTAACATACTTCCTAACCAACATTCAGCACTTAGATATCTTTGCCCATCATTCAAATTCACCGAAATCACACAACCAATTACGTCATAATAGAGTTTCCATAACATTCAATTGCTCAGGTTACCGTAAATTAAAGAACAACTTAACGATAATCCAAAGGGCACCTTTAAATATACTAGAACCACTTTGTGTAGTGCTAAGATGAATTTCCTTTTTTATGTTATTTCATTGTTTGATTTAAAATGTAGTTTATTGAGGTTATACATTTTTTGTTTGGCTCTAGTATAGAATTGTCTGCTCTTTTGACTATTTAAGTGAAAATAGATAGATGTATATGTATGTACATGGACAAAGTCAAGGGAGTTCGCAATGCCAAGTTTGTGCAATTCTCTGACTTTTGTATCATAGATAAGAGGTAGACATCAGTAGCTCTGCTTATTGTATGATTTGTCACTCTAGTGGTTGTTTAAGCTTAACTCATTTAATTGTAGATCGATGTGAGTTCTCAGTTTAAGATAAGTTACACTCCAGTGCTTTTATTGCTTATATTATAAGGAAATTTTGAGGACTGTAAATGCAGCTGATCCTTAAAGAATGAAAGCTTGACTTGCACAAGCCTGCTTTATATATAGATTTTGATAAAAACTTTTGGAAATTACTGAAGTTGGTTAGCCTATATTTAAGGGTGCGCCTTGGGTTATCATCAAGTTGTTTAATTTTTGGTAACCTCAGTAGTTGTATGTTATGGAAACCCTAGAATGACAGAATTGGTTGCGTGATTGCAGTGAATTTGACTGATGGGGAAATATTTTTTGGATGTCAGTTAGGAAATGTGTTCCATTTGTGTGCTTTTTTTTGAAGCAGTTGAGGACAGAAGAAAAAAAATCTTGTTGGATGTAATTCAACAGAATTATAAGTGTCCTGTTTGCATGAAGGAAATGCGTATGCTCAAACGTAAAGATCATTCAGATGGCTTTGCATGGGTTTGATGCAAGAAAGGCTCAAATGGTCACCATATAAAGTGTTCTGTTAGAAAGGGAACATGCCTTAAGTAAAGTTTTGGATGCTGCTAAGGAATTTTGTGTGCCACAGACTGAAGACACAGAAATTTCTAAATAAGGTAAGTGGATGTTTTCTTTGTGTAGTGCGTAGATGCGGTAGTAGTGTGTAGTGCTTTTTTGTGTTATTTCATTGTTTGATTTAAGATGCAGTTTATTGAGATTATATATTTTTTGTTTGGCTGTAGTGTAGAGTTGGGTGCTGGTTCTTTGATTTTTAAGTGAAAATAGATTGATGTATACATGGACAAAGTGAAGTCAGTGCGCAGTGCTGAGTTTGTGCAATTCTCTGATGTTTGTTTAAGCGAAAATTGGTCAATGTGTACATGGATACTGAGTTTGTGCAATTCTTTGACTTGTTATTTTGGTTTTGTGTAGCGGCGATTTTTGGAGCAAAAATTGCTGTTGCCCAAAACCAATAACAAGTCAAAGAATGGCACAAACTCGGTGCCCATGTACTGCCAGAAATCACAAATTTTCGCCAAGGGGCACCCGTAATTATATTTTTACCCTGGATCCTGATCTACATTGTGACTAATCGTTTTCATTGCTTTATGAAATGAGAAGATAATTTGCTAAATGTCGTTTCAGGAAATGAACATATTATTATTAGACAAAGAAGCCAGAAACTATCAAATGGATAGTCATTTATGCGGAAACAAGCTGATATCATAAACTCTTGGACTGAAATATTCAGGCTGAAAGAAGATGGAAAACAGAAATACATACTACTGACAAATGAAAAGAGAAATGGACCTATTGTTAAAAGCATATTTAATTATATGGATAATATTATGGCAGAATGTAGAACATCCTTGAACTTTGATAGCCTAGATCAGGGGGACTTTCTCTGTAGGGGAATTTTGTGGTTTCAGGAGAGAATGTGGTCAACATTTTATTCAGCTGATAAGTACTTAGCTTTAGTTTATGAATGTAAAAAAAACTACTGTTATTGAAGTTTTGGTATTTATCAACTTTTCTGTACTTTTTGTTGTTTAATTTATAAAATATGTTAAAAAATAATCTAAATTTAAATAAATGTATATATGTATTTTTGGGGTTTTGGAAAGGAAGGAGGTTGATCTAGCGGTGGTGAAAGGGGTGAAAGAACAAAACAGATTTAGAACCACTGGCCTAGATGCTGTGAAGATTGAAATGTTATTTTTATTCTTGTTAAAAAAAATGCATGGGAAATTTTTGGATACATATATCGATCTTAAAGCACTGCTGGAAAAGATTTTTGGGAAAATTTATTGAATAGCTGGGCAGCTTCCCAAAATTCTTTATATTCTATGAAATATTTTTTCCTTCAAGCAGTTCCTCATCTTGAGCACTTGTTAAAATGTGTATTTCTCTAATCGTAATATACTTGAAGGATTAAGTGAAAAGTCAATGGCATCATCAAAATGATTACTGATCATAATGAACTTCCTGGGGCTGGCAAAGAAAACTCATAATGGAGTTAAATGAAAATGGATAATGAAATGTGAGAAAATGAGTTCAACTTTTCTAAACTTAAACTCCCCCGAAAAGCAAGCTAAACTTAGCAGTTATTAAGAAATATTGAGAAACCAAAATGGTAAGTAATTTTAGAAAGCATGTAGTAAACATGCTTTCATAAAAATAAGTCACTTTTAATGAGTTAAAAGGATTATACATTTTGTTTCAGTTATGAAATTACTTGAAAATCTGTGTGCATGCATTAATTTTTTAAATTATTTGAAATTATTTCAGATTTTTAGTATGAAATAGTTTACAGAATTTTTGAAATGGGAGTCACAGTCACCTCTGACAATGTTTAGCGATTCAAAATGTTGTTCCCTTTAGCAGTTTTTGTGACAAAATACCGTGCTTCAGTTTCTTCCATTGCTGGCAAATTCCACAAGCCCATGTTTTAAAATTTAAGGCAAAAAATGTCGTGACTTTGGAAGTTTGAATACAGCCCAGGGAACACATACAAAAATGGCGACGTTACTTGAACGAAGAATTATTTTGAACATAGATGCCAAGCATTGTTATGTGCATGTTTGCCAGAGTTTGGAACATTCTGAAAATCTAGTAACTTCTACGAAGGTGGTTGCAGTAATATGTAAATGCTCGGTTTCATATTTATGATGCTATTTCTATTTTGTTTGTAGCCATATGTACTTTGAATAAGACACATTTTCCTTGAGGCTATTTTTTAGTGAGAAATTGCAACGTTTGAGTTTTTGGTTTGAAGGAAATTTCAGGAGTAATTTGCTCAAATGCATATAATATTGTGCTGAAAAGTACTGATGCATCAAATATAACTAGAAATATATTTTATCCAAAAGAAAGGGTTAAAAGAAAAGCCATAAAGTATCTCTGTTTGAAGCTATTCTTCTTGAGTTTTTAGATATCTAATTTTATGAGTATATTTAATTTGTGCTGTTTGTGCTTTTTCATATTTGAAGTATGCTGGAATCATAAGTGACTTTTAAAATTGCATTATGTTTTTCCTTTTGCCTTCAGATGTTCAAACAATTATACTTTTTGCTTAATTACAGTAAAATTTTGTTATCAGAGCATTTCATGATGGGATTTGATGAAGACTTGATAGCTTTAAAAGAACGACTACAAGTAAGTACTAATTATGTAGATTGTGAATGGAATTTATAACTATGAAAAATATTAGCATTTTCCCTAATATTTGTAAATAAGCAAGTTAACTACTGCATTAACATTCTAAAAAGGGATATTAATGGGGCCATGTAGCCTTATGATTTGTCAGTCTGATTTGTAATTTTTGTTTTTATTATTGGATTGTATTAGCTGAAGCAAATATATACATCAAAGAGCGATTACAGTATGACCACCCTGTACTAGCATGTAGGACCACATTTAGTTCTCAAAACTGCCAGCATCCAGCATGGTATTGACTCCACAAGGGGCTGATATGTAGTCTGAGGTATCTGGTACCAACCGCTCACCAGCTGATTCTGAAATTCCCACATATTTCAAGGGGGTTGCGTGGCAGCACAAATTTGGTTTCCCATATGGGACCACAAATGCCCTATTGGATTCATGTCAGGTGCATTTGGAAACCAAAACATGACCTGAAAGTCACTGGAAAATTTCTTGAACCACTCCCAGACAATTTGACCTTTATGACATGGTTATGATGTTATCTTGTTGGTAAACACCATCCCCCACTGGAAATGCTGTTGTCATGAATGGGTGAACCTGGTCTGCAGTGATGTTCATGTAGCATACAGATGTCAGATGTTCTTTGGGGATTATGGGCCCTAATGTGCTCCATGAAAACATTGCCCACACAATAATACCCCCACCACCGGCTTGTGTCCATTCGGGAGCCAAAGGTTTGTTTGGAAATTGGCATATTAACACAAGCACCATCAACACGGTGGACCAGAAAACGAGATTTGTCGGACCATGCAACTTTCTTCCATTCTTCTAATGTGAAATTCTGATGTTTCTTGGTCCATTGCAGGTGCAGCTGGCAATGATGTACCGTCACTGCAGGGACATGCTTTAACCTTCGGCTGCATAGGCCCATATGCAGCAATGTATGCTGCATAGTGTGTTGAAAAACATTGTTTGTGTATCCACTGTTGTAGCTGGCGGTGATTTCAGCTGTTGTAGCTCTTCAGTCACTGTGAGCAATTCGTAGAAATTTCCACTTTCCTCTGGAAACAGTGTGCCATCAATGGCACACTGCTGGTTGGCGACTTGTAGTTTCACCATCCATACAGCACTTTTGATATGTGCTCACAACAACTGCACGTAAACAGCCCACTAAATGCGTCATTTCTGATAATGATGTTCCCAGTCGCTGAGCCATAACGATTTGACATTAATCGAAGTCTGATAAATGATGTGCTTTTCCCATTATGTCGCTAAACGTGCTATGTTTGGATAGATGGAGGGTGGTCATAATATAATGTCTCTTCGGTATATGTAAGAGAAATTCAAAATTAGTTAACAAAGCTTGAAAGGTTTTATTTTTCTCTTAATTTAGTGAATATTAAATTAATGTGTTAACTTTATAGTATGTCAGAAAGTTTTAACTTTTGTATGGCAACAGATGTATAAATAACAGAATTAAGGTATCAGATACATTACGTTTTATGCCATTTGCTGTGGAATGTTTTATATAATTGGTAATTACCTGAATAATTAATAATTATTTTAGAAGTTACAGTTTTTATTAGTTATACATATATAATTTTAATTTAACTTTGCAACATTTATAATATATGTATTATTTATTCCTTGGATAGATTCTGAGAAAGAGCAAAAATGTGTTTTATTTACATGCAGGTAAATGTGTTGTCAAAAGCATTATGAAGCATTATGTTGACATATCTATTTGAGAAAGTATGAAGTTTCATATATTTTGAAGTTGGAATTTAAGATGAACTTGGCATGAATCTCTTTAGAATCATGCAGTTTGCAACTGATGTGTTCAGTAATGCATAGACTTAAAATATTTTTCTTCACATTTTCTGCTTAACATAAGCATTTTCACCAGATGTATGGCAATAGTATTCACTGTTTAAAATCATTTATTGGGCAGCAAAATTAGGAGACAATTAGTTAAGAATTGTAGACTATGAAGAGTAATTTCAGAAGGATCATTAGTATTTGTGATTATATTGATCCCTGCGTAATCAAAATAGTTCATTGAGGGCAGTAAGATAGAGAAGATTTTCTGTGATTTATGTCTGTTGCTTCAATCAGAGTCTTTTCTTGTTTGGGGCAGTAAAAATGCCCAGAGTGACTACAGCTGATTACATATTTGTAAAAGGTAAGTTTATGAGATGCATGAGCTAAACAGAAAATGAACTGCCTTTAAACCCAATTTAATATAGGCTTGGGTCACAATGAAAATCTAAATGTTTGCTATACAATTTCCACAGGAGCTGTAAAATGCTTTTAACACAGATAAATAACTGTACTTTAAGAAATTCCTAAATTATCTCATTTTAACTATACTATGGGGATGTGCTATGTATGCTTATAACAGTTTGTTGGGATCATACATCCTACCACTGATATTTTTCATTTCTTAATTTATTTCATTATCATCACAAATATTTAACTGTCCATGTAAAATAATAATACATAGCGGTGCATAAATTTAAAAAAGAACAATATATAATACTGTTATATTTCTTTCCTTTTCGTGTATTTCATTATAGTTTCATAGTTATTTTCTTGCAGAATATTCATCACTTTTACTTCTTCTTTATTACCTATTACATCATCCCCTAATTTTGTTTAAAGGTTAAATATCCTTTCTATGAAGAATTTCATTATCATGTTTTACTGTTACTTACATAGTCATTTGCATACTTATAGACTGTGTTCTGTTGTCTGTATGCTGCCAGAATTTTCACAGCACTCCAATATAATTACTATAGGTCAGGCAAACTTTTTATAAATATTTCATATCAAATGAATGCTAAATATTATATCGAATGTAATAGTTATGTTGAACTAATTGAATTATATGGAAATACTTGATGTATGGTAATGCTCTACAAATAAACTTTAAATTTATTCCATTCTTCGAAATTGCCATGTAAAAATAGATTTCTCCATATTAAATTTTAAATGCGATATTGCATGCTACCTCCCTTTATGAGTGCATGTCTTCTGATATAAAGCAGCATATGGAACTACAGTTGAAAGTCCAAGATTCGGAATTATAGGAAATTTGTTGATTTTAGATTTAAAAAATTTCTGGATTTAGATCATCAGCTTAAATCTAGTAAGATAACATGCAAAAATTATAAAATTTAAAAGTGGAATATTTGTTTATGGAATAATGAAGCATTTATGACCTTAAGAGAATCAAAATTTACTAAAAAAACTCGATATTTACATGTTTCTCTTACTAAGTTCTACTGTTTATGTTCTGTAATTGCCAGGTCAAGAATTCCCTCTAAACTCCCAGTTGAAACCTTTTCACATTCAAAAACCGCTTAGTGATGTTCTCTACTATCGATTATTATATTTTCTCAGTTTAAAACCATGACAGATTTCAATGATTTTTAATTGATTGCTGATTGGGGCATTGTCATCACAATGGAAAACTTTTGTTATATCATCTTCAGTTCTACTTCTGCACATGTCTTTACAAATTCCATTAATTGGAAAATTTTGCCTTCTGTAGCATTCAAAATCTACATCAGAATAAGGCTATTTGTTTGCTTAATTTTTAAATCACACTTTAGCTCGGACTGTAGCAAGTCTGTTATAGAAGAGAAGTACCAAATATGCTTTCACTTGGTAAATCCTGCTACAGCTGCAGAATTAGAAAATCTTTTCCATATGAACAAAAATTCAAACTTTAATTTTTATAAGGTAAGTGTATAACAATAGCCTGCAAAAAATAAGGTGGATCAAATTAGAAAGTCAAGGCAGAGCACAATTTGCTGTTAACTTAAGTTCTTCAGAATCTATTTCTTTTTCTTCTCCTTGCTACTATTCTAGAAACCTCTAGGAGGAACAATACACTCTAAGCAAATATGTCTTGGTGGGCTCAGTTATTGTTTAGATCAGATAGAAAAATGTTTTGAACCACCTCTGTAGACGCTGAAGGGTTGGAAGTATAGTCGTAGCTAATGTCAACCAGTATTGTAATTATTTTAGAAGAGAAAGCAAAATGCAAAGCTACTAAAGAAGTGGTGCTATCTGTTGACCTTCCATGTTCTGAAAGTAAATGAGTAATTGTTTTAATACTGGACTTACAAAGTTGGACTTGCCACCTTATTGTCTCATGTATTTTTCTGAGTTTTGTGTTGCTGCTTGCTAAACAGTAATCCAAGGCTCCTGGTCACTTTTCATGATCATGTACCCAGTACTCTATCTAGAAGGCATGCTCTCCAAACCTAGATGTTCACCTCCCTCTCCAGCTG
This sequence comes from Stegodyphus mimosarum, assembly GCA_000611955.2. Taxonomy (NCBI): domain Eukaryota; kingdom Metazoa; phylum Arthropoda; class Arachnida; order Araneae; family Eresidae; genus Stegodyphus; species Stegodyphus mimosarum. The sequence continues at coordinate 21,673 of KK121801.1, forward strand.
AATTTAGGCCTGTGTCGACCAAATCCTTTCCACAGTACACTATTTTTTCAGAGGTGAAAGTGCCTTCCTTTTGCTTTTTTGGATTCTCTTATGAAACTACTTTAGAATTTTCAACCTGCCAGCCTCTTCATGGGATCAACTGTGAGAACTAGATACAGCTGCTAAGATTAGCAGCTGATTGCTAGTTGTCATACAAGTGTTCGTTAATCAGTCTGTTGTCGTTAAAGTGATATGCAGGAATCTCTCTAGCCAGACAAAAAATCACCTTTATAGAATACCTTTAAAAAAAAATATGTTCTCATTTCCTAAACAATGTAAGGGGAAAGTCTTTAGGAAATCTGGAGCTCCAGATATTGGATCATTCTGGATATTGGATGTCTGGGTTTCTGACTTTGTCCTGTTTTCTTTCGTAGAAAACTAAGTAGTTTTATAAAGTTTAATTCTGTGTTCAAAGCTATTTTATTTTTAATCCTCATGGAAAGAAGCTAAAGGAATAATGGAATTTTTAGAAATTTATTTTTTTTATTGTGTAATTATCTGTCATTTTCATTAACTGATGGCTAAATCCTAACTGAGGTTCGTAATTTATAGTAGTTTGAAAAATCATAGTTATGCATTTCTAACTTTGACAAGAATAATTTTTAAATACATTTGTTTTTTCTTTCCATGTTAAGTACAAATTAAATATTTAATAATAATTTTTCAACTGTAAAATGATGAGTGCAATATGTGTAGGTTAATTGCAACAGTAAATATGTTTGATGTTTTGATAAGTAATTTTATTTAATTTTCTTTTAGGTTATATTTGATGCTGACCCCAATCAGGTATGAAACTGCTTTTTTTTTTATAAAGTTTTAATATATTTTCTGCGTTTATTATTGACGTAGTATAGTATTTTTAAGCAAAGTTTAGTATACTTCTCAAAGAATTGTACGTTAAAAATTGAGTGATAATTAGTAGAATACAAAATAAAAAGGTATGCAGAAGTTTTTTTTTTATTGTTAGCCTTCCATTTATATATAAAGTAAAATATCCTACACAGTTTTAATAAACATTTACTTTTATTGAAAATTTGCCATATTCTTTCATGTATAAGCCACAGCCTTAATTTTTGCCTCTAATTAAAAAAAAAATATTCTTCTTTTCAAAACATAGTAAATTCCAATGTAATAAATTTATACTAAATTATAAACATTCATGTGTATAAAATGGACTTCTAATTTTCATCTGCTTTTTTGTGAAAAAAAGTACAGGCTTATGCATGAAAGAACACAGGGTACTTATGCGTTATGAAGACTACTTAGCTAACTCGGCAAAACTGGCGATCGATACAATTTTGTTGACCCATCTATGCAATTTCATACTCCAACATGTGGAAAGGATATGGGGTTCCGCAGAGTGGAGTAACAAGCAACAATGTGGGACAAGCCGCCATCATTTCAATACCTATTTAACTGAATTTATTTGGTGGAAAAAACAGGAAACGCCTTTCGATGCTATTTTGAAAGCTATTTCCTGCCACGATCCTCACCATTAACTTCGACATTTTCTTTTAACCAGGTTTAAGTAAGTTAATTTTAATTTTTTTTAATTTATATATAATTTATACATATAATTTTCTTTAGAAAGTTAAAACTTGAACGATAGTATTTCAAGGTTTTAAAAACTGCGCATCTAGCTGCAAATTTTTTTATTACACTTTTATTAATAAGTAAGAATGTAGAAGCTATGGTTCATTCGAAACCTCTAAAATCCTATTTGTAAAAGCACAGTTGTGCCAAAAATTACATATCAAATCAAAATACCATTATAAACAATAAAACATGACTAAAAAGAAAAAATAATATATGAGACTAATAATTGAATATTTAAAAAATGTGGGAAAAGTAGAAGTTGCAAGAAAAGTAAAAGTTGTAAGAAAAATGGGAGATGTATAAAAAGATCAAAATGGCAATATTCCATTGAGAGTCACACAACAGTTTCGTCTGGGAAAAAGTACTATGCAACTCCCACTGAAATATTACCTCCACGCGTTTCAACAAACGACCATTTGAGATAGTTAACGCGGAAAATAATTTAATGATACCTATCAAATCATTTAATGCTAATTGATATCGTCTCAATTGGGCATTCCTTTTCCCTATGCGTGGAAGAAAAGTTAGAAGGAGAAGTAACATACAACATATTTCAAAAAATTTTTTAAAAATAGTAATACGTATAAGAAACTAGGAAACAAATACTGCAGAACTGTCTTATAAAATTTTAATCAAGTAAAGAAATTTAGAGATCCAAAAACTGTGATATGTTGGAAGAAAAAATTTATTTGGAATTCTGGAAGGAATGCCAAATCAGACCAATTTACTTAATGAACCTTTAAAGTAAAAATTATGGGAAGCAAAACTATTACATATTATAATTAAAAAAACTGGTAAAGAACCTGATTATGAAAACCGACCTGTTCAAATTAAGTGAATATGGGATGAAAGAAATTTAGAAATCTTAAAGCAGAACCTTGTTTAAAGAAAAATTCAATTGTAGAAAACCAATAAGTCAAGAAAGAATGCTAAATCTGGCAAATAAAAATGACAGCAATACGGGTAAATACAATATTGAAACCTAAAAACGTTAAAAGTAATTTTACAGTCGCCCAGTAAAAATCTGAAATACTATTAGTGAAATGTACTATTAGGAATACCATAACAAAATGGGGGCTCCCTAGTCCAAAGTAAAACTGATTTGTTAAACTTGAATTTAAAAATAATTTCAAACGGCAGTTAAATAAAACAGAAGTTAAATAAAAATAATTGTAATTATAAACGGTAGTTAAATAAAACGGAAGTCAAAAGAATAATGAATTAGCTTAGTCATGAAAGATGACGCAAAAAGATAATCTTACCTCCATGCAGCTTGGGCAAAAACTAACGTGCTGAGATGAAGGAAAAAATTCTATGGGGCGTCCAAAGTAGCCAAAAAAAAATAATAATGGTATTTTGTTATATTTGTTAATAATGGTATTTTGATTTGATTTGTAATTTTTGGCAAAACTGTGCTTTTACAAATAGGATTTTAGAGGTTTCGAATGTATCATAGCTTCTACATTCTTATATATATATATATATATATATATATATATATGTATACGTTTATTTATAATATGTATATATATATATACTCAGGATATTTGGTTTTTACGTTTTTGTTCCTTTATAATTAGGACTTTTATTTGTAAATGAATTTATAAATATGAACCAAAAATCGCCAATGAATATTTTTATCCCCAAATGTCGCCAAGGTAGTCGTCATAGTACGTAAGTACCGAATGCAGTAATTATGTTAACCTTAAATCTGATGTTCATCATAGGAACCTTCTATGTGTGCACGTACACATATGTAAACATGCATATGCAAACAAATAATATATAAGTACATGCCTAAACAATCATTCACTCACACACACACACAGAGCAAAACTTAAGTACCATACAAAGTCTAAGATCTAGATTCATCAGGACTTTGACAATTTGGGATTTTTCTAGATATTTGATCATCAGTTTAAATCCAGTAGGATGATGTGTAGCTGTTATGAAATTAAGAATATGAATTATTGGTTTTTGAAATAATGAAGCATTAATGACCCTAAGAGAGTCAAAATTTGCCAAACACATTTTTTTGCTTTATTAAAGTGCTTAATTGTTTTGTGCCAATACTTTCTGTTTAATTCTACAGATAGACATAATTTCTTATTCAGTTGCAAAGTTCCATTCTTCAAGTCCTATAATTGCCATGCCAAGATTTATATATAGCATTGTTCTAACATAGGTATTTTGAAACAAAATGAGTCTTTTTCTGAAGTAACATGCCAATTTTTTTCCATATTTCGATTCTGCAACTCAAATTGTGCCTAAATATTAAATTTTGTAAAATTTGGTGCAAAATTTACGAGAAGTTCAAAAATTTAACTTGATGAATTTTTTTCAGTTTGGGCCAAGAATAATTCAGTTGACGAACTTCTTAATACATGACAACCTATTTTCCTATCCCTTCCATTGTGCAGGACAGGAAAAAAAGTTACATTGTGCCTGAGTGGAGAAAAAGTGACATCGTTCATTCTTTCAAATAATTTTAACAAAGTGTGTAAACTACATTTTCGTTATTATCGCTTTCAACAAATATGCCAATATATAAATTCACGTATATCTTCGGAAATTTTGAATAAAAAGTTCTAATTTTTGCAGGTATGCTTAGAAATACATCTACTTTAACCCACTGAACGGCCCGCTTCAATTCTATTTACGTTCCGAAAACTGCAGTAATAATGAACCATGTTTGCAAAATTTTTTCTGTTTAGCTCGAACTAAAATCATTCTCAAATACCCCATTGGTAGATTTCCTTCCCCCCTCCTTGTAGGACGATCAACAAGGTGTTTCATTTAACTGATGGACTTCTATTGTTAAAACGCTTTTGTGCATTGGTTACTGCCTATAGGCGATAAACAGATGGTGGTTTGCCTTACCGAGGAAGGAACTGCAAGTTTTCTCTGCATGCTTTGGTCAGAGAAAAAGATTTTTTTTTGTGGAAATCCAAAAACAGAAAAGGGAGGTCCCTGTTGACTTGTTACTAGTTTTGTGCATATATCTGATTTTAATTGCTTATCAAATAAAAATTTTGATTTTTATTGCATTTGGGTACATTAATATACGTTTATAGAATGTTAATTTGTTGAAAATGCGTAATAAAAAAGCCTTCAAAAGTGAATATTAGTGCAGTGCAAATATCTTAAATGGAATACTAATAAAAGTTTCTATATGCATATCGCAGTCATAAAATCGTATGAACTAATGAAATGGTGTATTTTAACTAATTATCCGCTTTTGATTCAACCTATCAAGGTTTAATGCTAAGTTAAAATTTGTAAGAGGTTTAAAATACCAAATTCCTATTGCATGTACATGTAACTTACATGTACATGGTAATTAATGCATTATTAAAATAACAAGCACATGCTTAGTGTTGGTAATTTCGGCAGATTGTTTGTAATTTATTTTACTATAAATCTATTTCATTTATCTTGTTTCATACTTATAAAAGGGAATTTTGCCTTTATCTCATTTATTGGTTGGCAGAAGTAATAAAATAGTGAATATTTTGAAAGAAATTTCAGGCATAATCTTATGTGACAACCTTGTTAAATCAGTTATGGGCATACAGAAAAGTTAATGTCATGTATACATCTCAGTGTCTGAAATGAATGGCATGGTTGTGAAATTTGGTGCATTTTCATGTGATTATTTTTGACAGAAAGAGTTATCTTATGTGAATCGTAAATGAACATTCTTTTAATTCTTAACTTAAAGACAGCACTCGCATCAAATTGCTAAAATTCATTTTAAGGAAAATTTAGAATAAAATATAGATGTAGTATATTAAAAGGAATATGGATGTAGAATGTAAAAAGGAATAAAATGTAAATGTAGAATATTAATATTACATTCTTTTACTTTTCAAAGTGGAATTTTCATGGTTTTTCCCTTGCCTAATATTAATGCCAGCAAGTTTTCCTTAGATAGTACTCGATAGTCCTTGCATGCTTTGGAATGATCAAATAAACCAAACCAGAACAAAAGATTTCAAAGTGGTGTTTCACATTTTTGAGGGTTCTTACAAGCAAATTATTTAGATATCTCAATTCACATTATCAAATGTTATAATTTAAGTAAATAAAAGCAAGCTGAGGATTTCCGCTTAAACTATTTGTTTTACAATAAAAAGTAAGAACAATAGTTTTTGAATAAATCTTGCAAAACATCAAATAGAGAAATAAGCTCACGAATGTAAAATTTAATATTTGTCCAAAAAGAAACCGTTTTGACGTAGATTTTGAATAAAACTTGATTAATTTTGAAGGCCGTCAGACACAGGTATTTCTTCAGGAGGAAAAAAAAATTGCTTCTGTAGAATTTGCATATTTATTACATATCTGGTATAGTGCTCCCATAGCACTTCTAATTGACAAACTTTATTTGATGGAAAATAGGAAGCTTGCTATTAAAATTCATATTTTTCAGTGCCATCTGTATTACTGAAGAACAGGTTTGACTGGGCGGCAGATTTTAATGACTGAAAAATGTTTATAATTTAAAGAAGCATCAAACAAGAAAATTTAGGGTTGCCAAAATTTTAAGAATTTAGGGTAAGGGCTTGTAAACAGGAATTTATTGGACGGCAAAATTTTTAGAACACTAGAGAAGGACAAAGCAAGAAAATTTAAGGATGGCAATTTTTTTTTAATTTGTGGAACATTGGTCAGGACATTTAAGAACCCACAGAGACTGCATTGAGAGACAAATTGCCGAGCACAGATATTGCTTCTCAATTATGTGGATGGATGCAAATTAATTTGCGAAAGGTCTGAAGAAAGGTTTATACATAATGGCAGCAATTTACAATTTCTGCTGTAACAAACTGAGATTTAATATTTTAGTTTCACACTGTACATCAATTTACGAAAATGTGATAATACTTTTGATGCATATTCTTTAACTTCATTCCATAGTGTACTAAAAACGAATACAAGCATACGATGGCTATCTCCCTGAGGAAAGGAATGCCTTTGTAGATTACATTTTCAGGAAACTTACAACCTAAAAATCACCAAAATATCATACAATGAATGCATTAGCCGTAATTTAAACCTACGTGAAACTACGAGTGTTCAGTTGCTAAAAGACAGTTAGTTACACTCATAAATAAGCAAAAGGTTTGAAATAAGTAATTATTACATCCAAGAGTGACATCATCGAATGTCACTGTAAAAGAATAAGCATAAGAATTTCGTAGTTTTTCCGTTAGTATGGAAATTTTTTTTCCTGCTAATCTCCATACGGAGGTTTTTGTTTTCAATATTTGGTTGAAATTCAATTTAAATAAACATTTGGAAATACAAAATATTGGATAATTATTGAGGATTTTGAGATTCTATATCTCAAACCCATTTCATATGTCATTTTCTTAATAAGGTGATATTGAACCCAACTTTTCGAGGAGTGCAGTGATTACTAGGGAAGCGATTCCGATTTCTTTCTTCTTTTATTCTCATTATAAATTTATCCTATAATTCTTAGAACATTTCTGTTTTTTCATAAATGATGATTTGTTTTCTGGGAACATTTGCTGGAAAATTGTAGTAACGCTGGAATGAAACTTTTGCAGAATTCCCCTATGAGCTGTTCATTCTTAGGGTTGAAAGAGGAAAAAGCTTGCATACACTGCCATTCTCGTTGTTTATTATCTACTAGACAATGAAGATTCTCTGATTTGTAGTTGGAAAAGCTGACAGGTATATGTTCATGCCGACGCAAAAGTATTGTCGAAATTACTTTCGGACCATGGAACAAATTACTTCAAAAGTTCCGTGCTCTTTTTAAAGCTACTTCCTTCCATTTGAGATAAATGAAATCATTTTGTATGCTTAACTATTGTTTTCTGAACTTATTGGATAGCATAAGGTTGGCTGTAAAATAGCATTTATATGCATAAGACATTTTGTCGAGTACAGAATTTCGCGTGGGCAAAAGCCATGGTTTAACAATAGCCATGGAGCTTTAAATTTGAAGTTAGTAACGAAGTCAGAAGGGCCATTTGCATTTATGATCACATAATTATAACCATCTGCTGTATAATTTTAATTAAGATGTAATTACAATTACATTGTAATTGTTATTAGATTTTATAATTACAATTATACTGTATATCCAATTAGATTTCACAATTAAAATGTAATTATAATTAAAGTGCATTTGAGTAAATTGTAATTAAAATAGTTACATTGTAATTGTAAATATAAAAATAATTGCGTAAATATTATTCCAATTACTGTGTTTTAAATTGCATACTACAGTTATGTTTGCAGTTAAGATTATGACTTTCCTGGGCTACGTAACTGCATTTATCAGAAGCAATTATTTTTGTAATTATGTAATTAAAATTACCTACTGCAGCTACAATTACAGTGTAATTGTAATTAGATTATATGTAATTGCAATTGCACTGAGTATGAAATTAGATTTCATAAATACAGCTTAGTTATAATTTAAATGAAATTGCATAAATTGTAATTGTAATTAAAACAGCTACTTTGTAATTACCTAGTAATTGCATAATGTTATTATAATTACAATGTAATTTCAACTGAATGCTACAATATTACAGTTATGATCATGATTTCATTAGGCTACGTAATTCCAATTATCAGGGTCAGTTACTTTCCTAAATACGTAGTTATAATTACCTACTTGAACTGCAAGTAAAATTAAATTGTAATTCACTAATATGATAATAATGTATTTGCAATTGCATTTTTATTATAATTAGATGCAATAAAATTTATAATTGTAATTAGATGCAATAAAACTTGTAATTAGATTATATAATTATAATGTCTGTAATTGCAAATACATTGTAACTGTAACTGTATTTGAGAATTATATCGCAATTACATACATTGTTGTTTTAATTAAAAAGTAGTCACATTCTAATTGTAAATGCAAAGTAATTGTAGAGTCTAATTACAATCGCAATGTAATTGAAATCACACATTTAAAAAAATTATTGCAATTGCAATTACTGTTGCATTTTAATTTTAATTGTTAATTGCAATTTCATTTTTCCAAACTACGACCAAAAATTTGCAGAGTAATTAAGCTGGAAAATGAAAATTCTGTATACATAAATAAACATTGAATTTTACTATAGCTGGCATAAACAAAGAAAAAGTGGAAGTTTTAAACGAGCTATTTATTCCGAGTTGTTATTGAAAACCTAACAATAAAACCCATTTGCCTCTAGCGAATAGTTAATTTTGGCTCATCAGTTACCTCCCACAGAGGAAAATGATCACCTGTCAGTTTAAATTAAGAGCAGAGAGGGGCGGGCACTCCGAGACTGGCCGCATATATTCTGTTTTGTGCCAAAATTAAGGCTTACGCATATATGCTGTTTTGCCATTATAAGGACCAAAATATTTGGACACATATATGCTGCCTTGCTGATATGAGAGCCAATATTTTCGATCGCATATATACGGCCTTGCCGGTTGGAGGGTTAAGATGATTGTAAAAATTTTATAGGCTGTAATTCAAAATTTTTTTCAAAAAATTTATAAAAATTATTTAAAAGTACACATTTTAAAAATAAATCTGAAAAAATGGGTGAATTTTATTTGGAATGAACCTAAATTTCGAACTGTGCAAGAAGGAATCAAATAAGTTTCATAAAAAAAAGAGATATTAATAAATATGTACCAAATTGAATTAACATTGAGGAGCTTAAAATTTGAGAGCTAATTTTTTTAAAACTACTCGTGCAATTTTTACAAAACTTGGAAGTTTGGCATAACTTGAGTCGTAGAATCGAAATATGGAAAAAAATTCGCATGACATTTAAAAAAAAGTCAGATTTTATGTCAAAACACCTCTATTTGAACAATGCTATATGTAAATCTAACGCATATCCTAAGTCGCCCTTTTGAGACATGAGAAATGAAATTTGAATTTCGTCAATCGGCCCACTAGAACGGGATATATAGAACTGTTCCATTTTTTTTTGCGCAGTGTACATATGTATATGTATGCATACACTTACACATATATGCACATATACACAAATACTCGTGCATACATACATACATTCCTGAATCTGGTCTCAATAACAGAAGAGTACCAAAAAATATGTGTTTAATGTTAACTTGCAGC